>OX424576.1:112967308-113419808 GCA_949152435.1 Gastracanthus pulcherrimus | reverse complement strand
TTATTAATGCATTATTGTCAGTATTAACTCAATGTAGAGAAAACTGCCTACTCTTTGCAAATGCAACTACAACTACAACTTTACAAACAATGTGAAAAAAGGTTAAAAAGGAGTAATACCGTTGCCAATCCTTTCTCATCTCCTCCTCTAAAATCCTCTGTAAACTTTCGTAACGTCGTCTGAGTGATAAAGTTACTCCTAAAACCTGACTGTAAAAGTGACAGAAGAGAGCTGACCTCCAAGTATTCTGTTAATTGTTGCGCCATAAGGGAGTCAAAAATTTTAGAGACATGGGACAAATTAGCAATTGGCCTTGTATCAGAAAGCAAACGAGACGTCGATATTTTACTAGAGGTACTATGATAGACTTCTTCCACTCGGTAGGGTAGATACCCCTTCCGAGGATTGCTACCTGGACGGTGGAGGGGCTCCTCTGGTCGAACCGGGAAACATATTCAAACCAAGCCGGTGGGAGAAGGGATGGATGGAAGGAATCCCAGTAAAACGGGCACTCCTGTGGATGGGATCCCCCTAACAGGGGCTATCACTAGACTGAATGGCTGCCTAACAACAATGAGATCTCCAATTTTGAAAGGCTCCCATGAATGGGCTCTCCCCGGGTCGGGGGCGAGGATCGGATCCTTCCTCTCGCCAAAGAGAAAGGGGAAATGATGATGGTTCCGGCGGTCCGACTGGAGGCTAAGGGCAATCCTCCAACAGGGCGAAGGCGGTAGTGCCGGTTGGGAAACACTTTACAGTACACACACACGCACACATGAATACTGCGGGTGCGCAGAAAAACCACGCTCGTTGGTTCTAGCCAGATGACTAGCAAAGGTGCATACAGGCATATGCCTAATCCAAGATCCTAGGATTCATAATGGCAAGATAGCAGGTTTAGGAGGTTATGGCATTCTGATCAGTGGCAGCACCGTTTCGACAAGGACGTGCCTTGTCATCAAGGGACTACAAGTGGAGATGGTGCCTAAACACTGTTCGAGAGACCTGATAACAGCAAGAATCAAGTATAGGTCAGACAAAGGCGGCATAAGGGATATCCTGGTAGTGGCAGCCTATTTACCGTACGACGCGGATGACTGCCCGCCCAAGGAAGTCACGGCTTTGGTTAGAGAATGTGAGGACAAGGGACTAGGTCTAATCATGGGATGTAATGCCAACGCTCATCACGTTATATGGGGCAGCTCGGAGATCAACGCGAAGGGAGAAAAGCTGCTAGAGTACCTAGTCTCGACAAATATGAACATTTTAAATAAGGGTAGAAAACCGACCTTCCAGAACTCGATCAGGGAAGAGGTCATCGACATCAACTTTGTATCGAGATCGGTATGGACGGAAATAAAAGGCTGGCAGTTGTCGGAGGAAGTCTCGATGTCGGATCACAATTTTATTGACTTTCTGATAGGAGGGACGGGGACGGAGGTTAGGCTAAAAAGAAACCCGAGAAGACAAACTGGGATGGATATAGGGAAGAACTCAAGGCTCAGAAAATTAACCTCTCCACCACCTATGGGACGGCGGAGGACATAGATCACTGCTGCGAGATCCTACAAGGCATAATTATCAGTTCGTTTGAAAACAACTGTGAGTTAAGGAAAAGTGTAGCTTCCAAGGGGGCACCATGGTGGAACCACTCATTGGAAAAACAACGCAAAAAGGTAAGACAGCTGTATAATAGATCAAGGCGAAATAAGGAGGATCAAGACCTGCTTCTCTTTAGAACGACACAAAAGGAGTATAAGAGATTAATAGAATTAGCTAAGGTACAGGGATTGAGAGGACTCTGCTAGAGTATGAAGAATCTGACAGACACTGCCAGATTGTGCAGAGTCCTACAGAACCCCAAAGACCCACTCGCGGATACAGTCCGACTAAAGTCAGGTGCATGTGCATAGGTGGACTACTTTAAATGCCTTTAAAACTTACTGCAGGCTGAAGGAAATACCGAGCAGCAATAACTTCAGAGACAACGGGGTTGTCTCAGAAACGCTTCCAGTCATTGACAATGTAGGCTATGATAAAATCACAGAAAGAATACAGTTCTCCAACTCTTACAAGGTCTTTCTCCCGGATATGGCAGAATGGAGAGAAGGGGGACATGAACTTATAAAAGTAGGTATCGTCTGGTACACGGATGGCTCTAAGGCCGAAGCGGGCGTGGAAGCAGGCGCGTGGGGATCGGACAGCACGGAAGAGATAGTGTGCTCACTGGACCCCCACGCGACGGTGTTCCAGGCCGAGGTCAGAGTCATTACGGAATGTGCGGAACGCCTCTCGGTCAGGGGTATCAGGCAGAGGACAATAACTATCTATTCGGACAGCAAGGCGGCTCTGCTCGCGTTGGATAATATTAGCACGTCCTCTAAGGAGGTGCTAAACTGCAGGAAGGCCCTGGTCACTCTCTCGGCACGTAACTTAGTGAGCCTGGTGTGGGTGCCAGGACACTCTGGTATCTGAGGTAATGAGAAGGCGGATAGGCTGGCGAGCAGAGGCACCAGACAGATAAGGGCAAAACACTGCGAGACAGTAGTCCCACCCTGTGAAATGGAGAAATACATCTGGTATTAGGCAAGCAAAGGCGCTATTGGGAGACAACCCACCGGAAGATTGGATAACAGCTCACGGTTCGCTTGAAGCAGGCACAAGTTGACCTAAAATGTGTCCGAAATCGGCTAACGCAGAAAGTTTCTGTATCATCTGGGGATAAAAAATCTGTATAAATGCAAATCCTAGCTGCTCGGTTTCGCAAGTTATGGCCATTTTTCTATTTTAAGTGCAGTTCGCTCGTGAGAGGAAGAGTCAGCCACTTTTGTATGGTCATTTTGTATGGACACCAGTCATTTTTCTAAACTCTATTATTGAAAAATTCTTACATACATGAACTAAAAATTGTTCAAATGTGATTTTTTTTCTCAAATTTACATGTAATTTTGTCAACGGCTCTTTGAATAATGCTGCTGTTCCAATTTTGTTCGCTTTCTTAGTGTAATATAAAAACAGCTTAACTGACTAATTTAAAAAAATTATTTTCTTTGATAAATTTAGTTCATATTTCTCCGCTAGATGTCGCATACCTTTTTTCACAACCCTTTATAGAAATTGGTATCTTTAAACTATATGTATAAGAGGATATCTGTAGTAATAGAACTGCGTTAAAAAATTTTTAACGTCACAAATTGGTTGCTACATTTAAGATTATTTTATTAAATAATCTTTATTTAATAATAAAATAATATTATTTTATTAAATAATCTTTAGGTTTTAAAATGCCTTCCAAAAGTTGTCATAATGACAACAGAAAAAAAGTATGCGGCCTATGTGGGAAAAAAATTGTATTAGGAACTGTAAATCCTCAAAAGTTTTTAATAAATAAAAACACTGAACATCTTATAAAACAGTATATATCAAAAGATTATGATTTGACTGATGAGAAATATCCCTTGAGTATATGTAAATCTTGTTCTGTAACTCTTCTCGAAATTGATAAAGATATTTTTAACAGACAATTGCAAAATATGCCTAAATATAACGAAATTATATTACCAAAAATAACTCGTTTAACTGAAAGTGTCTGTAATTGATACATTTGTTTGACTGCCAGATTTACAGGGCATGTTAAGAATAAGAGAGGAAAAGGTAAGTTCAAAGATGTGAGCAAGGAAATTGACATTACTGCTGGATATTACGAATCTCAAAAATTAGAGTCACTTTCTTTGAAACAAAAGCTTACATCTACAGAATCGATAAAGTTATGTAGTACGTGTTTTCAAGAAATTGGTAAAGGAAAATCGCATACTTGTAATAATGTAAATAGTAATGTAATGAAAATAGTCGAAAAACTTCCTGAAAAAAGTCAAGAGCAACTTCTTTCTAGTATCATAAAGAAGAAATTTGCTTCTCATGCAGATACGAGTGGAAAATTAAAAAATTCTGATGTAAATGTTTCTACTGGTGGTCGACAAATAAGAATAAAAATAAATCCAGTTGCAAATAAAAATGTTTCGTTTGATGAAGAATCTTTAGATAATTTAAAAGTTAAAATAGGAGCTTCTAGTAGTAAGATGAAAAAAATTACAAATTTTATAAGATGTCATGTGGGACGAAAATCTATTCCTGTAGATTACTCGAAGCACATGACGGAAATGTCGAATTCGCTAAGAGATGTATACAAAACAGGAGTATATGAATTTGAATGTGAAAAGTCGACCAATAAAGCACTGCGACCTGTCGTTTATGCGGACGCCGAAGAACTACTTGATCGTGTCATTGAAAAAAGAAATTTGCAAGGAAATGTAATTGTTAAAGTCATGGCTGATAGTGGTCAAGGCTTTTTCAAAATAAGCTTAACTATCCTTCCCGAAAACTACTCTCCTGTTGAAGACAGCTCTCTAGAAGAGACTTATAATGATGAAAATTTCCAATACAATCCTGAGGATTTGAATGAAAATAAAAAAAGAAAATTGTATACTGAAGGTGGCAGCATAAGTAAAAAAGGTAAGCTCACCAGTGTCGATGGTTTGATACTTTTATGCATAACTACTGATATAAAAGAAACACATGCTAATATGAAAACGTTATTTGACATAACTAATATAAATAATATTCCTTTCAAGTTTGTTGCAGATTTTAAATTTTTATTGATTGTGAATGGACAACAAACTGCTACGTCAGCCTACCCTTGTCCATATTGTTTTGTTTCTCTACACGATTTAAGGAGTAAACCCGATTCCAACAGCAGCGATAATGCTAGTAGTTCATATCATCAAATTGGAATGGAGAATAATACTGAACTAAAAACATATGGAAACTTAAGAGCAGATTATGAAAAATACTGCCTTGCAGGGAAAGATAAAAAATATAGCAAAGAATGTCATAGCACTATAAATTCTCCTCTTTTCGATGAAAGCGACGACACTTACGTACTTCAGAAGTGTGTGATTCCTGAGTTACATGTGCAGCAGGGTTTTGTTAATCATTTATTTTGGAAAGGATTAGTTCCTTTATTAGGCGAAAAAAAAGCTTTATTGTAGCCAAAAAAATTAAATTTAATATCTAAAAATTATCATGGAGATGCATTTGAAGGGAACGCGTGTAGAAAGTTACTGAAAAATGCGGATATGCTTAATGATAAAGATATTTACGGAGATGTAGGTATATATAAAATAATGCCCTATATCACAGCTTATAAAGCAATGAATAAAGTAGTAAATTGCTGTTTTACCTCTGGAAAAGTAGGGCCTTCTCTTGATGCTCATATCAATGAGTTAAAGAACGCTTTAAACAGTATTGATAATCTTTCTGAAACTTTAAAAATTCATGTTCTAATTTCACACGTTAAAGAAAGTTTAAAGTTTATAGAAAAGAATAATGGATTAGGGTATTGGTCAGAACAAAGTGGTGAATCAATACACCATGAGTTTTTGAAGTTTTGGGAACGTTATAAAGTCAGCAGTATCCATCATGATGCTTACTTATCAAATTTATTTAAGGCAGTAGTTGAATTTTCATCCCTTCACCTTTAAAGTATTATTATTTAATTATTTATTTTTATTTTAATTCTGTTTTCATTTAAAAGTTTTGTAGTAAAAGATAAAAACCAAAAAAAAAGAAAAAAAATACCAAAAAAAAACAAAAAAAAAACATGGGGTCATTCATCCACTACGTCATCGTCGTTGATCCTGGGTCTCGCTAAAGGTGGATTTATAGATATGTATGAATTATATATAAATAAAAAAGTAGACAATGCATATTTTTTTCATCATTTATGACGCAAATTATATTAAAATTTCTTA
This sequence comes from Gastracanthus pulcherrimus, assembly GCA_949152435.1. Classification (NCBI taxonomy): domain Eukaryota; kingdom Metazoa; phylum Arthropoda; class Insecta; order Hymenoptera; family Pteromalidae; genus Gastracanthus; species Gastracanthus pulcherrimus. Next base: position 113,413,998 of record OX424576.1, on the reverse strand, counting down.
AATTCTGCATAAAACTGCACATAATGAATAAAGCGAAAAAAATTGGAAAAGCAGCATTATTCAGAGAGCCGTTGACAAAATTACATGTAAATTTGAGAAAAAAAAAATTTGAACAATTTTTAGTTCATGTATGTAAAAATTTTTCAATAATAGAGTTTAGAAAAATGACTGTGTTCATACAAAATGACCATACAAAAGTGGCTGACTCTTCCTCTCACGAGCGAACTGTACTTAAAATAGAAAAATGGCCATAACTTGCGAAACCGAGCAGCTAGGATTTGCATTTATACAGATTTTTTATCCCCAGATGATACAGAAACTTTCTGCGTTAGCCGATTTCGGACACATTTTAGGTCAACTTGTGCCTGCTTCAAGCGAACCGTGAGCTATAAAAGGCCTAGGCAGAACCAAGCTTAGGTCTATTATTGTCTGGCTGACTGGGCACTGGAAGGTGGGATATCATCTTCATAAGATGAAGCACTGTGAGGCAGTCCAGTGCAGATGATGCGGTTACAGAGAGGAGTCAACTCTACACCTAATGTGTAAATGTCCCGCCTTTGTCGGGACTAGACAGAGGGCCTGGGGCGCCTCTTTTATGGAACCGACCGCGCTAAGTTTACTCAATCTGGAATCTATAGGCAAGGTAACACGGGCAATCGGCAGAAGGCGAATCCAACAGTAGGCTCCATTTTTCTAGGACAGGGAAAGCACAATAGGCGTTGCCTGAGTGCTGGACCGGCATGTCCCCGAGCAGGGACCGCCGCCATCACATCCACAACCACGACTAGGGTAGATACAAGGAGAAATTGAAGTATTGTATAAATCAGTAAAAAATCCACAATAACGAATATACTTTCCCGGAAATAAGAAAGAGGAAGACCATCACAGCTTCTCCCTTTAGCCTTTGGTAGACACGACGGAAAAGTTTGATAGACTTGTTCTCGATCGATAGGTTTAAAGCGAAAGCTAGGTCCATTTAAACGAATGGGGTTGCAAAGAATTTCATAAAGTTCTTTTTTCAGAACACGGAGTGTAACAGCAAGTCACTGACGAGTAATAACGTATCAGTTCGTCAGCTGAAAAAATATTTAATAGTGATGGTAATTGGCTTTTAAGTAAACCAAATTTATTTAAAATATTCCAATATTTCGATTTATCAGAGCTAGCTGTCAATGCTTGAGCTAAAAAGTTATCTCTAGTCAAATTTATTTCAATTTTAAGTTATTTACGTAAGATCTTATATTCTAGCAAGAGTGAGGGATTTTTAGTATGCCTAACTTTTACATACAAACGATTGCGCATTTTACATTTTTCCTGCAATTCGTTGAATATTGAAGGTGATGATAGTTATAAATGAGATGAGTGGAAAAAGGTGCGTGAATATCAAGTGTTTCAATCGCCATTGATTGAAAATCATGCAATACTGCATTCACATCATTTAAACTGTTTATTCATCTCTGCATATTACGAAGACCTGCTGAGGAAAAATTCCTGAAATCCCTAGATGTAATAGTAACATTTTTCTTGATCGGTTCTTCAAGTTTATAGTTAATTATTAGAGAATCATGGCAATTTATAAAAGGTGTTACGGATTTTTCATATGATGCAATTTAGTTTCTGAGTCAGTAATAAAGACATCAAGCCAAGTGTCTGAATTATCTTTGTGGTGAGTTGCAAAAAATGGAACTAAATAAAGTAACTTTTCGGAAATGAGATTACATTAGTGCAGGGCATACATACTGCTAGTCAAAAGATCCGAATTCAAATCACCAGCTAAAATATTATACTCGAATAAAAGTGGATATATTTTAGAAGGTTACAAAAAAGTTAGTTAGCACGTGACCTTTAGGTATACCAGTAGTTTTCAACTCTACATTGGGGGGAGGGAGGCGCGAACACGCTCCTTCAAATTGTCTATTTAATTTCGTAAGGCTGCATTTTCAACTTGAAGTTCACGTATACTCTCTTTATCCTCATTCAAAGTATCTGAGAAAGAGTCTATCAATGTATCAAAACAATTATTAATATTATTATTGTTATTGGCTATTATTGTTATCAAGCTGGTACTACAGATTCTGAGGTACACTTTTCACCTACACTTGATAGATGATCACTATCATTAGATATATTGAGTGAACTTAAGTCGAGACCTCTTGCAGAATCAAAAACCAACGAGCGCGCAACTCTACTGTTGATCCCACTGCTTTGCAAAGAGGAAGAAGTATCTTTTAGCTTAGATGACTGTCTATGCCGTAGGAGTGTATCGTGAGAAGAACGGACGCAACAGTAATCAGATGTCCTATTATCAATGTAGCCGACAATACAGCCTGGCTTAAAGGTACTCTTACAATCTGGATATTGTTTACTTACAAAGACAATTTCTTTTCTTGGATTTTTTGCACTTAGACATGTAAAAATGTGAAAAATACTAACAATATCGATAATAAGATCGAGTGCTAAATAGATAGTAAAGTCTGAAATATAGCACATTTGTGACTTATGACAACATATAAAATAATCGCAAAAACTATATAAAGGAACCTAATACTAACTAATTACTAATTAAAACTACAATACAAGATATGACAGTTGCATGTTAACTGCGTTGAAGTCAACTAAAATGCAAGTTTAATTAACCTTATGATAATTGGACATCAGGTTAATTGAGTCCCGAACATACAGATGATAACTGGGGCTTGATGCACGTGGTCGAGGTACACCACTACAACAACTTGATTTACGCAAAACAGCACTGCTAAGTGTTACTAACACCAGTTATAAATTTCCTTAATACTAAAAATAAACCAAGCCTAGAACTAGCACGTGAAAAATAATTAATAATGAAACGCACAAAAATCGCACATATACTTATAATTACAATGAGGTTAAAAACAGTCACTCAGCGTTTTTGATGAGCAGTGGTGATGTGCTAAAGCTATCTGCTATACGAGGAGCCCTGGTGTGTAGTACGGGAAGTCAGCTGTTGGTATGCCTCGCGGCACAAAAATGGACGAAACAACCGGATAACCTCAACGTTTTCGCAGCAAGCAAATTCGGGTATCTCTGACTCAAAATACAAGCCATGCCGATATGCTCGTCAAATGCAACAGCCAACGAGACCCCAACCTGCATGCAAAAAGAGTTTAAACTCGGTGGTGTGCAAGAATATATTGTAAATCACGAACAAAATAAGAGTGTCAAAAATGCGTGTGATTTATGTGAACTCACCAGATAGAGAGATAGATAGATAGATAGATATAATGTTTATTTGTAAATATTACAAAACATGGTTTACATTTAATTCTTAGTATAATATAATATCAGATATAATTTCCATGAAAATATCACATCGTTAGATTACATAAAATAAGGTTGCACGTACTCGAAGTCGGGTCAACATAAAATATTGCACACTGTCGTCAGAAATGAAAACATAATTCTTAATCTAGTCATCAAATCTATCAGTCATACAATTAAAATTACATACATACATTTAACAATTTCTTACTTTACTGATACTAATAAATACTTGAATACTTTTTTAAAGCTGTTGTACTTGTCGATCAGTGAAACAAATAAACAAACAAACAAACAAACAAACAAACAAACAAACAAACAAACAAACAAATAAATAAATAATGTGTAATAGAGAGTTCTTTTACCTCGCTCCTTACAGGGCGCTTAGACTCATTTACCTGAACCGAAAACAATAGCTTTAGTCTTGGTCTTATTCAGTCTGTTGGTAACGCCCTCGGCCCAATTAGCAATCGCTCGTGCAGCACGGGATAAAATCTCCACACCCTCCGCGATGATTTCGGATTCTATTTGAATATAAATCTGTAGGTCGTCTATGTATAGTAGATGTTTGATGCATCTTGAATCGTCATTATCTAGGTCTTTATTCAGATCGACGAAAAGCTCTTTGATGTCGTTTATGTAAAGACAGAACAGCAAGGGTCCCAACACAGACCCCTGGCACTCCAAGGTTGCGCAATTCCTTCCAAACATCGCTCTGATGCTTACCCAACAATCTACTTTGATAATAAGCGATGCGAGCTTGTTCTGTTTTGGTGAAGTATTCACTCCGCAACTCCAGGAACTCTTGGTGGTACCGTGCATCACCAGTCCTTTTGTACCGTCTGTAAGTTGCGTCACGTTTTTTGTTTAGCTGTTGAATTTCAACATCGATCCAGGGTGGACTGCCCTTGCAAGGCTTAACTCGCTTTAATGGTGCCAGGGTGTTAATTACATCCAGTAAGTTGGAGTTAAGGCAGGCCAGCGCTGTGTCAAGGTGGACGTGATATTCCTTTAGGGCAGACCAATTATATTCCGACAAAAGGGATTGTAGTTCTTCCGGTTCTATGTTTTTAAAATCCATATATGTGAATGGATCGTCAACCCGGATGGGTGCCCGCACTTTTATGGCTACATCAAGGATGTTGTGTTTGCTGGGCCAGGTAGGTTCGTAGTTGTCATGATCCGCTCCGATGTCGTTACTATCAACAAGTATAGTGTCAATCCATGTGTGTGAAGTGTCGTTGTGATGGGTCGCTCCGTGCTGAACAATCTGACGCGTCAGTTCAGCTGCAAGTTTGCGAATAAACTTCGCAGCATCACTGTCCGTCAACAGATCCGCATTCAAATCTCCCATTATAATTTTATGACTGTATAAGTCACAATATTCCCTCAACTTGTCGACAAGCTCCGAATACTCAAGAAAGGCAATGGCAGGAAGTCTGTAAACAACCGCGACAAATACAGGCTCCTGATCTTCATGCTGTATCTCACACAAGATGAATTCGTTTTTTTTAGGTTTTTCAGGTTTTCTAGGTTTGTCAGATTTGCTGGGTTTTTGAGATTTACTGGGTTTTTGAGGTTTACTGGATTTTTGAGGTTTGCTAGGATTTTCAGGTTTACTAGGTTTGCTAGGTTTTTTGGGTTCGCCCGGTCCATTTGCATTTGATGTAGCTAGCACTTTGACCCTGTATTCCTCGCGGATGTACAGTGCTACCCCCCTCCATTTACTTTTCTATCTTGTCGCACAAGTAAGTATCCTTTGATATGAACGAGATCGCTGCCTAATTTCTCATCGTCTAGCCACGTTTCGGCCACACCTAATAAAAGTAGGATTTTTCGCTAAAAAGTTGTCGGATTTTTTCAATGCAATGCCTAATCGAATTTGCATTGAAAAAACCCGCTCTCGTATTCACTCCCTCGACCGTTTCACAAGCTTTTACTGCATCTAGTCAATATTTTTCAGGAAGAATTGGTTGCTCATTGTCATCACGCTTGTTGTTTTCGGTATGGCTACTGGTAGCTCTGTTATGTGAATATTGTACGTCTCTAGCCTTTTCAATATTATCATTAATGTTGTTATTATTACTTTTGGGACTATTGCTGTTATAAGAGTCAACTATTGTGCGAAGCTCGGAAGCAGACTGAACGAGTGAGCTCGCATGCCCTCATCTCGTCGTGCGAGAAACCTGCCGCGTCTATGCTACACGAATTTGAAACAAAGATTCTTGGCAATAACTTTTAAATTTTTTAAAACTTTGTAGGTGTCTGCTTAAAGCTTCATTAATAAAAATATTCGTGCGACAGAGATTCTTGGCCAGTTTCTCGCCTAACCTAGAAGGGTCGATATCGCTGGTGTTGAAGCGCGTAATAGCCGCCTTCGCACGCATCACTTCGTTCCGTTTGGATACGCTCGTGAGACGGACAATTACAGGCGGCGGTGTGTTTGCTTTAATGGATGGCGCAGTACTGGAGCCCTCGGAATTTGCTGTGGAGGATCTGCCTCTCATCGTAGGGTGAGCAATTTGCCTAACGCTAATTATATCATCTTTACTGAGAGAAGGCAGAGCAGCGCTGAGAACCACGTAAGCGACCTCAACAGGATCAGTCTCAGCACGAGAGCAGTCGACTATACCCGTGATAATCAACTCAGTGCCCTCAACACCGCTACTGTCTTCTCTCTTGGCATGGCTAGAACCCTTTCCTCCACGAGCAAGTGCCGGGATATAACTCGACGCAGAGTCATTTTTATTACGTGAGCCTGGCGTACTAGGTTTATGACTCCCCTTTCGAATTCTGCTAAAAGCAGGTTCTTTCGGAGTCGCGTGGTCCGAGGAGTCAACTTGCAAATTTCTAAGGAAGACGAACACACGCGACTCGTTAGCGTCAAGTTCATCACGGATGATGTCGTCATTCACATTTTTCTTGTCGGTTTGATTAATATTTGAATTATAAATTAGCTTAATGCCATCGACCATGCCATCAATTTTAGTCTCCATTTGTTGGACTTGTTGTTTTAAAAGTGTATTTTCTTGCAATAACAATAGATACTTTCTGCAGATCCGCAGGCTTGGATGTCTGCTCGTCAATTTTCTTCTCGAGAGAAGAAACCTGAGAATTCAGTTTATTAGTCAACCCTTCGGTTGCTCGTACGGTTGTTGACGTATTACTGACCTCACTACGAGAGAATGATAAGACTCGATTGTTTGTGTAAGAACCTCAAATTGGTTGTTAAATAAGTCTAGCATGGTCGATGGCAGATTACAATACCGCGAACAATTTAGAGTGGTAGAGGCGATATCCTCGATTCTCTTCTCTTCAGTGGTCGTTTTTAACAGTTTAATTGTAGGGGTGGATGCGGTGAGTGGCTCCATTTTTGTGTCATTATTGGATTTCTTATCATTCGCGGAATCAGTTGCCGTGCTTATGCTGGCTGAGGCCAGACTCTTATCTACAGTACAGTTAATGTTTTTGGTTTTATTGGTTTTGCTATTATTTATACTTTTTTTGTTGCATTCCTGACATGAAAATTCATTACTTTTTAGCGCTATCATTTCGTGACACACATTATGATAGCATTTGAGACAAGTTTTGCATCGATAAAGGGTGGCCTCTCAGCGAGTTGTCTTTTTACACTTAGCACAAGATGTAGAAAGCATATTGTCGGAAAAACGTGATAGTGTTTATGTATAGTCCCACAAGGCCTCAAAATTAGTAGAGTATATCTATGTCAAGTCAGAAAATCACTAAAATAATTTAATTACTTGAAGACTTAGCGTTAACATTTAATACTGGTTAGGTACAGTGAGCGTTTAAACAGACGTACTGTTGTTGAAAAATATTGCAGTGACAGCCGAAGTGCAAATAATACAGTAAATGTAAAAAAATGATTAGCCACTCTTATTATACATTTAAAAATTGGCACTTAATTTTGTGTGCCTGATGTTAGCGGCATCTATTGAGCAGTTAAGACACTCGCAGGTCAATTTTACTGATCGATTTAAGGCGATGGTCTGCGCCCTGGTGGTGAATGCCAAAAAAATCGGCCGTGCAGTGTTGCCAATTAAAGATGCAAAATTTTTAGATAGAGATAGAGATAGAGAGAGAGAGAAGAACAGATACTCTAACCTGAAAGAAAACAATATGTTTTACTGCTTCTCTCGTTTCTCATCTTCCTCCGGTAAGATTCCCATGTACAGCAATAGAGCTCAGTACAAAAAAACTACAGACCCTCTATAAATGATGTAAACACGAGAGATGCAGCTGTAGTACGATGACATTCTCCAACTCCTTGTTTATGATGACGTTTTGAGGTTAAGTTGGTCGCAGTTTAGCGGAATTCTCCTCCAGGCTCATAAAAAACGTACAAAACATGCAGTTTTTTGGCGTGAGCTTGAGAGCCAATTGGAGGATACTCTCCGCTGTAAAAGAATCACTCCTCGGAGTGAAAATCAATCAGAAAGTTGTTAAAATATTTCGAGGTGTTGATGTGCCTCGACTTACCGGAAGAGAGAGAGAGAGAGAGAGAGAGAGAGACAGAGAGAGCGCCTCATCCCCCGACTTCTCGAGGAGGCGCGCAGTGTTGTCACGTTTTCACGCGGTGTTTTCGCGATCGTGTAATTACGAGTAGCAACGTCGGATATTTACCACTCGTTATAAACTTCTCTCCAGTGTCAATCATCGCTCCATTTTTACTCTACTGCAATCGAACTCCGATCGCGATACCGTAGATAATCACCGACTCTTCGACCGTTTATTAAACCGGCCCTCCTTGTATAAAAAGTATAAAAATACGAATTTTGCCCACTAGGTGCGTTTAAAATGCTCGTGCACGTTTGGACATCTGCAGCTGTCTGTCGCTTCTACCACGCTGGTTGTTGTCAGTGGCGCGCGTTGAGCCAGCCATCCGCTCTTTCAAGCCTTCGCGCTCGACGTGCTCCTGTGCTCGGTGGAGCGCCTCTACTGCACGTATGCGCTCTTCCCGTGCCCGTTGCTGCTCTTTGGCGACTCTCTTGCGCCATGTTTTGCGCTCAGAACACACGGAACTCCTCTTGGTACTCACGTACCAAGCGCATCCAGGCGCTGGCGCGTTCTTCGAAGGTTCAATCACCTCGCCCTGTAGTTGCTTCATAGCAGCAGCATCTTATTCTCTGTGTGCTGCAGACGGGCGAGTAGGTCGTCGGCCGTAGTTCAACATCGCTGGACTCAATCCCGTGGCACTCACGTAATATTTTTCTGTGTTTCTCTTGTGACAGAGCAATTTTCCACGCACCGTCCTCTTGTAACGAAATAGGCAGTGTTTCATCCGAGCAATAAATCTCCAGTTGCTTCCCCCCACCCCCCGCCCACTACCGTATATAGTGGGTAACTGCTGGGCGATTTTTTCACCTTCTGCATACAATCCAGATACCATCGGACACTTGTACTATCGGCCTAGCCGATCGCCGAAATCTCGGGTGGATACACTTCATACATGCACGAGAGCACATCACGCCCATGATGCAGCGCCCTTTTCCTGTCCATCCACGCACGTGAGCAAGCCAGCCGCTCGAGCGTCGTCTAAGCGCACGAAAATCGTATACTGTGAGTACGAGAGGACCGATTCTATTTCAAATCGTATATGCCGATTGCACTTATACCACTAAATCACTTCAAGATTTAATATGATATTCTACTCCGAAAATAATCGGACACATGTTTTTTCTTTTTGTCATTGCACCAAGTGCAGTTTTTATGCATATTTTAAAAATGACGCCAAAATCGTTGTTCTGTAAAATGCCAAAAAAAATGTATAAGCTGCCAATACGCCATTTTTTAAGATTTTGGTATAGTTAAACGTTTATTCAATGCACTTATGGATGCTCTCTCATTATTCGCTAATAAATGTTCAAAAAGTTAAAAGACGTGAAATATTTTTGGTTACATAGCTGACCTCGAAATCTTTCTTTTCGTATATGAATGATTTGCTATTTTATTGATTCTTTAAGATGCAACCTAATTCATCACGCTGTGACTCGCCGCTCCGGCGCTTCAAAGCAAGCATGAGAGATGCAAGGCATGCAAGCAGCGTAGCATATGGAGAGTTTAGCATCACCTTAATGATACGCCACTTTCAAATCGTGATATATAAAACTGGGTCAAATTATTGATTACTTGAAACAATGATAGATTAATTGGCGAAAATGCCAATACCGTTGTCTTATTTTTATCTTACATCACTGCTTTAGACCTAATGAACCGGGTGAAAAATGCTTTTACAATATAAATTTTTAGCGTGTACTCCACTAATGTAACAAACGTCTTTCTACTTTTTCCAGGAACATTAAATCTTCGGTAACTTATTTTGTCATGATTAAAAGGAATCAAACAAATTTTTAACATGTTAAAATACTAATATGAGACGGTTTAAAGAAGTTTAAGGGGTCTACCCAAATTGCAATTTTCAAAAAATCGATTTTTTTTTATTCCATTTTTCGAAAGTATAGATATTTGAAAGTATCATATTAAATTTTAATAAAGATCCGAGCAGTCTAAGTGTACTTTTGAGGGACTTTTACTTAGTTACCTGAGCGCGCTAATAGTGACCGTTCGGAGCGGTATCGTCTACCTGCCTTTGTTTACGTGAGCAGCTGAAACTTTTCGTGTATATACTATCCCTACTCAAATCTATTCATTCGTGACCCCTTATTTTTCGAAAGATACCTGTTTATTTGAATTTCAAGCAAGTAGCAACCTATATTAGTCGTGTTTGAAATCTGTAAGCGTAAACATCTGTGCTCCTGATTGCCGAGATGGACAAGAAAACTTCTTGAAAGGTGCCTCGGCGGAAACACGCAAAATAACAACGAGTCTTTCAACAACTGCGTCTGGTCGATGGTTCCTAAACACATCTTTAGTGGGAAAAAAACTGTTGAAATCGCGTGTCAAACAGCTGCGTGTATTTTCAATGAAGGATTGAAGCCAATATTGAAAATATTGGATGTGATGGGCGTCAAAATCGACAATATCGCCGAGCAGTTCGTAGCTGAGCGAGATCTAACGCGCGTACGAGTTGCAAACCGCCGCAGTGGAGATGCCTCTAAGGAGTCCAGAATTAATCGAAGGAAGGCTATTTTGGATGTGACGGTACATTATGAAGAAACTGAAGGCATAATGTACGGTGCAGACATCGCTGATTAAGCGTAGGTAAGAAATTTTCACGTTTTTTCGTTAAAAAAAACTTTGAACGCGTTTTTCTCGAAATGACATTTTTGTATCAATCCTTACCAAATTTTTACCACATATTCTTTATGATGATAGCTATGTCGCATATCATACGATTATTGAAATTTTGAGTTTAACTTGGTTTAAAAAAAAAACTGATGAAAAAAAGGTGATTTTTCGTTACTTATCGAAATATGGCCGCCATTTTGCCAATTTTGAAAAAATCTTATGATATGCGACATAGTTATTACCTTACTGAATCTAAAACCTTTTTTTTTTGTTTCAGATAATCCACTCCGGAGATTTCATCAACAGGGCGCACTCATCTTTTTTTTGGATATTTCTTTGGCTTCCATTTTTATACGATAAAAGACAAAAAAATTAATAAAAAAATTTTTTTTTCATGTATTTCAAGATTGTATTTATCAAGCCTCATACTTCACATATTAATATTTCTAATTTAAAACAATGAAAAAAAAATCGTGAAAATAGTCATTTTTTTGCGCGTCTAATTAGGGTAGACCCCTTAAGGGACTATTACCGGTTACAAAGGCAAAAATGACCTATAATTAAATTTTCTTTGTTTCGTATCCTTTATTACAGAACTTTGTACAACTTTTTTTATTTTATTAATTTACTATTAAAAAATTTTTTTTTTTAATGTTTCTATAATTTTATAGAACGCGTCAAAGTCGAGTACTGAAAATGACAGTGCCTAATGGCCCAGGGTTAATCTCGAAATTGGCAAATCTGAAACAAAAAGTTAAAAAAGTTCTTTAAAGAGGAAGGTGTCTTACAGCGTAATTTGCCACCTTTTATAAAAAAAATCATTTTAAAAACAAAATGGCGATTATGTGAAAAAAATGTTTTAAAAATTAAGTTTTGAACCGCTATATGGGATCCCCATATTGAATTTATGCGCCATTTTGAATTTTTTGTTTGGTTTGGCCTTGTTGTGAAACAAAAATTTAACATTCATCTATTCTTTTTGCTTTATAAAAAAAATTTATTTTCATTTCTTTGTTAAAAATGTATTCAATTGCTCATTTCTTGGGTATTAGGCGGGAAATTTTTACCCATCCAACCTAATTATGTTTTATGAAGGTTTCAAATCAAAAAGACATTTTAAGATTTATCGATTCGTTTTTGTTTTATAACGATTCTTCATTTTTATGATTATTCGTTTAACAAAATTTTCTTCGCTTATTTCTTGGGTATTACGCGATAATTTTGGAGTAATCAAAATTAATTTTTTTTAAGTTTCGAAATTGAAAGGAATTTTTAAAATATATCGATTAGTTTTCGTTTTTTATAAAAAGTTTTGGCCGTCTTTTCTTTGGTATCACGCAGTCATTCTCAGATAATCGAAGCTCATTTTTTATGAACATTTAAAATCAAAAATAACTTTTAAGATTTGTCGATTCACTTTGTTTTATAGCGTTTTTTCATTTTTATGCTATTTTTGAATTAGTCAGTAAATTCATTGTTCATAAACTCAAATAAAATTACAAAATTACAAATGAAATTTATTTATAAAAATAGTTTGCATTTTTTATATGCATAAAGAGAAATTTAATCAACAATTTTATAGTGTTGCAAAATTTATTATCAAATGAAAATAATGTTACTTGATATGCAAAAGATTGTTAAGTTTTTATACAATTTAAATATTTTTATGCCCATCTGAACGAAAATAGACACTCTTTTTCCTAATAAGCGAGATCAAAATTACATTTTTTGCCCGCAAAAATGATTAGCGGGAAAAAAGTGACTTCGCTAGACAATAATCAAAATTCCTTTATTTCATCAAGTTCTACCAATAACCCTGATTTTCGACTGTCTTTTAACAGTCCATTAGTTCCGCTATATTCCGCTATATCTAATAGGTAAATTCTTTTCAATAACTTCTTTTGATGGCCAGAAAATCAATTATCTTACTAAACATGATATTTTTGGAACAGAATATTGAAAAACTCTTGATCATGCACTTCTGAAAATCCAAAATCATAGGCTGGTACAGCATTATTGTATTTCAAAATAATTTTTTTCAGAACTAAATAAATAATTTTTCGTGGAATCGATGTTTTTTCTAATTCTAGTAATACATACATCAAATGACTTGATACTCCAAGAAAAAGCAATGAATTATGCTTTCTGAACCTTATTGTCACATTTAAAAAGATTGTATTTGCTAGATAGTAGTAGTAGTAGTATGTGGTTGAGGGATGGTTAAGCGGCAACTAACGAGGAACTGCTAAACCGGAGCACTCAGGTTAGAGCCCACTGTACTATTCCCTTCCATTTTTATTTTTCCTGATGTTACCCTTATTTTTTTCTTGTTGCCCGTCATTTTCCGTATACTCAGTTACAGATTCTCTTCAACTCCCCCACACCCCCCTCGTCCTCGTTTTTTTAAGCTGTCGGTATTGGCCACCCTGCTTCAAGTCTGATGTATGCACAGGTTAGCCGCCCGATCAGTTTTCTTTAAGCTGTCGGTATTTGCCACCCTGCTTCAACGCAGGTCGAATCGAAGGCCCTACTTTTCACTTTGGAAGCTCGGTGTAACGGCATGCACTGCCTTTAAAAATGCCATTACCGATTCCACAACGCAAAGTTAAGAGAGAATCTGTAACTGGGTGGACCTACAGTTTTAGATGAGTTCCGAATCAACCGAGCCGTAGTGAAAAGTAAGCACATGCGATCTAAAAAAATTCAGTGGAGAAGTGCTGGCGAGACGGCCAAGACCGGGAATCGAACCCGGGTCCCGGCGTGAGAGTCCTAGCCTCTACCGCCTGAGCCATCGCGGCTCTTATTGTTAGATAACGCATGCGTTCTTCATTTTGTGCTGATGAATTAATTGTTGAGATTTCATCAATTGACTGAAATTTACTACTGCTACCTGCTATATTGCTTACTGAATCACTAGTTACACTCGCACTTTCAACTGGTGTGTCCAAGTGCAAATTTGCAAGTTTCATTATCACTAGTTTAACTTCTTGAACGCTTGGTTTGGCTACACACTGAACAAATTTACTTCTATAATGTGTATTGCTTTTAACTTCTTTATAACTCATCACGTATTGATTACGAACTATCACCATTTCACATTCATGAATTAAATTACAAGTTTGCACATACTGATTACGCGTTGTACTTCTTCCATACTCATCGACTGGATTGCAAGTTTGCACATACTTTCACTGATTACGCATTATAATGCTTCCATATTCATTGACTGGATTACAAATTTGCAAACATTGGTTATCCGTTGTAACAATTACATATTTATTAACTAAATTTTCATGATGCAGTTCTTGACTAAACTTAGAATAAATTATTCTTTTACATTAATTTATTCTAAATTTTCAGAACCTTTCACTTCAACATATCCTGCAATGTCTACTACGACGTACATTATCTCCAGCACGACCTACAGCTGCAAACCATAAGTAAACGTCTACTTTCTGGATCATTTGGAATACGTAAAAACAATTTCCCTGGAAACAAAACATTATTTGTAGCTTACTTCAACGGATGTTTCCATTTGTTATTTTGGAGCATACATAAAATTTTAATTTGCAGGTTATGTTATGGACGTTAAAATATCCACCATATTATCTTTCTTCGATCACGTGACTTTTAAGTCCGTTTGAACTTGCTTTCAGAACATGCAATTTGAATAATTTATTAAAAAATAAATACAAACTTAAAAAATATTTTATTTGTACTTATGTGTATCATTTAGCATATATTTTAATTTAAAAATATTTAAAAAATACATGTTTATTTTCTATTTGGTAGACGTGCTTGGAAGTTTCAACAAAAGAAAGATTAAATCACCAATGAAATCTTTTCTTATATTATATATTATTCATTCATTATTTTTAACATAAGAATTAATACCTTACCTCAAAATGATGTTGCGAAGGGCATTATTTTGCTTTTTAAGCATTTGAAAATTATTAGTTATTTGCATTAATCGTTCAGCATCGTCTTTAAAATTTTTATCAAAATCAGGCGAAATGCTGAAAGTACTTTTGAATATATGACTTATTGATAGAACTATTGTTAATAGCCAAGCCGCTATCAGAATAATACTTATCTTTCCTAACCAATTGCACCTTCCATAGCTAGTCCAGAAAAAACTCATGTTTAACTGTAAAAAAAAAAATGTTTTTTATGTAATGACATAATAATACAATAGAATAAAATTAGAAATGCAAAAACAATTAAAGAAATTATATTGAGATTATATGTATAACGCGTTTACTAGGTAGTCTACAGAAGACTAATTTAAAACTGTCTCCAAGCGGTGACGTTACAAAAAAATACAGATAAATTATTTTTTTGCTCAGGATGTATCTTGCACACTGAGAAAAAAGATTACTTGCAATAGTTATATTATTATAGTACAACTTGCAAGTAGTTATATATTAACATCTTGGATCGTCACAACGCAGCTGACCTAGATCTCAAGTGATCAAGGTTAAAATGGTCTATAGTGGTACTGAGAAGTCAAGGTCAGGTATCTTTTGGTGGTTTAAGGCCAGGTTACTCCAAAAAACGTGATTTTTTTCAATAAATTTTATTCATAGTACAAAACATGTTGAGTAATCAATTTTTTTACATATGAAAGCACATATATTAAATTACTTAAAAAAAATATTTTTTTTTGTTCAAAATGGCGGTTTTGAAAATGGCTGCTGAAACTCGCCTGATTAGTAGATGGATGACATCATTTCTTGGAAACGAATTATCTGAAAGCAAAAAACAAAACGGTTTCAATGAAAATGTTTCATTCTGCTTGAGGCCATAGCCAATTCGATACAGAACATGAAACCGTTTTGTTTTTTGCTTTCAGATAATTCGTTTCCAAGAAATGATGTCATCCATCTACTAATCAGACGAGTTTCAGCAGCCATTTTCAAAACCGCCATTTTGAACGAAAAAAAAATTTTTTCAAGTAATTTAATATATGTGCTTTCATATGTAAAAAATTGATTACTCAACATGTTTTGTACTATGAATAAAATTTATTGAAAAAAATCACTTTTTTTGGAGTAACCTGGCCTTAAGGTACCACTGTTTGTGAAAATAACCTACATCAATATATGCCAGTACAACTATACTCTTAAAACTAAAATTTAATCGGCTTTAACAAATATAGTGACTATGAAGGATCTATAGGATGAGTGGTGGAACTGTTAGGTAAGTAAGTACAAAATACGTATTTTTAAATTACAAATTTGTTCATTCTTATGAAATAGTACAAAATCTGACCATGAATCTGGATAAACGCTACAATTTAAAAATTAAACTAACAAGGGAAGTACACCGAGCCCGGGTCACGAATTTTGATGAAACTCTGGGGATCGATTTCTGGCACCTAAAAATGAAATAGAACTAAAAACATTAGTATTATCATATACGCTGCGACGGGTGGAAAGTTACAGACAAAATTTTTGCATGTAGTAAATACTAAGATCACATGCTAAGAGTCAGAAAGAGATAGACACATGGAAATGACAGGTAGGGTTAGGTTAAGTTAGGTCATTCTTATTTTTGAGCCGTTAACATATTTATTATTGATAAATAATACAGCAGCGAGTCTCGTACCGATGGAACACCGCACTGAAACCACAACCTTTTTATTATTTATATTAACGTGCGAGAGCAGAGATGAGGATAAGTTGTAGCAGAGCAGAGTAACAAGGGGAGGCCGTCCTGAGGATAATGCACATGTTCTTCCCCCTTTTTGTTTCAGGTAATACGAAAGAACCGGAGCAAGCATGAAAGATAGAGAGACAAACGATCGCCGGCCAGCTATACAGTAGTAGCCGACGACGCCGCTGCAGAGCGGGGTTGCGCAGCGCATACACACACACACACACAACACACTCCACGACACAAACACACACACCCGTAGAGCCGGAGAGAGCCGACGACGACGAGCGCGACACCAGAGTACAAGCAGACGCCGCACTCTGCGATAAAGCCAGAGCAAGACCGGGAGCGAGCCAGCGGTAAGTGACCGCGCGACTCGCGAGACGCTGTTCCGCAGATGGCAGCACGGAACCGTGCTGTACGCTCTCGCCCATTGCGGCGGCCCTGGCCGCAAATACGGGAAAAAAGTAGATTTGCGGGAAAAAAGTGGATTTGCGGGAAAAAAGTAAAAAAAAGTTTTCCCCAAAATGCATTTTTTTATTTTCCGCAAATGCTTTCTCTCTTTGTTTTCAATTTTGAGCTGGTTCTTTCTCTTTCCGTGGGTCCCACTCTCTAAATCAATAAAGTGGCCACAGTTTAGTCGGAAATAATAGTACATTATGTATCACGAGAATAAAGTCGAAGATTATTCCTGGGGGTGGGTTTACTGTCCGAGCGTTGCGAGCAAATGTGGGAAAAAAGTAGATTTTTCCCGTTTATACGTGGGACTTTTGTCCCACTTTTAAGGTCAATAATGTGGACATTATGGTTGAATCAGGAATAAAGTTCTATATACAACACGGCAATAAAGTCGACTTCATTCCCTTGTTGCATAATGTACTATTTTTCACCATTTTAACTCAACCTAGTATTATAATATTATATAAACTTTACGTAGAAAATTTTTTTTTTTTAAATTTTCAGCCTATGTAAGTGAAAATGCTAGTTTTTCAAAAAGTGCACTTGGGACGGTATGACCACTGCTTATAATTTATTAAATAAATTATTTTTTTACATTTCTTTTTATATATTGTTCAATCAAAATACTTTTATACAAAAAATAAAAAAGAATTATTTCAGACATTGTATCAATCACGATTTAATCATTTCCTACTTTTTGAGCTATACATAACCAAACTTTTGAGGTAGAATTTTAAATATTTATACTGCATTTGTACCATACTTTATGGTACAAATTCAAATTGCATACAAATGTACAGAGGTTTTGTGTCACGGATGCGCTTATCACAACCATGGCGGCTCGGGTAACCGTACGCTGGCCGTGCGCTACACGCACGATCAGCAAGGAACGCCGACTTGCCAAGGTTCCCAGGCGCAGAAGTGCAAGCTTGCACTTCTCGCCTGGAGACGCTCGTCGCCGTCGCGCCGCGACGACGAGCGAGCGCTAGCTAACCCGCGACATTCACTGCGTGAGGTGCTCGGAACAAATAAAACTGCCACATTACCAAAAACCCTGTTTCCTTGATTCCTGCGCGCCTCTCTCTAGCGGTACAGGAGAATCCCACCAACTATCCGTCACATTTGGCATCCCTTGTAAGCCTGTGTGGAATCGAGGATTTCTCACTTCAACGTTTAAAGTTTATTTATATATATATATATATATATACGGGCGAGCGCGTGTGCAGTGCAGTGCAGTGCAATAGTGCAACTCTCGAGCAACCAAGGACTACGCCTTAAGAGAGCGAAAAAATTTATTTTTGTAGAAAGTATTTTACATTTTTCTGATAAACTGGAGCGTTATCCGTAATCCTTCTGTAGCCCATGTATTTTGAAAATCAAAGCGAAGAGAATCATTCAAATGTTATTAAGATCGGTGCAGTAGTTCGTGCCTGATTGAATACCAAACGAACAAACTTTGACACATTTATATATTAGTAAGGATAATTTAAATCTTAATTAACGTTCTTACTAATAAGATACTTAGGAAAAGTCGGGGTGTGATGAACACCGTTAAAGGTTCTCGACTGTTTATGGTAATTCAATATGGAAAATGGGAAAAAGAACCACACAATTATAAACTAGAACTCTTCAACTACTTATTATAAACTAGAACTCTTCAACTACTTATTTTTTCTGATAAAAATATCAATATTTTCGTAGTTGTTGTAAAATAAACGATTTCGCAAAAAGCAGCCAAGTAGCCATTACGCTCTGAACCACGGGGCACAATGTCTACTACTGCCGGGTATCACGGCCACATCATAATTTATAATAATAACATTAAAATAACGCGTGTAATTTATGTTACATATTGCAAATGTGACGGATGGTTGGTGGGATTCTCCTGTGCCGCCAGAGAGAGGCGCGCAGGAATCAAGAAAACAGGGCTTTTGGTAATGTGGCAGTTTTATTCGTTCCGAGCACCTCACACGGTGAATGTCGCCGGTTATACACTGGCGTCGCGCCGCGACGACGAGCGAGCGTATCCAGGCGAGAAGTGCAAGCTTGCACTTCTGCGTCTGGGAACCTTGACAAGTCGGCGTTCCTTACTGATTGTGTGTGTAGCGCACGGCCAGCGTACGGTTACCCGAGCCGCCATGGTTGCGATAAGCGCATCCGTGACACGCCCGAAACCGCTTGGGCAATGTCCACATCGCCTGCAGGAAACAATAAACCAAACTGAAACGGATCGCCGCGCCGAAGTGCGCGAGCATGTGTGTCCTGCGTTTCGAGCGCACAAGCGCTCGAGATGCTGTTGTTGTGAGGGCTTGTGTGTGAGTCGTGAATGTCGGGTGTTGTGAGTGGGGACCGCTGCTCCCCTTGCATGCTTAGCGAGATGCGCTTATTACAAAAATAATAAAAATGAATATCCAATATAAACTGATAAAAATAACAATAATATTATTTATTTATCTTGAGTTCTTCTTTGTTGTCTTTTTTTTGCTACAAATGATGTAAGATTGTGCTTAAATTTAATAATTATAACTAGCCTAAACCGCTCGCTTCGCTCGCGATCTACATATATAGTTAACATGATATTTTATTATTGAATGAATTATAAAATAATGAAATATCTTACTAATACTTTATTTTGAAATACATTAACAATAAGATGATAACCATGTTATCCAAAAAGTTGATATAAGTCGATAAAATAAATTATTGATATAAATAGTGCCAATCTTAATTGCATTCTTTACATTATGATTTATTAAAAAGTAGGATATAGTTCGGTAAAGATCTATATAAGTGGATAATAATTGATAAATCTTTAAAATTAACGTTGAAATGGATAAATTTAAAAATAATTTGATTATTATTTCCAATATTAATGTGTTATACAACATTTTATTAACACATAGTGACCAGTATCGACGTATATTCTATTTAATAAAGTTTAATATATTTTATAATATAATTTAATATGTTTTTTTTTTTTAAATAATGATAATAAATTAATTTTAAATTGGATTTAATTGGACATTTTTAGTAAGAAATATACTATAACATTTTATTTTTGTTTGGGGTGCGTAGTTGCATGGGTCGCGGAATTATTATTATTATTATTTTCTTCATTTCTCTTTTTTTCCCCTTTTTCCCTCTTTCTCTTCCTCTTCCTTATAAAATAAATTATTGATATAAATAGTGCCAATCTTAATTGTATTCTTTGCATTATGATTTATTAAAAAGTACGGTATAGTTCTGTAAAGATCTATATAAGTTGATATTAATTGACAAATCACCAAAATTAACGTTGAAATAGATAAATTATAAAATAATTTGATTATTGTTTCTAATAGTAATGTGTTGTATAACATTGTATTAACATATATTGACCTATTACGATGTATATTCTATTTAATAAAGTTTAATATATTTTATAATATAATTTAATATGATTTTTTTTTTTTTAAATAATAATGATAAATTAATTTTTAGATTGGATTTAATTGGACATTTTTAGTAAGAAATATACTATAACATTTTATTTTTGTTTGGGGTGTGTGGTTGCATGGATCGCGGAATCATTATTATCATTATTTTCTTTATTTCTCTTTTTTTTTCTCTGTTTCCCTCTTTCTCTCCCTCTTGTTTATAAAACAAATTTTTGATATAAATAGTGTTAATCTTAATTGGATTCTTTGCATTATGATTTATTAAAAAGTATGATATAGTTCGTTAAATATTTATAAAAGTCGATATTAATTGATAAATCTCCAAAATTAACATTTAAATTAATAAATTGTAAAATAATTTGATTATTATTTCCAATAGTAATGTGCTATAAAACATTTTGTTAACACATATTGACTTATACCGATGTATATTTTATTTAATAATGTTTAATATATTTTATAACATAATTTAATATGTTTTTATTAAAAAAATAATAATAATAAATCAATTTTTAAATTGGATTTAATTGTACGTTTATAGTAAGAAATATACTATAACATCTTATTTTCGTTTGGGGTGCGTGGTTGCATGGGTTGCGGAATCATTATTATCATTATTTTCTTTATTTCTCTTTTTTTTCTCTTTTTTCCTCTTTCTCTCCCTCTTGTTTATAAAATAAATTGTTGATATAAATACTGTCAATCTTAATTGGATTCTTTGAAATATAATTTTTCAAATTATATTATATACGGTGCTCGAACAAAATAACTTTGAATTACGCGCCACAATACGATCGTAGGTTAGACGTTAGGATGCCTTTATGTTATCTTAAAATTACTTGAAGAAACTTTAATGATGAAACCACCACCATATTGTGACGTATATTTCTATGGATTTCAAATTTTATCTTATTAAGTATGGATCACAATGATTTAAAAGAGATATCAATTTATAAATTGTATAAATGATGGCTGAGTAATCGCCAAAATTACATTTATTTATATTAAAACACAAAAAAAATTCTTATTTTCTATAGATGAATATTATTTGTTATATAGTTCAATTATCATCAATCATTTACTAATAAAAATATCTATACTTAATATTTGTATGGCTGAGTAATCGCTAAAATTACATTTATTTATGTCAACATACACAATAAATACTTATTTTCATTAGATGAATACTATATGTTTTATAGTTAAGTTATCGACAATTATTTGGTAATAAAAAAGTATATTCTTAACATCTGTATATACGGTAACAAATTTGTAAATTCAAATACATTCTAATAAATATATTTATATATCAAAATTACATAATTATATATGATCAATTATAAATCATTTGTAATGCGGGCGTTATTACTACAAAAATTATATTTTAATAATAACGACAGTCTCAACCCTGTCAAACGCAGAGAACAAATGAAAATAAATGAATGTATTTATCATTTTTATGTTTATACTAAAAAAAAACAATATTTATCCAAATAATTTCTAACAGCGTATATTTTATCAGGGCGAAATCCACAGTGCACATCTTATAACGTGCATGAATACATACAGCATTTACCATTATACATACGTAAATTAAAAATTTAAAAAAATAATGAATATTTGTACAAATGATCATTCGCAGCATCCATCTCATCTAGACAAAATCTACGGTGCACATCTTATAATATGCAAGAATACATATAGCATTTATCATTATGCATTCGTAAATTAAAAATTTCAAAAAATAACGAATATTTGTACAAATGATCATTCGCAGCATCCATCTCATCTGGATCAGATCTGCGGTGCACATCTTGTAATATGCATGAATACATGTAGCATTTATCATTATGCATTCGTAAATTAAAAATTTCAAAAAATAACGAATATTTGTACAAATGATCATTTGTAGCATCCATCTCATCTGGACCAGATCTGCGGTGCACATCTTGTAATATGCATGAATACATGTAGCATTTATCATTATGCATTCGTAAATTAAAAATTTCAAAAAATAATGAATATTTGTACAAATGATCATTCGCAGCATCCATCTCATCTGGACAAAATCTACGGTGCACATCTTGTAATATGCATGAATACATGTAAAATTTATCATTATGCATTTATAAATTAAAAATTTCGAAAAATAATGAATATTTGTACAATGATCATTCGCAGCATCCATCTCATCTGGACCAGATCTGCGGTGCACATCTTATATAACGTGTATGAGTATATACATATATATATATATATATATATATAATATCTACCATTATGCATTATGTATTTTTCGAAAATTAAAAATTTCAAAAAATAATGAATATTTGAAGAAATTATCTTTCACAGCATCCAATACATCTGGACCAATTTTGGTTTTTTATATGATATATGTATATGTATGACTCTTTACTAATTAACTACCATAAAATAATTTATTTTTGAATTAAATAACATGGATATGTTCAACTTTAATTTATAAGCGTAACGGACGGACGGACGGACGGTCATTTTAGGAATACCTTTTTTATCATTAAAATCATATTATAACTTAAAAATTTTTTTTTTTCGGTAATATTTAACTTTATACTTTTTGTGACATATATAACGTTAAATAAAAATGATCACATAAAATGAATCACTAGTTTTAAGGGATTTTTACAGTTTGGTCTCACTTGAAGAATTTTAATATATATGCTTACTTTGAAATTGATTTTTATTTTACTCGAAATTAATGTTTATTCAAACTTAAACAGAATTTTCTGTTAGCTGATGGATATGGATCTTTAACTAACGCGCGCAGCTTGGGTAGTTTACCTAAATATCCGTACAATTCCCGTTTAGGCTTGTTTTTATTTCGCGGCGCGGCTCGTCCGGGGCCGCGTAAAAAAACAATGAAAAAAACAACTGTTCGATGCTTGTTTATCTGATTGCCTGACCAATTCGTCGGGTCTTTCGAGTTTGTTAATATGGATGGTTTTAGACACTTGGCGTTTCGGAACCGAGACGTTGTTTGTCTTGCGGTTTATCTTTATTATTTCGAAAGGGCCAGTATATTCTTTTGCGAATTTTCCCTTTTTTGGCTCCTTGAGAGCGTAGATCAGTTCTCCTTCGCGGAACTGTTTCATATTCAAATTCCGGTCGTAATAATACTTCGAGCGATATTTCGCTTTCACAAAGTTCATGACTGCTGTCGTCTGTAGGACTATAAGGTGGGACAGCACGTCTTCTATGGGCTCGTGTGACTTCCTCCGCCGTTGCGTGTTTTGTTGGTGTTAAACTTTCTTGGTTTTTCCAAGCGGGCCGTAGAAATCGAAGGCGAACTTCTCGAACGGGACCTCTATGGCCGTCTACAGCTGCCTCGTGATACTCTTTAACAGCTTGTACCTTTCCATAACGGGAGGCACAGGAAGGTTATTTTTTAATAAGATTGCGCTTATCTCTTAGTTTGTAAAAATTTTATCGAATTGATCGATGATATTTGTCTATTCTGCTACGGACAAAATTGCTAAGTCGCGGATAATGGCAAAGCTCGTTATCTCTTTGGCTATTACTACGTTTTTCAGAGTTCGTAGACAATTTCCGATGTCAGCAGGCATCGGTCGGTCGTCTATGTATTTCTTTACATAAACACCTATGTGTTTGATGCCTTTAAACTCGGAGATATTTATCTCGCTGACCTTGAACTCTCTGCATGTCAGTTCATCGGGATTTAGGTATCCTGTCTCTATTAAGGCCTCTTGTATTTACGTAGTTATAAAGTTATCCGCTGATGTTAAATATACTAGATTTTCACGGAAACGGAAGGGATGTTCGTTTCGTGAAAATAAGTGAACTAACGGAGGTGGCAACTGGCCGTGCAGAGCTGCCCATGGTGGCTTATGGTGGCTATACTTTTCTCTTTGTTTATCTGTCTCGTACATGCATCTCAAGCATGCCGAAAAATTAGCTGTCTTATCAGCTGAGCCGTCCTTGTCGGCTTGATAGAGCGTGTTCTCTACGTTCGTTTTGCATTCTTGCAACTCAACTATCGGGGTGTCAATCCAGATCTCCTGGTCGCTAATATTTATGCACTCTGCATGAACTCTGCCGTTCCTAATTTCGGCAATAAAATTACCAAATAGTAAATTTGTATGCAGATTCATGAGTGGAACCCAACCTACTTTTACATCGTTGTTTGCAACCTTGGCACTGATTATCCTCTTTACTTTTAGAGGCACGGTTAATTTCTCATTCGTCTCAAATTGCATGGACGTATTGCCGAGTCTAAGGCTTTTTGTTGCTGCATCTACGCAACCTTCGTAGCGGTCTATTATATCCCATCCGATTATTCCCGCATTCTCCATGGGGAAATCGTTGGATACCACATGCACTATACATTTATGACCTTGTAATCTTAATTTTCTGCCTGTCTAATGGGTTGCTGGGCTCTAAAGGCCCAATCTTGACGACGGAAATGTAGGCTCCTGAATCAGCATAGAAGTTGTTCTGTATATGCTTCAATTGGGGGCAATCGATGTTTACTATTAACGGTTGAAAACTCGCAGTCAAGAACTTGATTTTTACTGCTTTTTTTACTATTTTGCTTTTTGGTTTTGCTTGTTCTTCACGCTTGGCGCTCGACACTCGGCGGCTCCTTATTGCCGCCGCTGTCACCGGTACTAACAGTGTCGATCTTCTAATCATTACGCTGAGTGCTACTGCCATAATGTCAATTGTTGCTCCTATTATTATTGGTAGATGGTCCAGTTTTTTTGAATTGTTAAAATTGCGATTTTCGTTGCCTCGATTGTTGGTCAGCCAAGGATTCTTTATTAATATATTTTTAGCACCCTTCTGCAGCTTCCAGCAGTGGCTGGTGTTATGCGTCGGTTGCTCGCAATACGCGGTAGCACGCGGACGATTTGCTTGCGTGCGTAAGTTATCCGATGTGCTTGACCTTGGGGCCGGATTGCAGTTGCAAATGTTATCAGCTATTGCTCGGCGCACTTGCACGGTGTCGGTGGCTGCCTACCTATTGCTTGGCTGCGTAACGTCGCGGGAGGGAGAGGGCGGCGCTGACCGGAGCGCGCTTCGCTTCCCTTCGAATTCTAGCGCGAATCTTATCGTCTCGTTCAGCGACCTTGGCCCTTAAATCCGTACATGATGGTCAAGCGGTGGCTGTAACCCGAACATAAATTGCTGCAGGGCATCCTCACCAGCGTAACGCTTTCATGCTTCCCTGTCATGTTTCGATAGGTCCGGTGCGGACTCGACTATCGTCAGCAAGCGGTTGTGGAGTTTCTGCATTCTTAAGCCATAGTCGTCGACTGGCTCACTATGTTCATGCTGCAGCATCTTTATTTGGGCCTGCACCTCATCGGCAATTCCTATATTGCCGTACTGCATTGTGAAGTCGGTCAAGAGCTGCCTTACCGACTTATAGCTGGTTAGTCTGGCTTGATAGCTGTCAGCTGCTTTTCCAGTTAATTTGTTAGCCAAGGCTATTATTAACAACTCCTCTATTTCGGGGCCGAACGAGTCGCGTAGCTGTCAGACCGACTGGCAAAATAAATTTAATTTATCCGGGTTGCCGTCGAATGTTGGCAATAGATTTACCGCTTGAGTGAACGAGACTTTTCCGCCGAATCCTTGTCGCTGGCGGTGCCTGTCGCTACTCCGGTCGCTACGCGCTGAGTCGCTTTCGTTGTCGTTGCTTGAATCGACATGATACGAGGATGATTCTCGACCGGATTCGCGCCGTCACTTGTTGAGCTTGTGATCCCGATGGCTGCTACGGTCGCTGCTGCTGCCGTCCGAGGGATGCGATTGGGACGGCATTGCTCATTTTCGCGTTTAACGTACAGATCGCTTCTACTATTACAGTTATCACTGACAGGGGTTTTACACCCGCAGCTGTAAAGTAGCTTGCTATGCCGCTGCTCTCGCGGCTCGGGCCGCGCCTAGCGCCTGCATGCATCTAGCGCGCGGCTGGAATCGCGCGCTGCGCCGTTGCATGCTCTTATCGCGCCGCTCTCGAGGCACGCTGTGCGGCTATGTGGGTGTATTGTGCGCTCGTCGTTGCGCCCTGTATTCGCGCACGCATTTCTCGTAAATCTGTGCGATTCATTCACCCGTTCACTTCTCGATGCTTCTCGATTTTTAAGCGAGTTCCGGGTACGAACCGAAGCGCGATCGTCCTCACTATCCGAGCCGCTGTGTACGTAAAGGTTTTTATTGATCGGGGAGGGCGAAATCGGATGCTGCTTATTCCCTATGTTTGCGCGATCTTTCTGAAATGTTTCGCGCTCTTCAGCGAGTGATACAGTCTCGCTGTTGCTACTGTGCGCTTGTCGGTTCGCGTGGGGATTTTGATGACTGTCCAACGCTTGCTTGACTGCCGCCTTGACAAACGCGAGTAATGCGGCACTTACGTGCTCCTGCTCGCTGAGAATTTTCGAGCCATTTGTTTTCCTGGGCCGCTCTGTATTTTTCCCGCTGCGTGTACCGCTCTGCACACTCCGCTCTCCTAGACTAAGCTCGCGCTGCCCGATTCATGTGCTTAACATATATTGGACGTATTTCGAAGCTTGCTCTGACGTTGAAAAAATAATTGTTCTAATTTCCGGATTATTTAAGAGTGTATTGACTTTTACTCAATCCAGCATCGTGCCATATCGACCAGAAAAATTAAGTGTACCCTATAACGAACGTGGAATGTGCTTTGCACATAGCGGACGTGATTTGAAACTTGGTTTGAGGTTAGGAAAATCGAAAATTTTCTGATTACGGAATTTATAGGAGTGTATCGGCTTTCACTTATTCCAGCATCGTACCATACTGACTAGAAAATATGACTATAATCTGTGATAAACTTGGAATGTTCTTATATTAGCATATTATGCTTGGACAGAGCATATATTAGCATATAGTGAACGTGATTTGAAGCTTGTTTTGAGGTTAGAAAAATAAAAAATGTCCTGATTACGGATTTTTTAGGAGTATATTGGCTTTCATTTAATGCAGCATCGTGCCATACTGACGAGAAAAATTGACGGTACTCTGTGATGAACATGGAATGTGCATTGTGCATAGCGGACGTGAATTGAAACTTGCTTACCGGCTAGAAAAATAAAAAATTGTCCATTACAGACTTCTCAGCGCTGAAGATGTTTATTGTTTATACTCATCTTAACATGCTACCATATCAGTCATTATTATTCCCGCTTGGCAGTGGTGAAGGAATGACCCTGTCGTGTGGCTGATATAACTTATAGTTTAATTGGAGGTTATAAAAATTGAGTCACAAATATAGACTTTCTTTATGAAAGCCAAATGATTATTACGCATGATCTAAGATCATAAATAAATTTGCCCAGCATAATGTGAATGCCATCCAAAACTTATTTAAGGGGAGTCTATACTAAAAATATCAAAGAAAACCAATAAAAAATTGTAACAAAATTATTTTTTTGAATTTGACAAATGAAGTGTAGAAAAAAATTGTCAATATTGTAAATTCAAAAGGCTATACTGAATAACATTCAAATAATTGCATTATTAAAAAACTATTAAAAATAGGAAAATGGTTCAGTGCTCTTTACGCAACAAGTTGATAGTCAGCGCTTACATTTTTTATATATTATACTGTCAGTAGTATAAGAAACTTGTTTAAGTATAAGAAAAACTCAAAAAACACTTCATATTTCTTATAATGGTTATGTAGATACAGTAATTTTATTATTTAGAATCACAATTCTTAAAAAGTGAAATATACAATTGTTTTACAACCTAGATAACATATTTTTTACCAAAATTTAAAATTGATTGCAAATTATCTGTTACACATGGAGCAATAAAAACAATAATAGTACTACGAAAGAACATCAATTTGTTAAAAATTAAATATTATAATCTTTTTCAATTATATTTTATTATTCTGCTCTTATACATTACTTTATTTCTTAAGGATATAAAAACAAGTTTATCTGTTTTAATATCTTTAAAAGATAAATTAAAAAGTAATACCAAGTAACATAAAGGTATTAGAAAAAAACGATTATTGACCGATTTTGGGTATAGATTTACCTTAAAGGTTTAAAACATCGAAAATTTATTATCAATTTCTTAACAGTTTATCGATTTTCACTCGCTTTATTATATTAAGTATTCCAAAATAAACATTAAATTAATTTTTTTAACAAACAAAAATTATTTTTAATGCATTACCTACATATTTTCAACTAAAATTTTTAAAATATTTGAGAAAAATAAATTTCAATTTTAAATATATTTTAAAATCATTTTCAACAAGATACAATGAAATACGCGTTAATAACTCTGTTAATATCATTGCATATTTTCTACTTATATTATCATTACAATTATTCCATTCCGTTACCATGGTAACCATAATAATGTTATTAACGCAAACATTCTCTCTCGTGGTTTATCAGCAACTATTGAATTATAAGTAAAGAAACATTTAACTAACATAGAAAAGTATATCCGCGTTAGGTATAAATGTTCTTTATTCAAAAATGCCTGAATAAATTTATATTTTATTGTATGAAAAGCATTGTATATGAAGAATAAAATAATACGTAAGTACATCAATGATTTATTTGTACTTATAAAAATATCAAGGGATTTGATATATTTTTAATAAAATCAAAAAATTAAGAGTATATATTATTTAAAGAACAAACAGCAAAAGCAATTAGTATTTGGTTATAATGTTTACTATGAAGTATTTAATTGTGTAAATAAAAATATATACAGTTAATAATATTTTTGCAATAAAATAATAGTTTTAGTATAAAATAATATTTTTATGCAATAAAATAACCCGTACGATAAAGCACTACATTGAAATGTGAAATTTGTAATAAAATACTTTTGCATTAAAAATGTAAAAAGTAAGAAAACGCTTTTTTCATACTAAATGAAAATTCTTTTTAATTTTAAATTTCGTTTATTCTGTATTTCTTACGTAAAGTAATATTTTTTTTCTTTCATAATTTTCTTTTTAATAAAGAGATCATTACTTTGTTAAAAATAAACGTACAATATCCATGTGACTCGCATAATATTTTTGTGATATGATAAGCTTCTACGAAGTGACACTTTATTATAAATGGACAAAAAAAAATATTTTTTTATACATAAAAAATTAATTTTACAATTTGTTTATATAGGAAAAGCAAAATTTGTATGGTTTGGTGCTCAAAAAACCAATTCCCATTTGGTTTTTTGAGTTAATTCGATTCTTCGTTTTAAACTTTTAATTTTAACCAATTTTAGATACGGCGGTAGAATTTTCGTGAGCCAGATTGAATGTCAAAAAGTATCGATTATTTCTTGCATGATGTATCTATTTGTTGACTGAATTTCAGGTTGATTAAAATATTGCTGTGCTTTGTTTTTAATAAATACTGCAATAAGATTAGAAACAAAACGTTTTACTACTACTTACAACTAGCACTCAGTATCGCGTTTCGTCACAAAATTTGTTAGATTAATCGGTTCGCAAATAAGTTCACCTCAATTCAGTAAATTATTTCACTTTGAATAGTAATGAATCCTAAATAGTAAATAAAACTTAATATTAAATAGTTTATCCGTTTGTGAATGCCTTGAAATTTTTATAATACTTTTTTCAAATACATACGTAAAGAATATTAAACATACGAGGGTAGTTCAATAAGTCTTTAGAATAAAGTATAAAAACAATTTTTTTTGGGTAAATTTTTTTTTATTTTTCAACATAATCTCCTTGGAGCTCTATACACTTGGTCAATCGCTTTTTAAGTTTTTTTAATCCTTCAGAAAAGTGCGTTTTCGGAAGTTCCTCAAAATAAGCACTTACAGAGGCAATGACGTCTTCGTTGTCCATAAATCTCTGTCCACCGAGCCATTTTTTCAAGTTTGGAAATAAGAAAAAGTCACTGGGGGCTAAATCTGGTGAATACGGTGGGTGTTCGACTAATTCGAATTTTAGTTCTTCAATTTTAGCCATTGAAACGAAGCATGTGTGAACTCGGGCGTTGTCGTGATGAAAGAGAATTTTTTTTCTCGCCAAATGTGGTCGTTTTTTTTAATTTCTTCTTTCAGCTGCTCTAATAATGATGCATAATACTCACCAGTAATTGTTTTACCCTTTTCCAAGTAGTCAATAAGTATAATTCCACGTGCATCCCAAAAAACTGTAGCCATAACCTTACCAGCTGACTTTACGGTCTTTGCCTTCTTTGGAGCTGGTTCGCCTGTGGAAATCCACTGTTTGGATTGTTCCTTTGTCTCAGGAGTGTAGTGGTGTATCCATGTTTCATCCACAGTCACAAATCGACGAAAAAATTCCTCAGGATTCCGACTTATGCGCGGCAAAAGAGCCTCAGAGGCGACCACTCTATTGCGTTTATTCTCAGCTGAGAGCAAACGCGGCACCCATCTTGCCGATAGCTTTTTCATGCCTAATTTTTCATGTAGAATTGAAACAACTGCACCTATAGATATCCTTGTGGCCTCAGCTAACTCACGCACTATTAATCTTCTATCCTTCAACACCATATCGTGGATTTTATTGATGATTTCGGGAGTAGTTGCTTCTACGGGCCTTCCTGAACGTGGTTCGTCACTTATTGATGTACGACCACGCTTAAATTCATTTACCCAGTTATAAACCGTTGCTAAGGCAGGGGCAGATGAGCCATGAACTGAGTCCAATTCATTTTTTATCTCATATGGAGTTAAACCCTTTAAATGAAAATGTTTAATTACCGCTCTGAACTCGTTTTTTTCCATTTTCCTTAACAAGCAATTTTTTTTTTTCAATTGGTTATAAAAACACGTAAACTCAGAAGATGTGGACTGTGACTGCACCATATATCTAGTCGGGAGTGGTGCTGACTGAAAACAGATGATTTGGAGCGATTCGCGCGCCATCTGTTGGTCATTCTAAAGACTTATTGAACTACCCTCGTATTATATTTTTTAGAATGAGTAATTCGGAAGATTATATCTGTGAACTCGATGAAGGTCCCATAATTCTTGTGATAGGCGCAATTTTCTGACTGAGCAATGATCAAATAGACTGCAATTAATATCTGATATTGGAATTGAAAATTTTTCTAAAGTAGATGTGGAACGTCAGACACCTCAAAAGAGAGGTCGCAAAGTACTTGTTAATGGTCGCAATAGTACAATAAATGAAACCATTCAGGGTGATGGAAGTACACTACCTAAAAACGATGAACAAATAGAATATGAATGTAATGATGTTAGCACAGAAAATAATATAAGGCAAATAAGTTCTCAATCGAGAGTCAAACTTCCAAATGTTGCGCACGTAATTAATAGGCATAAATTATCCGATCGTGCAGCTGCTGAGATAGTGTCAGCAACTCTATATGACTTCAAAGAACATTTTCAAATTAATATTCCTTATAATAATCTTGTTATAGATCGAAGTAAGATAAGAAGAGAAAAAAAATAAGCATAAAGAATGTTGAAAATGATTTATTCAATGACACCAATGTTTGGTGGTTGTATTTCGACGGTAAGCGATATAAGATATTAGTAAATAATAAAGATAATGAATCTAAAACTTATCACCGGAGAATTGTAACTGAGGAACATATAACTATGATAAAGGAAGCTGGTTCTCAGTATATTGGTCACGTTTCGCCTACTTCTGGTGAAGCAAATGCAATCTGCGAAGCAATTTGCTATAAATTAAGTGAAATAGATGCTCCTATAGAAAAATTATTTGTATTGGGATGCGATGGAACAGTCGTCAATACAGGATGCAACAACGGTATTATAACTTTGCTTGAAAATCGTACAGAGAAGCCACTTCATTGGTTCATTTGCCTACTTCATCTTAACGAGCTACCTCTAAAGCAAATAATACAGAAACATTACGGCATTGCAAAAGGTCCCGATACTTTCTGTCGAGAATTAAATCAGTCTCTTCGAACATATGAGAAAATGGCAGTAATAAATTTTGAAAAGATTGTAGGAGAAATACCAGATGAATGAACAAGAATTAAACTCTGACCAAAAGTATTTGTATCAAATTGCACAAGCAGTAGCGACAGGTTTCTGTTCAAAAAAATTAGCCAGCCGTAAACCTGGTAACATATCTCTTTCACGATGGTTAACAACAGCATCCAGATTTTTAAGATTATGGATATCTGAAAAAACGCCAAACACAAAACTAAGAACAGTGGTAACATATATTATGAAGGTGTATGTTTCAAGTTGGTTTCGCATTAATAAATACAAACATTGTATTGACAGTCCAAAATATTTAGTACACGTGCTTCAGAAATCACGATACCTGCCACCTCCATTAAAAATGTTGTTTGATAATACAATACAAAATAATGCTTATTTTGCTCATTCAGAAAATATTTTGTTAGCAATGTTGCCTAACGATCGTCAGTCAATTAGAAAAGAAGCTTATGACAGAGTTATAGAAATTCGATAGAAGAGTTCCGATAGGAATTTTCAGCAAACTGTGAGAAAGTTTGATAAACCAAAAATTAATTTCAATGCAAGTAGCTATGAGTTTTTGATAAATTGGAATAGTAATGTAACAGAACCACCACTAACAAAACAACTGACAGCAGAGCAACTTTTTAATTATGTTAAAAACCACCTACCAACAGATGACTTTTTTAGTTTCCTTGCCACACTCAAGCTGTGGAAAGGGGTGTCAAAGAAGTTTCAGAAACATCCATGCAGGTGTGTGACGAAAAAGTTAGAGATGGGATCATAAAGTCAACTTTAAAACGAAGAAAAATCATGCCAAAATTTGATACTAAATATCAGTTTAAAATATAAAGTTCAATGTATTATATTTAATTGTAAAATAGTCATGTTATTTAAATTATTATCAATGAGATAAATAATTTATAAATATTTACTAGTCATGTACAAGAATTATGAATAGAGAATCTCCTATATCAATATTTTTTTGTACTTTTGTAAAAATGTTGGAAATAACGCGGGTAGTAAACCATACGATTAAAGTTTTATGTATTAATTATTTATATATGAGCTTCGTTCTATTTTCACATCGCGCAACAGTTCCAAATTTCTTATTAAAAAGTGTAAAATATAAATATAAATTTGTAATAAGACGCGAAATCCTCTAAATTACGCGCTGTAGAAATGCGACGGACAAACGTTCGTGGTTGCAAGTGCAAATACATTCAACACTTCTACAGGCGCAAATGATTAATATCGAATTTCGCCATCGAGGGTCGTATGAGGGAGGGTGAAAGGGAGGGAGGATAAAAGAGTGATAGAGAAAGGGGAACGGGGAAAGAGAGAGTGTGAGAGAGAAAGTAAGAGAGAATGGGTGGAAGAGAGGAAAGGAAGAACGGAAATGAGGAGAGAGAGAGAGGGGGAGGAAGGAAGGTTGGGAGAGAGAGAGATGAAGAGAGAGTGTGAGTGAGAAGGAAGAAGCAACAGAGGGAGAGTGAGAGAGGGAGAGAAGGAGAGAAAGAGAGTAGGAGAGGGAGAGAGCAATAGAGGAAGAGACGGTAGAAAGAGAGAGAGGGAGAGGGAGAAAAAGAGGGTGAGGGAGTGGGAGAGAATGAGGAAGAGGATTCGGGAGAGGGACAGGATGATGGAGAGGGAGAAGAAGAAGAAGATGACGAGGAAGAAGGAGAGGTAGTGAGAGAGGGATCATGTGAGGATGAAGGAGGGGGTGAGAGAGAGGGAGATGAATATGATCAAGGAGAGGAAGAGGGAGAGAATCAGGGACAGGGAGAGAAACAGAGAGATTCTGAGGGAGAAAAAGAGAAAGAGAATGAGGGAGAGAAAGAGGAAGAGAATGAGGGAAAGAAAGGAAGAGGATGAGGAAAAGGGAGAGGATGAGAGAGAGGGAGTGGTTGAGGATGAGAAAGAGGGAGAGGATGAGGGAGGTAAAGAGGAAGTGGGAGATAATGAGGGAGAGGGAGAGGAAGAGGGACAGGATGTGGGAGAGGGAGAAGGAGATGACGAGGAAGAAGGAGAAATAGTAGGAGAGGGAGAAGGAGATGCCGAGGAAGAAGGAGAAATAGTAGAAGAGGGAGGAAGAGGATGGGGAAGAGAGAGAGAAAGAAAATGAGGGAGAGAGAGAGAGAGAGAGAGAGAGAGAGAGACCGAGAAAGTAAGAAAGAGAAAAAGGAAGAGGATGAGTATGAGGGAAAGGACGAGAGGGAGTGGTTGAGAATGAGGGAGAGGGAGAGGGAGAAGATGAGGGAGAGGACGAGAGAGATGAAGAGGGAGAAGAGAGGGAGAGGACGAGAGAGAGGAAGAGGGAGAAGAGAGGGAGAGAACCAGAGAGAAGAAGTGGGAGAGGATGAGGGAGGGGGAGAGGGAGAGGGAGAAGATAAGAAAGATGATAAGAGTGAGGAGAGAGAAGGGGAGAGGATAAGGGAGAGGGAGAGGGAAAGAAAAAGTTTCGAAGGAGGGATAGTATGACGTAGCAAAAGAGGAATTGGTAGAGGGAAGGGAATCGGGACAGGATAAGGGAGAGGGAGACGGAGTGGATGAGGGAGAGGGATGGGATGAGGGCGAGGAAGAGGAATAGGGAGTGGTAGAGGATGTGGAAGAGAGAGATAGAGGGAGAGCGATCGGGTGAGGATGAAGGAGAGGATGTGGGAGAGGGAGCGGAATAGGATGAAAAAAGAGGAAGAGGAAGAGCATGAGGGTAAAGGAGAGGAACAGATAGAAGATGAGGGAGAGAAAGAGAAAGAGAATAAGGGATAGAAAGAGGAAGAGAATGGGGGAGAGGTAGAGAATGAGGGAGAGAAAGAGGGAGAAAATGAGGGAAAGGTAGAAAGCGAAAAAGTAAGGGAGAGAAGAAGGAAGTGGGAGAGGACGGAAGAAAAGGAGTAGTTGAGGATGGGAAAGAGGGAGAAGATAAGGGAAGGGAAGGGGAGTGGGAGAGAATGAGGGAGAGGGAGAGGAAGATGATGAGGAAGATGATAAGAGATAGGAAGAGAGAATGGGAGAGGATGAGGGAGGGGGAGACGGATAGGATGAGGCAGAGGGAGGAGATGAGAGAGAAGAAGAGGAAGAGGTAGTGGTAGAGGATGTGGAAGAGAGAAATAGAGGGAGAGGGATCGAGTGAAGATGAAGGAGAGGATAGGGAAGATGGAGAGGGAGTGGTAGAGGATGTGGAATTCAGAGATAGAAGTAGAGGGATCGGGTGAGGATAAAGGAAATGTTGAGGGAGAGGAAGAGGGATAAGATGAAAAAAAGAAAGAGGGAGATAATGAGGGAGAGGAAAATGATGAGGGAGAGAGGAAGTGAGAGTTCAGTGTAAAAGATGACTAGGGTCTTTGCCAAATCCACGCTAAAATTACCTCGCCGACGATAAGTTAGTGAGTGCGTATGTAAACTTGTGTCGATAAA
Organism: Gastracanthus pulcherrimus; assembly: GCA_949152435.1. Taxonomy (NCBI): domain Eukaryota; kingdom Metazoa; phylum Arthropoda; class Insecta; order Hymenoptera; family Pteromalidae; genus Gastracanthus; species Gastracanthus pulcherrimus. Next base: position 113,378,548 of record OX424576.1, on the reverse strand, counting down.
AGTCATATTATAGCCGATTCAAGTAGGGTTTTGCCTTTAATATATTGTACAATTTCATACTATAAAATAAAAATAATAATAATAAAATAATATTTTATAATTTTATATTATGAAATTTTAACTTCAACTCTCGTAACGCGTTTGGGGCCTGCTCATAATTGTACTATCTCATGCTAATTGCGATGGATGTGCTTGACCATGCTGCCCTTTCAAAGCATGTGTTTCCACGAACTAGTCAAGTAGTAAATGAGTTTCCATACGTCGCTTTTTGATATCTGATGTTGCAGCTGCGCATAAAGATGTTGCTGTTGCATCTCAATACTGTTCTTAGACGTTTTGGGGCCGACCCTCAACACCAGCGCGGACCGACGATCATCTTAATAAGAATCAATCAAAATTCACTTATTTGAGGCTTGCATCTACGCTTTGCTTTATTGAAGATGTAGCTTATTATTTTGCTAAATTCTCTTACATATTTGAAGGGATCTGAAATCCGTTTCTCGCTGCTTGAGTGGTTTCTGCGAATTCTATTTTCAGAACTCTGACTTATTTTGAAAAGGTAGGTGCAAAATAGATAACGATAGATGTTATTAAAGCAAGGTTGAATCAGTTACAAGGCACATTTCTCATAAGATTGCCAGCTTTATCAGTTTGCTATTAAACGAAAAGATAAAAAATATTTTACATTTATAAAAAGTCCGTAATGAGGATGTTCTTTTTTTACTAACCTCAAAGCAAGCTTTAAATCACGTCCACTATACGCTAAGCACATTCCACGTTTATTACAGATTACAGTCTATTTTCTAGTCAGTATGGTACGATGCTGAAATGAGTGAAAGCTGAAACACTCCTTCAAATTATATAATCAGAAAATTTTCGATTTTCCTAACCTCAAAACAAGTTTCAAATCACGTCCGCTATGTGCAAAGCACATTTCACGTTCGCTATAAGGTACATTTAATTTTTCTGGTCGGTATGGCATGATGCTGGATTGAGTAAAAGTCAATACACACTTAAATAATCCGGAAATTAGAAAAATTATTTTTTCCAACTTCAGAGTAAGCTTTATCACAGATTACAGGCAAATTTTTTGGTCGGTATGTGAAATGAGTGAAAGCCGATACATTCCTATAAAGCCCGTAATCAGAAAATTATCCATTTTTCTAACATTAAAGCAAGTTTTAAATCACGTCCGCTGTATATTAAGCAAATTTCACTTTTATCACAGACCACAGTCAATTTTTTTGATCGGTGTGATATGATGCTGGAATGAGTGTAAGCTGACACATTCCAAAAAAGTCAGTAATTAGGGCATTATCGATTTTTCTAATCTCAAATCAAGCTTTGAATCACGACCTCTATATGCTAATTATATTCCACGTTCTTTACAGAGTACAGTCAGTTTTTCTGGTAGTTATGTCATAATGCTGTGATAAATTAAATCTAATAATTAATAAGCTCTAAAAAAGTTCGTATTCAGGACACTTTTGATTTTTCTAACCTCAAAACATGCCTTGGACCGCACTCAGTATACCAGATAGACTCACTATACACTAAGGACATTTCTTTGTTATTGTAGAGTATGTTTCAATATAGTACTCCTTGCAGGATGCTGGGTTGACAGGCAACAATCTCTGCCCGCCCGCTTTAGGTGGATAATACACATAATCGATTTCGACGGCTAGGTGCAAACGTAAAACATTCTTCAATCTTAATAAAATGTTAGGGTGATCATATTGCCATCTCATACTAACCTTTTGGAAGGGTTACGCAATTATTTCTCTTATAGACAATTTTCGCTCCACTCTAATATATATATATATATATATATATATATATATATATATATATATATATATATATATATATATATATATATATATATATATATATATATATATATATATATATATATATATATATATGGAATATTCCACGTCAAGTCAGTAGACGAAAATATTTTAATCACAGAACGAACGTTACAATTGTTGTAAATAATCATCAAAATATACAAAAAAAATTTTAGACCGCAGGTTAAAAGTGTAAAAAGTTATGTGGACACATACTTATTGAATTTTCTAATTTTTTCCGTAACTTGTCACTTGCATGTATTTTTCATTTGAAATTATTGCCCTTTACAGAAAGAAATTTAGCAATGTTTTTCCTCGCAAATTTTGTGGAGAATATGTTACTATTTTTTAAAAAACCTAATAACATTATTTAGGATTAGCTAGGAAACTGTATATCTACATTAACACTTAACTGCCGTATCGTCGTAACCAAATTGACAAAATCAGGTTTCAAATTCTTCCTTGAACCAATACTTATAAGATGAGCCCTGTTTAAATAATGGTCCGAATTACTATAATAAGTTATGCTACTTACAAAAAGATAAAACAATTTTCGCTCCACTCTAATATATATATATATATATATATATATATATATATATATATATATATATATATATATATATATATATATATATATATATATGGAATATTCCACGTCAAGTCAGTAGACGAAAATATTTTAATCACAGAACGAACGTTACAATTGTTGTAAATAATCATCAAAATATACAAAAAAAATTTTAGACCGCAGGTTAAAAGTGTAAAAAGTTATGTGGACACATACTTATTGAATTTTCTAATTTTTTCCGTAACTTGTCACTTGCATGTATTTTTCATTTGAAATTATTGCCCTTTACAGAAAGAAATTTAGCAATGTTTTTCCTCGCAAATTTTGTGGAGAATATGTTACTATTTTTTAAAAAACCTAATAACATTATTTAGGATTAGCTAGGAAACTGTATATCTACATTAACACTTAACTGCCGTATCGTCGTAACCAAATTGACAAAATCAGGTTTCAAATTCTTCCTTGAACCAATACTTATAAGATGAGCCCTGTTTAAATAATGGTCCGAATTACTATAATAAGTTATGCTACTTACAAAAAGATAAAACAATCAAAATAATGCATTATGAGGATATTTCAAACATTCACTACAGGGGATTAACATTAAATTTTTTCTTAACAATTTAATAGTATTTTTAGAACTTTCTTTAAACATCCAACACATACTGGACTGCAAGGTTATACTAATTACAGTAAAACGCAGTTTCATAGCACTTCACTTAAGCACGGTCATTCTGTTTCACACTATATGCATTCAGATTCTGTCTAATAAAAAAGTAAATAAAGAACACACATTTTTTAAATAACTGTACTCAAGATTCAATATTCTGTAACGTGGCATTTAGTTACTCTAATTATTCATAAACTTTGCTCAGCACTTTACCGAATTTATCAAATATCATGGGCGCCAGGTAAAGCGCGGCTAGCTCTGCATGAGCCCTCTCCCAGAGGAAGTTCCGTGAAGTGGAAAATCAGAATAATTAATTATACAATAACTACACAAAAATCTCACGCTTTAAGTACCTAGGCTTTATTATTGATCACATAATATAACGGTCGCCAATTTACAATTTCTCGCGCAACTAACCGATCGCTATATAAAATGGCTACGCTAGTACTCGCGCGCGTCTCCCGCGACGACCAAATCACCACGTTTCCCGAGTTTCCCCGGCTATCGCGCAATCCCCCTTTTTTCCACACTACTATTCGTAAATTTCGAACTGGCCCGGCGCGCACTGATTCTAAACGATGGTGTCATACCACTAACATATTTACGCCATTGCCTCCGAGCACATGGCTACAATTTATATATATATATATATATATATATATATATATATATATATATATATATATATATATATATATATATATATATATATATATATAATGGGTAACGTTAATTACTAATTCACTCTATAAATGCCGAGGGATGCTCGACCATTACAGCCCACTCACCGTCGCTCAACTGTAGTCGCCTCGCAGTGCTCCTCATACTCCTTTTCGCCAAAACTACCACTCCTAACTCCCTACTCGCCGATTCTATCCTCGTGGTCTTCTAACGTGAGAGGTGCGCGTGACGTGCGTCTATAAGCTACAACGGGCGGGCAGTCAATGCTCAAAATCGGAGAGGGCAGAAATCTCTTCCAAATTTTCGGCTCTTTTTTTTGTCTATATTCAGCCCACACACTTGTTGCTTCCGTCCTTATCTTCTCGGTGATTGGCCTTGATTTTCCCTAAATGCGAAAATCAAGCCTAAGACTGCGGCAATTTGAGTCGCTAATTGCCATTGGTCCACTCCGCGATTGCCGTCCTGCCCACGAAGCGTGGGCAATATGAATCACTAAATATACACGCGCGGCAACCTGGCGTATATATCTAAATCGGGCGCTTTGCTGTATCTAAGCCGCCGCTGCTGCTGTATCTCCTCTCTCCTCCCGCGTCTGCGTGCATCGGGAGAGAGGGCGGTCGCGCGCGTCTGTGTGTGTGTGCGCGGGCAGTGGCTCATCATCCTCGAGAGGCGAGGGAGAAAGAGCAAGCGAGAGAGAGAGGGTCGCGCGTACATGTGTGCTCTCGCATTCGCTCAAGTTACCGACAATGGCAGGTTTCTACCCATATCGGCAACCTGTGACGGAGGGAAATCCCGTAGGAAGAAAGTCAACTTGCTAGTCAAGTATTCTTTCTTACCTACCGGAAAAGGCCACCTTTGTTGTTGCCCTTGGTTGTGCGAGCGGTTACCCATCCTAGCGACCCCCAACGCAACCACTGACCCCACCACTGGTGCCGGCTGTCTGCCACCAAGATATTAAGGGCTTAATAAATTTTTTTGTGAAAAAAAGTCAGAGGTGCCGGCAGTAGGACTCGAATCCTGGCCCGCCGTGCAACAACACTCTACCGTCTATGCAACCGAGGGGCTACAAAAAAGGGTATTTATAATTAAAATTTATAATAGTTGTACATAACCCTTTATTTTCATAAATATTATGTAATAACTTGTATAAACTACGGGTGAACTTATATTATTTTTACATATTTATTATCCTGATAATATTTATGAGCTATGCCTAGTTTTTTAATATGTTCTGTATTCTTTCCAGTATAAATGAATAGAAAAATATGCCTAAATAATTTGACTACCAGAAATAATATGGTAAATTAGTGGATTTTATGGATATTTATGTGGATTTAAAGGCCAGCAATCTTTCCTGTACAGCAGAAAAGTTATTAATTACATATTAATAATTGAAAGCATCTGTAATCTTCACTTTTCATGGAAGAACGTCACGTTAATCACCAAACGTTACTTAAATCTAGTTAATAGTAACTCGAGCTGGTATCGATAACTGTCTACTGAAGATTTTTTTTATTTGTGTGAATATTGAATCTTGAGTACAGTTATTTAAAAAAAAAAAATATATATATAAGGACTTCCGAAAAAAGACCTAATTTTGAAAGACTAACTTCGGTTATAATTGATGAATTTTAACGTTTCAAAAAGGAAATTAAAGGTATTTTCAAGGCGAAAATTTTGAGATGTCGAAGAATTCAAATCGTGCTGATTGCGCAAAATGGTAAGCAATCAAACATAACCTAAAGAACACAAAATTTTACGTTTACATTTAGCTCTGTAGAGGTGATCCATTAAGCTGCTGAGTGAGGCTAATATTTATTTTCATAAATGCCACGTGGTTCCTGTTACAATTTATTGAATTTTCTAATGCAGTCAAAAAACGGCTATTTCAAACAATTCTACAGAGCCCTCTCTTAACCATTTTGAACGCTTCAAAAAGGAATTCTTCGTCTGTTTATTCTTAATCCGAATAAATTGTAACAGGAGCCACGAGGCACTTTAATGGGTGATCGAGATGAGAAACATCTTTTTTTGACATATTTTCATATAAGAAATTTGCAACCATTTTCGTGAACCCCCTGCACAGCATTTTTTAAAAGTGCGCTGGAATTACCCATATGCAAAGTTCCTTCTGAACTTTCATTTTTTTTTATTCTGTTCGAGAGGTTATTTGCATCGACCAGAAAGCCGTAATAATTCAGAAAAAATGCATATTATCGTTTTTAACTAACTAGTAACTACCCCAGGCTCAGAAAAAGTGAAATTGGAGGTCTAAAACATTTAAAACATTTGACCAGTTTTTAGAACGCCATCTATAAATTGACCGATAAAAATCATTAGAAATATTGAAGAACATTTCAACAAACATGAAACAATCGGTTACAAGTGTTAAAACACCCATATGTCTTGTACAACTAGGTTTTTCAGCGTGGGGTAATGAGTTACCCCATGTGGTCGCTATGTGGCCTAGCTGAGGTGTGGCCGCTAAAGGTTAAGACACCATGTGCCTTGATATCAAACAAGAAATGATTTAAAATTTAATTCGTAAATTTGACTTAAACTAACTCCATTTTAAAATTATTTTATTTAAATTTAATAAGAACTTTGAGATATTTGAAATAAATTTTAAGAGATTGAAAATTTAAAAATCTATCTACGCACGGGGCAAGAAAGGCAACCCGTTGCGAATTTACTGGCCAACATTAAGCACACACAATAACCAGGGTAACTTAACTTTATCACTGGTCGCGTGTCGGCTGAAGCGAGTAGCACTGGCACGTATTTATCGACGGCGAGAATTTAATAAAAACCAGTAAGATTAGTTAACCAAAAATATTAATAATTATATTAAAGAACAATATTAAATACGACTGAACAGAATAAAATAAAATAAAAGTTCAGAAGAAACTCCGCAGCGCGGAAGGTAGCTGCGTCCAATTGTCCGGGAGATATATACCGCAGGGCCACCAGTAGAGGAGTTGTCCCCATGTGTCCGAGCCGCCTGCTAGAAGGCCGCGGCCTTCGACACCCCTTCCACGTCGCTGCCTCTGGTTTGCTCATTTTCTCGTAGCCAAGCTGTCTGATTGGAGAGTTGCGTCTTGCGCAATGTTGTAATTTCTGACTCTCATCGCTTTCCGCTCTGCACCGCTCTTCTTCTCCCCATAGTCGCATGTTGCTGAAAAGGCGAACATTGCGTCAGGCACTGGAAATTTCCATGCTCGTGGAGAGAGGCCAACGGACACTGTACATAGTGTAGTGTTTACAGTACACTCCTTGTCAATAGCCATCAGGAATAATAAATTTTCTTCTAGATTGTGGAGTGTTTTGCCTGAATACGCAGATCCCATATAGGACCCAATATTGCAAAAATGTCGTAGAAATATTTCAATATTGCTGTGATATTGCGGATAAGTCGATATATTGCAGCTACATATCAGTGATATTTCAGTATAATTTTTAAGATTGCAATATTCCAGCTATCTTTCTATGATATTACATTACGATATATCACATTATAACATTGCAGTGATATTCTTGGGACACTGCGCGGAAATAAACTACAATGTTACATTGTGATTGTTCGGGCCGTTTGCACTTGCAGCGGCTGTATTACATTTCATATTTTCGCGCGCACTGTGTTTTTCTCTCTCGCAAGATTTGAAGTGCTCACTCGCATGATCTCTTGCGAGAAAGGACACAGGTGCGCGCTTTCTCCCACTTTCTTCCTTCCTGATTTCGGCGAAGCTAGATCAAAACTCATTGTTCTCGCTGAGCTAACTCTCTTCCGGCTTGACCGCTGCTATGGCAAGCTCGGTGCGCGACGCGCGACGTCTGTTCTCGCGACCATGTGTTAATTTACATTAACAGTTACACTTTAATACAACCTGTATATTGTTACTTTTAAGAGCAATAAATGCTCAATTTATTTTGTGATATTTTACATTAAAATCAGGGTAAATCCTAAAGTTATTTTCCCTCAGACTCCGCATCCTCTCAACCACCACACGTGTTCCGGGCTATCGTAAAGTGCCCTTAGCTGCACTTTTGCACGACGCTATTACCGCGATCAATTATAGGCAGGTTTCAAACCGAAAATTAGCTTCTTGTGTTTTGGTCGGTTAGCGCGCGAGCAGTGATAAATCATCACATCGTAATAATAAACGTAGTACATTACCGCAACATGGTTATATGATATATCATATTACGATATTACATCAATATTATTGTCAGTTTACAGGATGACATTTCTCGATGCATGTCACGTTGATATTGCAGAATTATTTCTGTAATATTTAACTCTGACAAATCGCATTGAAATATACGCGAAATATTCGGTAATATGGCAACGTGACATATCACATGGAAATCTTACAGTAATCCCGTGGGAAAATAAACTACTGCCTGAACTACTGGTGCGAACTACTGCCTAAACTGCTGCCGCAACTGCTGCCAGAACTTCTGAATTTAGGTATTTTTTTATATGCGGTTGAAATTCCAACCCCACTTTCGGTATCAAAAATCGAGAAATTCAGCTTCAAAGTTACAATTTTTTAATATGGTTGCCCTATCTTGAGCTCTCGCAAAACGAATATTTGTATTTATTGCAAGCCAAGTTTCCTTTAAATCGTTCTTAAAAACTAGTATTTAATGTAAAATAAGCATAGAAGTAATACATATAAAGCTGGACATAGCAAACGGCACTTTTTTTAAAGATATAGCTATCTAAAGTTGTACTTCAATGTTATTAGTATATCTATATCGTGCTACAGTATGTGCAAAAATTAATACCGTACTTTGGTTTTTGGTGCTTTTTCATAACTTTTATATTTTTTTACTAATATTTTAATGCTTTATATTATAAACTAAAGGATTTTTATTATAAATATTGCTATTTAATGATGTTTATTTCGATAATTAACTTTCTAACCTTACTGTCAGCTGGTGAACGTCCAGCCTGAGTTAAACTCGAAAAAAGAAACTTTTTCTTATGAGTCGATAAAATTTTCTCCTTTAAAAGCAATCATTCTGAAATAATTTTTACTACAAATACTTGATAATCTCTATAATTTTATCGTTGTAAATCCTAGAAATCTTTCTCGCACGTGACAAGGTATTACCGTTGTCAATACTATATTTATTGGAAAAACTTTGCAGCGTGCATGTTTCTAGGTGACACAGTCAACAAGAAAGAAATTTCCGACGGTAAACTGACTCCTTTTGATATACACTAAAACTTGTATACTAATAGACTATAACTGTGGTCAATAATTTTTATATACACATTCACACATTCATATCATATGGTTGTGGTTATTTACATTTGCCTTTTTCTGTTAAAAAAAATTAAATAAATAAATAATGAAACGACAAATAACGGTACCATACTATCACTTTTTCTACAGCTAAATATTAGTTTTTCTATAGTATAAATAAATAATAAAGAATTTGCAAAAAAAAAGGATATAGAAAGATTGCAGTAGTTCTTCTGTAGTTAGCTGGCAGTTTTCCTGTAGAACAAGTTATTTAATAACGGCAGTAGCTTTTCCGTAGCTAGCTAGTAGTTTTCTTGTAAAAAAAAGTTTATTAAACTTGGCAGTAGTTTTTCTGTAGTTAACTAGTAATTTTCCTGTAGTAAATTTTTGTTAAATTTGTCAGTATTTTATCTGTAGTTAGCCAGTAGTTTTTCTGTAGTAAAACGTTTTTTAAACTTGGCAGTAGTTTTTCTGTAGTTCCGAAAATACTACTGGAAACCATTAACTCTGGTAATAGTTCAGGCAGTAGTTGAGGCAAGTTTACAGAATGATATTTCTCGATGCTTGATACATTAATACTGTCAAAATATTTGTCAAATCTTAAACTGTTACATATCACACTGAAATATACGCTAAATATCCTGTAATATTGCTATGTGTCATGGCATATTGAAATATTACAGTACTATTCGTGAAAGATTACAGAATGACATTTCTCGGTGCATTTTACATTGATACTGCCGAAATATTTCTAGAATATTATACTATGAGAAATCACATTGAAATACACCAATAACCTGTTCTGCGTTACTCTCGCGCGAATCAAACTTAAAATCAAAGACTTGTTCATCGCGGTACCTGTTTCATCTGTCATGTTACTGCAACTAATATAGACTCGGCGTAAGAAGATGTCACAGGCAGAAAGGCCAAAGAGGAATTTAACTGTTTAAATATATTCCTTGATGAATAATATCAAATGAGAAATCTAAACAGTTTTGGCAATACTTTCAAAATATCTTTTCGATATATCACTAAAGATAACACAAATATGGACTAAAATTGTTCAAAGAATGTCAGGATATAGTATTTTACTTGTCATTATTTACTATTTCTTAAGAAGATTAAAAAACTTCACTGAAGGTATTATTGGCAAAGAAAACTACCACCGCGGCAAAGTGGCGCCGCTGTTGACTAGCCCATATGGTCGGTTGAAGTATTTTAATTTTTATTTTGTTTTATTTTATTTGATTTAATATACGGACTGAAAAGTATTTTACAAAATAGTGCAAATGTAGAGTATAACGAGAGGCGAATACAATCAAATTATAAATGTTTGAATATAAACGTTGAAGTATACATTTTACATAGGGTTTATATGGGTAATACGTTATTATTAAAATAATAGTTTGTCCTCATAATATAATGGTTATTGCTTCAATTGTAAACATTAAGAATACTCATAAATACAGCACGATGATTCCGCAGAGTATTAAAACGTCATAAACTATACGAGGTCTGTCCCAAAAGTATCCGACCTACCTCGATTTCTCGGCGCTTGATTTATTCTTCGTCATCCGGGGGGTGGCATCCTTCAAAGTAGTCCCCATTTGATTGAACAAGACGCTCATATCGATGTTTCCACTTATTAAAGCACTCTTGAAAGTCAGACTTCGGAATCGCCTTTAGTGCATTCGTCGCATTAGTTTCAACAGTCTGTTTATTGTCGAATCGATGTCCTTTAAGCGGCATTTTCAATCGAGGAAACAGCCAAAAGTCGCAGGGAGCTATATCAGGACTGTATGGAGGCTGGCGTAGCTGCGCAACACTGTGTTTCAATAAATACTGCTGCACAAGGTTTGATGCGTGCGCTGGAGCATTGTCGTGATGACGAAGCCAGTCACCGGTTTTCCAAAGTTGCGGTCGTTTTCTCCTGATTTCATTACGTAATCTTTTCAAAACTTCAACGTAGTACTCTTTATTGATTGTCTGGCCTGTAGGGGCATATTCGTGGTGCACAACGCCCTCATAATCGAAAAAAACAATCAACATTGACTTGATGTTGCTTCGACTTTGACGAGCTTTTTTCGGCCGAGGCTCAGATGGAAGCTTCCACTGCGAAGATTTTTGTTTTGTTTCAGGATCATAACCATAAACCCATGACTCATCACCAGTAATAACCTTTTTAAGAAAGTTTTCATCCCTATTAATCATTTCCAAATTGTCCTGAGCGATTTCTAATCGAAGGTTTTTTTGCTGGTCTGAGAGCAGTTTCGGGATGAATTTTGCACACACACGAGTCATTCCCAAATTCTCGGTTAAAATTCGCCAAACAGTACTTTTTGGTATTCCAAGTTCATCTTCCAGTTCTCTCACAGTCAAACGACGATCTTGTTCAACTGCGACACGCACACGCTCGACATTATCCGACGATGTTCCCGTCGAAGGTCGACCAGAACGAGGATCACTGTCAACAGATGTGCGGCCACTTTTGAACCGCCTATACCACTCTTTTATTTGTGTTTTGCCCATACACTCATCTTTAAAGGTCTTTTGCAACATTTCAATAGTTTCCGCACAACTTTTACCGAGATTAAAGAAAAATTTTATGCAAATTCGCTGTTCGGTTCGTTCTGCCATTTTTAGCAATAAGCAAATTGCGACGAACGCAAAAAAGTCGTTGTAAACAAATACACGCTGCGCGGGAACTAAGGCGTTTCATCGGTATCTCAGGCTACTGACGAGAAGGTTAGGAGTTGCTGGTGACGTTCGTACCCTCCAGAGGTCGCCTGAGTCTCTCCGCGCGAAGATATGAACGTAGGTCGGATACTTTTGGGACAGACCTCGTATTTCTGAGCGAAAACACCAGGCAAAACATTATGATTAATCAAAAACTAATGACATTAAGACATTTTACCATAGTTCTGGAGGATTTTATTTTATTTTATTTTATTATCTTTCTTCAATAGCATACAGTCCCCAGTTGCAACAATAACACTTATTTTCATATAAAACACTTTTATTTTAATTTAGAAATAAATCTCCAATAAAATCCAATGTAAAATGTATATTCTGACCAGCCATTGGCGTAGTTCACTTGATACCCACTAGTATTGCACTGCAACTTTAAACTGCCAATACTTAATGTACTAAAAGTAAATTTGATTTTCAGAATTATTGTTTATGAATATTTAGTGTTATACCAAGCTGGATTTGTCATAAATAGATAGAATATAGATAGATAAGTAGATTAAAGTTTTATTTAGACAAAAGTCAAAAATACAAAAGAATGAAAAATGAATACGTGGAAATAAACCACTATAGAGTGCCTATGTCAATAACGGTATGTATACAAATAATAGATGTACGAGTCGAATAAATTATATTGATCGAATTTAAGAGCATAATTATTTGAGACAGTCGAATAGAAAGTCTATGTCATAAATAGAGTAGTTCAACTCTGGGGTAGGCTGTGTCAAATTATAAATCTGAAAGATTTATCAAACCAAAACCAATGTTGATACGATAACAGCCAGGCTTTTATAGAAAGTGTTTATGGATGCTCATCAGTAGTAAAAAGAGTGGTATAGAGAGACCCCTAATGTTCTCTAGAAAAATTTGGTATAGCGAGAAAAGGTGTCGCTATTGTTCCCTCGAGGTGGGGAGGGGAGGGGGTGAGAAAACTGGTATGATAAGAAGTATATTGACTTTTCTGCCCAGGTGCTTTAGCATTCACACCTGTTTAACCCTTTTACCGCAGGTGAAGGGGGTAAGGTCAAGTGTTAATCAGATGGCAGACGTAACGCAATGAAGCCTTTTCTTTAATAATAATAATGTTGTATAACATTCATCAAACATACACACAGACACACACGCACGCACGCACGCACGCACGAACGCACACACACGCACGCACACACACCCACACACACACATGGGATCAGATAACCACCACGTCCCCGTCGTTGATCCCGGGTAACGCTAAGAGCGGTGTTATTATTATACCATATTATTCACCTGTTTTATCATCGGTTACGTCTGCCACCTGATTAACACTTGACCTTACCCCCTTCACCTGCGGTAAAAGGGTTAAACAGGTGTGGATGCTAAGGTACATGTGCTAACCAGCTGGGCAGAAAAATCAATATACTTCTCACCATACCATCCTTCTCTATACCAACTTTTTTAGAGAACAATAGTGGTCTTTCTATACCACCTTCCGATAATTGTTACAAAAGAGAAAGCAACAGGGAATCTTACGTTAAAAAATGGTAAAAAATTAATCGTTTTCAAAGGCGCAACGAAAATATTCGAGGCTCTAATTACGTAATCCTTCGAAACTTGTTTGCTGCATGACGATACCTGGCGGATTGACAAATGCTATTCTCTTTTTGCAAGGGGGTTGACCCATAATAGCCGTGGCGGATTGGCAAATGCTTTTCCTTTTTTTGTAAGGGGGTTGATCCACACTAGCTGACGGCTGTTCTTCTTCTTCGGAATCCTGATTGACGAATGTTTGAGGTCTTTCCTCTATGGTAATCGACTTGGTAACGTATGACGATGTAAAGTCGAGATTGTGATTCGATAAAAAAACTTTATTTGGCCTTCCAAAATCTCTTCTCATTCTTGTGTGAAGCACCATAGCTAATTAGTTTAACAACATCATGGTAGTAACCGTCACTGTGTTCAAGGCCTACAGATATTCTTTTCGAATTTGATTCGTTGAGCGCGTACATAGTGGAAAGTAAAATGTCAGGTAATTCCGCTTTTGCGGTGAATTTATTGTTGGTTTGACCAGAAGTCATTTCAAATGCTTGCGTTTTTTAAGTATAAACTAAGCAAATTTTGCACCGCACCAGCGCGTCGTGTATGCAACAGAATTATTCGAGATCCAGGGTATAACTAAAATTACCGGAGAAGCGCGTTGCGTTCTATGTCTTACAACCCGCACTACTACTACTGCTCACTGCGTATTTTTATTTTCGAACAAAAGATTCATCCCTCTGTAGATATATAATACATTTGCAAACGTTATAAGGAGTCATGGGTTACAAAAAGAAGAGCTGCTGCCAATAAGAGGTATTTGAGGAGAAGGAAAAGGGGGGAGGGTATAATGTACGGTGTTTAAAAAACTTGCACAAAAAATTATTTCAAAAAGTACATTTATTACAATGTTTTAAAAATACATAATATTTAAGCACAATTAAATTTAGAAGTACATGATTGATTACAATATCCTGAACCGAGAGAGTGCTCATTCGCAAATGCGCCAACTCGTTTACATTTTATCTACTCAATTATTTTCAAAACTTTATTGTAGAAATTTATAGCTGTAGTATCGTTTCGCCTAGTACAAAAACATTGTAGTATACTGACCGCAACAAGTTGAATCAATGCTCTGAAGTATTTTTGAATTCCAGCGAAAACTGTTACAGTTTTATCGGTTTTTTAATTCAAGTTATAATTTTGTAAAATACTTATATTTTTGAAAAATACGCTAGGAGAGAATTGATGTCGTGGGGGAAGGGAAATCGTTGGACATTCAATACAGTCTTACTTCTTTTTTTTAGAAAGACACCTATGTAATACAGTGTATTATTTTATATCCCCTCCGCTCATAGCTCCCTATATTAGCGAATAAAGGTTTTGTAGAGTTGGTGGGCTCAGAAGTGATGCGAATCTTAGAGAGTGAAGTTCAGTTCTCTTATTCTATCATGAGAAATATCAGTAAAGATAGTTTACGTGTTATTATATTTCGTATAGTAAATTTTTTACAGTATAATGAGAATCATTTTGGTATACGTTATAGATGTTATTTGTGGTGGTGTTCAAGAGTGAGACAGATAATTTATGTTAATTTAAAAATAGAATTTCGATCTATATTATCATGATGCCCTTTTCGAGAAATCGCTCGTCTGCACCGAATTATATTTCGGCGAAACAAACTCGCACTAGCAACAGCCGCTGAGTACGTTTTATCGAAAAATATGCAACATCTAAATGTTTTACGGAAATTGATGGATGAATACGAAGAAAATTATGGTAAGTACAATGCATTCAAAGTATTATGATTATATAGTAGTATTGAAAATGAAAATTTACACGTGTTCAAATTTAAAGTCTCCTGTTGTTTAATATTAACGAAATAATGTGTGTCTTTTTAAATACTCATTTACAAATATTTATGAATTAACAGAACAGTTTTAACATTTAAAAAATTATTTTATTATGTTAAAATATTTTTAAAGTATACAACAGTTTAAAAATGAATATTTAGTATTTATCAATATATTAATTTTTATTAATGAGAGTTATCGATCAATATAGAGTATAAAATATTTATTTAATTATTTGTATTCATAGTGTTTTTAATCATTAATTTTAAGCATTGCAGAGTTTGTTGAATGATTGTAAAAGTGATAGCATTATTAATTTCCTTGAGCCACTCGAAAAAGATGCAAATCAGATTAATAAATTTTCGATTGTATCCACGTATTAACCGGAAAGTCAAGGGTCCCAAGAAGTTGAAAATCATTCATCATTTCAAAACCAAACAAATCATATGTAACGTCGCGATATTAAAACGCGGCCGATGGAGAATCGATGTGAGAACATTTTCGTCTTCTCATTCCGATTTCATTTTCCCATGCAAAAGTCGGGATTGTCATGTGCACCAACGGCCGCACTGGTAGTCGACGTACTTGATAATGCACAGGCTTTCCCGGCGGGTGATAGTGTCTGATTTTCTGGCTTGAGAATTCGGGTTCTCAAGTGCCACGGAAATCGTAAATCGCAACTCAACCCTTCATCGGCGCGCGTTTTATATTTTCTCTGTACCTAAATGCATTGTAAGTTTAATTATAGATTGCACACATTTTTTCTATAGCGTATTTTTTCATGTAATCATTTCTACTATACGTTAATTTTGGTTAGTATGTTAAGTAGGTTTTAGAAAATTAGAATATTATACTTATACATAATTTTTAATAACAAATACAGATTATATATATTTTGCAGGTTGTGTATTTTTATTACAACTTTTTTTTAGGATAATCTGCAGTTTATAACCAGATTTTAAAGAAATCAAGTACAAAAGACTTGAAAATAAATATTCAAGCTATTACTAATTTTTAAATATAATACTTTATAATTTTCATTTACGGTTAAGATTCTCTTTTAGTGTTTTTATATTATACTTATGTTAAGAAATGATTAAAATATATATTAATAGTAAAATTAACATTTATAGACTTAATTCAGAAAATACAGGTGAATCGTGTGTGTTGCCATCTCTATTCCGCGGAAAAGCGTGCGAACTAAAAATCAGGCCCACCCTCTTATAGGCGTGCTTTTTAGTAGGGAGAAGAGCGATCCTCCGTGTAGGCGTGGATTTTCTGAAAATGCTCCGGCAGGATTGGAAAACTCCAAAATCAACCGAAAAGTAGGGAGGAAAGTGTCCCTCCGTTAGAAAATTGATTGGAAGATCGCGAGGTTCGTAGTAGTGGGGTATATAGAGGGCTGGTCTTCCGAGGGTACAAAACTCCCGGGACCAGACCCTTCGAACACACTCGCTTACGCGCTCACTCGCTTACGCAGTCTCTCGCACACCCACGCAGTCTCTCTACAGCAATCGCACCGTAAAGCTCAAACTCGCACACTCAATCTCGTTCGAGTTCACGTAAAGTTTGTTGGGTGGGATACGTATATCACCCTTTTACTTCTGTATTTTCTTATTTTTACAAGATTGCGAATAGTAAGACTAAAGAGCTCAATAAGCTTTTAACAGCTCGAGTCAATGTATCAATAAATTAATAATAAATTCAAAATAAATTTCAACTTAGTAATTCTTATTTATTTCTATTCACACGAATACATAATTATATATTTCAAACGCGAATTCTCCGAGAACGTCGAGACAAGCAGAAGCCTGCAGCAGTAGAAGAAGAAGCAAGGAACAACGTTAACAAGTAAGTGAATTCAATTTTCTAAATTAAGCTCCCATACCTTTTTGCTCGCGCTTTTCTCTAAGCTTCTTTTTTTCTTTCTATAAAATATTACTTTTCTCGTTTAAACAGCTAACATCCTTTCTGGATGAAGTTCAGGCAATAGCCGTTGCGACCAGAAATTGAAGTTGGCGAATACTCACACAGTAATTGCGCGTTAAATACAATTAAATTTAGAAAGAATCATGGTCAGGTAAATCCGTTCCGACCTTTTTCTTAGACTTTTACGCGATATGTTAAATATACCCTTCCCTATACCAAAATCTTTCATCCTGAGCTCATCGATTTTAGTATTGAGGCTCGAAAAGGAAAGAAAATTCCGCAGTGGTATAACCCACTATAAAAACAGCCAAGGCTGGATGTTACAAATTGGAGGCCCCGGAGGGATCGTTTTTAGTGTAGGAAATTTGGAGTGTGTTAGTGTATTTCATTTCAATTAAAAGTAAGAAAAAATTGCCACGTTATTTATTTTTCTAGTGAGCCAAATAGGTAGTATAATGCGCCAAATCAGAGGATAGTCGTTTTTTAACTTCAAGCGCCGCATCAATCAATATCAGTAAAAATTGGTAAATGTCAAATTTAATCGTATTAAATGAAAGTTATCTAAAAGTATCTATAAAGTAATTAAAAAGAAAGCAAAAATAATTATTTGTATTTCAAAACGAATATCAATATAAAGTTGAAAATCGTAGTTTTACTTGAAAAGCTAATAAATAAGTAGAATTTTTCTATTTTTGTCATATAATTCATTTATTATTTTTTTTACAATACATACACAAATATCAATACATTTTACAATAATTTTTGAACTTATGTTAAAAAGAATTATATTGCTTTAGAGTATTCAATAATAAGTTTACATTATATATTTACAATCTCATGACTGATTCAAGCTATATCTTGATAGTTACTTTTAACAATTTCAAAAACGAATCTGATGAATCAGAGGCAGATTTAGAATTAAATATTATTCCATTTTGGCACCAGGAACTCCTTCGAGTACTTGATTATCTACTATTTGTAACTATATAAACTAGACAATCATTTCGCCTTTTGAAGGAAACAATTGTCAAAATTCATTACTGAAATTAGTAGCTAAGCGTAGTCAAATTTTTGAGAATTTTTTACTCCGTAACTTGAAATCTTGCTTTTTGTATTGTTACGTCAGCGTAACTTGAATTTCAGAATGAATTTGAAAAATCTCTTGAGTACGTAGACTAGACTCATATTAAAAATAAAGTAATCTGTAACAATAAGATTATATCAGACTTATAGTATATTTATATTTAAAATTCTTTATTAAATACGCAAAATATGGTTACATACCATTTAGAAGCCTGAATTATGGTTTAGCAGATCAAAATAGTAAATATTGAAAAATTTTCAGGTTTTTTTTTTAGTCAAGTAAAAAAAAGTGACATTCAACTGGCTTAAAAATCTTAAAATTGTACATTTTTCCACTTAACCTGTAATATTATAGACAAATATGGTTAATAGACTTCAATTCTTTATTTAATTACATAAAATAAATTAATTTTCTTAAATATTACCTAATAATCAGCTACGCTAAAGTAAGCCTTGCTGGACTGAACTTTATACACACACTTCTTATTAGAAAATTCTTATCATCACATCATAACCATTTCCTGTATTAAAATAAAAAACAAACAATCAATTTTGATAACAAAAATACATTAGCGAGAGAAAAGTTTATTATAATTTCTACTATAAACTGTAAATTAGATTATAATAACATAAGATTCAATCGACAATTTTATGTAAAATATAATTTATAAACTTTACAACACTCTTTTTATTATTTCTTACTAGTTTATAAATAAAAATTTCATAAAACTTTAAATACTTAAACAAAATATAAAAGTTTTTCATCAAGCCGGGTGAATTCCAAGTGCAACTTTTGAATAATGGTTATTAAAAACTCAAATAGACGTCTCAGTTACTCTTGTTATGATTCAGTAATCTAAAAACAATGTTGTATGATTATTTACATAGAATTTAAATATAAACAATTTAAAGCGACAGTCTTTTAAAAAATATTTTTACCTTGTTATTCAAAGATCCTGGTTAAAGTTGTGTGCTTAATTGAACTATTGTATGTTTTCCTGTAAAATATAATAATTAGTTATCATTTCAGATTTGTTTAACGTAGTTAAGTTATATAAAATAACTTCAAATAAAAACATATACTTGCAATTGTAAAGTTGGAATTATTTTTCACTGCTTACTCCTATTAATTTCTTAATAGGTTGATGAAGTTTCACACTGAAACATAAAAATTTTGACACAAAGTAAATTATTCTTATTTTAACAATAATAACAGAAAATCTAGTAAGTTATTTCTAGTATACTTGACTTGAATTCAAAAGCACCGGAGTTTCAAAAACTTTGAAAATTCAAGTAGTGCTAAGTCATCTAAAACATTGCCTTCACTTTTAGGTAACAAAGGGTTGGGTTTATGGTCAGAGCAAGCTGGTGAATCAATTCACAGGAAATTCTTAAAATTTTGGGAACGATATAAGATATACGCGATTGAGGATTCCGCATATCCAAAAAGGTTGAAGCAGGCAGTCGTTGAGTTCTCTTCACGGTATACATAAGTAGAGAAAAATTAAATAAAAAATAAAATAGACAAAAAAAGGAAAAAATAAAAAAATAAACAAAAAATAAATAAAAAGAGAAAAAACAAAGAAAAAAAATATAAAACGAAAAAAACAAAAAAAAAATTAAAAAAGGGACCGTTATACCACCACGTCTACGCCGCGGTCCTGGCGAAAGCTGAGAGTGGTATATTTATTTATAAATTATTTTATGGTTAAATTTTCTTATGATTGGACAAAGCATATGCATGTGATTTTTTTGCTATTCTACACCGATAAATATATAGTTTCACGCTCAAATTCATGCTCATGAAAAATTATAATTCATCATGTATAGTATTGCTTCTTTCTTCTATGGTCGAAGAAAAATTGAATTATGTAATTTGGAGATATTTCGAGTACATGATCAGCTACGATTTCAAACTCAACGGATTTTTAATGTTTGAATACTAATAAATTAAGTCGTGGAGGCCGTTTTATCAACATTTTGGAAATACCTATTGGTGCTTTAAGACAACCTTGTACTACTACAAACTTATTCTATAAAAATACACCACACAATTATATTATACAGGTCAAACTTTTAACTTTTTTTTAAACTTGAGTAATGAACTTGTTTTCCTGATTTTATTTGCTTATATCCTATGAAAAACCGCTGCTAATTAACTGCCTTAGTATAATGCTCTCTCAAAGAGAGATCCTCATTAATCGATTTACAGAATCTTATAATGAAAATTCGCAATTAATAAATTAATGTTATAATTAATTCATTAGATGCAAGCGTTTATGTATTGTCAGTACAAGAATTTAAAGAATTTAAAACAAAAAATAATTTTTCGAATTAAAACATTCTTTTAAACTAATTTTTTGTTATTATTTTACAAAAATAGTTTTAAAATTATTATAAGATAAATCGATCGCAAGATCAAAGTATAAACTGTTCAAAATAGTTTTTCCAGTTTTTACAAATTTTTTACAATTAATATTTTTGCTAAAAAATGAGTTTAATATTATCCATTCGGCGCCAAAATCTAATCAGTTCTAAGTTGAAACATATGTAATATGCCTGCCAATTTTCAGTGCATGATATGCTTCCCTTGGAGAGTTATGGTGGACAAAAATTTTCACACTCACATACGCACACACACACATACACCACACACACACGCACACACGCACACATGCACACATGCACATACACCGCACACACACGCACACATACACACACACACGCACACACGCACACACACACAGAGACACACACACAGACATTTCATAGAAATCGAATAAAAACCTATTTTTCTGTCTCCAGAACCTTGAAAACGTTGAGATTCATTGAAAGCTCTGATAAAAAAAATTATAATCGTTACAAAGCTTTCTTTTTGAGAAGGCAAAAGAAATTATAAATTATAAAATTAAATTTTATGAACGTATTCCGTCATTGCCATGGAAGTTATGTGCAAAAACGAAACGATTCGAAATATTTCTGACTAGATTATTAATAAATTGTAAAGTATCTCGACACTAGAGCATTAAGTTCTACCTTAAAAATTTCGAAATATTAAACTTAAATTCAAATAATAAACGTAAAAAGACAAGAAAATGTAATTTTTTGCACAAAATTGATCTTTATGTTTTTGGGGTCGCTGATCACAATGCCGGTGTCCATATGACCCCAGCACGTCTCCTGCAAGGTCAAATGAATGTCAAACCCCTTAAATCGATCGATATGATTTTTTTGACTCCGGATTCTGAAAGAACAGAAAATTCTACGTCCAGATACGCTTCGACCTTTTCGTCAAAGTGACCCTTACAGGTCATTTGAAGAACATTTAGAGGTCAAATCCTTTTGTCGAACTTTTAAGACTGATATTAAGGCAAGAAATGGGTCTGTTTTAATATAGATGCTAGTGAAATGAACAATTCTTGAATCTCGAAAATATTATGCATTTCTTGCTTTTTGCGAATTACATGTAAGAAGAAATAAACATTTAATTGTCTACGATCTGGCAAGAGTCAACAGATTAAATCACGGATTGCTGTTTCTGCTTAACCAATATATTTCGGTACAATAAAAAGAATGATTCTGAAATATCCTATGTATCTGTTCAATCTGTAGCTACAATTCGACGAAAAGGTCAAAGCGTATCTGGACGTAGAATTTTCCGTTCTTTCAGAATCCGGAGTGAAAAAAATCATATCGATCGAATTAAGGGGTTTGACCTTCATTTGACATAGAACGAGATGTGCTGAGGTCATATGGACACCGGGATTGTAATCAGCAACCCCAAAAACATGAAGATCAATTGAGATCAGAAATACTCCGTCCCGATTTCATATTGTGGTCCTGTGTTATTATTGAAATTTATTATAAATCTTATAATTAAATATTACAGTAAAGACTATTGTTAATTTGCTTTTAAAAATAACAATAACAATAGTTACTTTGTGCTTTATTTTTTATGTATATATAAATAAATATTGGTTTACTTTTAACATTTCTGTTAAATGTTCCAATGATTCCAGATTTTTCAGAATCTGTATCCCACGGAATTTCTAGATTAGAATTCAGGCAACTTATCGAACGTGTTGAGTTTTTAGAAGAACTCGATCACGATAGGTGGATATTCGTTAATAGTTTAGAAACCCAGATTGCCGAATTAAAAACGCAACAGGATAGTATTAAGGGAGTATTAAAGCAAGTTGTTGCCATTAATATTAAACTATGTGTAGCTGTTAATCAGAAAGAACAGATTGATGAAAAACCGGTTGAAGATTTGAATATTGCTTTTAATAGATTGTAAAGTTAAATGATTAATAAAACACTTTTATTAACTAGAGTTTTATATTAATTTTTCTTAATTAAATGTTTATTTACAATTTTTATTTATTTCAACTTCAATAATTATAGTGTGACATTCCATGTCACTTCTACTTTATATATATATATATACATATACATACGCGGCATATATATGCACTTATATGTTTTATTATAAGTATTTTTAAAGTAGAAGTAACATGGGATGTCACTCTATAATTATTCAAGTTTAAAAAAATAAAAATTGTAAATAAACATTTAATTACGAAAAATATATATATGATAAAACACTTTTATCAACTAGAGTTTTATATTAATTTTTCGTAATTAAATGATTATTTACAATTTATATATATATATATATATATATATATATATATATATGCATGTATATATGTATGCCCATGCTTGTGTATATGAATGTGTATGTATGCATGCGGGGACATGCATACAAGCACTCTCGATATTTCGCCATTGCCAAATTCACGCGACCGCTGCCGAGTTAGAGACAATCGCGCGAAGCGCGAGGTGCGGGCTCGGCACTCTCCGCTTTCTCAACCAGGTCAAAGACCACGAAGCCTAGCAGTCTCTCATTGGAGAAGAGAAGCTGACGTACACCACCTTCCCACCCGACACACGATGTTATAAATATCTCGCACACCACCTACACGGGGCTTTTTTGACTGGAAGTGTGAAGTTAGCCGTCAGCCTCTCTTGCCCAACGAGAACCGAGGAGACCTGGAGCCTCAGCACCGTCCTCGAACAAGCCCGTCGAAGTCTCCGGCGTCAGTAGCGAAAGTACAGCGTCACAATCCCTTCTGCGTTCAAAGTCCGTTCTCGAGAGTGAAAGAACCAAGTTCGAACATAGAACCCTCGTACTAATATATCTCTCGACTGGAGGAAATTGAACCAAGAACGATCAACTTGTCAGTCGCGCCTACATCGTGCGTAAAAATAGGAATCTTGTACATTAGAAATAAACTATTATATTTTATACCAAATATAAGCGCGAGATCGGGCTTAGAAAATCCGAAGTAAGCGATTTATGTTACAACCTGTTAATTATAAATCAAACATTTTCCCGAAATAAAAAGATTTTAAACGAACAATTTAATCATTCCAAATATCTAACCCGTCCTTAAAAGAATACTTTAAAATAACAATTTATAAATATTATATATATATATATATATATATATATATATATATATATATATATATATATATATATATATATATATATATATATATATATATATGTACGTATATCTAAAATAATATATAAAAAGAGAACCAAAGAAGGAAGAAAGAGATATGCAGAAATCAAAGTAATAGAGTGAACATAAAACGTTACATGACGCGCACCACAGGCATAATAAAATGTCCGTCGACGCTCTCGTGCTGTGAAATAAAGTGTCCTCGACTCTCTTGCGCTGTAACATAGAGCGTCCGTCGACGCTTTTGCGTTGTGACATAAAGCGTCTGTCGACGTTTTGAACCACAGATAAAAGGTGTCTGTCGACAACCTTGGACATGGACTTCTAAGTTCAAGACGTGTAATATTCTTCAACTAAATATAATAATAAAACATAATAATAAAAAGTAATAGCAAATGAGAGTTCGCGAGCTAGATCGGTTCCGCGCAATTAATTAGAAATATTTGTTCGTGAAATAGAACCCGCACAACAGAATAACAATTAGGCTGTTACAAATTGGCATCCTTTGTGGGAAACTGATCAATATTTACTATTACAAAAAAAATATAAATAAATAAATTAACGAGAATTTAAAATTTTCTAAATAAATCCAAAGTTAAATTAATCTTAAAGGGGCAAACCACCTTTAAATTGTCAAAAAATCGTTTTTTTTTATTTACCTTATTTATAGGAAATTTCCCGTAGAATAAGCTCCCGAAAACCGTTTTAAGATATCATAATTCCTTTTAAAGTTACAATATAAATACTGAGACAGCTTTTTTGCCGATTTTGCGTAAATTCGGTATTTTATCAATTATTATTTATTTTATTATTATTTATAACTAAATGTTTGATTGATTATTTTATTTAGTTATAAAGCAATAAAATATAATATAATTGGAACCAATTTGAAGGCTAGAATCCTTCAGCGCCACTACAGGTGAATAGTTGAACTTACATGCGTTTGAGATAAAGGTCGATAAATCAGATCGAATTTTTGACTAACCTTACCCGTACATTTTTGCTACTTTTGACAGTTGGCTTTTATGTTTACAAACCACCTGTTAGTAAACACAGCTAATATTTTTTTGTACTGAACTTATACAGTGTTTTAATTGCATTTGACAAATTGTGAATGTGTGTAAATCAGTTTAGTGAAAATGTCTTCTAAAAGAGATATAAAAGGAAGATTCACAAAAGAAGCCAAGACTATCCACCAGCTCAGCGAGGAAACTCCAAAACACAGCTAGTGTTAGAGACACCAGTGATACAACAAACAGAATCATTGACACTTCAATTTTATTTTCTAAACTTAGAAGTGTTCTGTGTTGTAATCGGTGCCATGGCAGTGTTCAATTAAGTGAATCTGGTCTGCAGGGTCTTGGTTTCAAAATAGATATTGTGTGCTCAAAGTGTGGTGAAATAGCAGCGATCAACTCCAGCAACAAAGTAGGAGCCAAAGGAAATGCATATGAAGTGAACAGAAGATCTGTGCTGTCTGCTCGTGCACTTGGACATGGACACGCTGGCCTTTCAACTTTTTGTGAGATTATGGACCTATGCAAGCCAGTTGCCCAATCGGCTTTTGATGAAATAAATAAGCAGTTGAGTGAAGTATGTGAAAGTGTCGCTCAAGAGTTTAGTATGATAAGTACAGTTTACTCAATTTATTCATTTTTGTGTTTTTTTTTCATTTCAGGTTATTCAAGGAGGAAGAAGACTCATGGGACTCCACGCACCAGAAAATATTGATGTACACTACTGCAGATGTTTGTCTGCTACGTTGAAAAGAAGAAAAAAGTATTTGCAATTGATAAGATGAGTATAAATTATATCTATTAGAACTTGTAACTTAATTGTTAAATAACTCTAAATGTTGTTTTTATCAATTTCAGCTTACTGTCCGTAAGATTCCAAGTGAACGCATGGACAGATTGGGCTCAAAATTTATGGAGATACTCATTATAGTAGTACTTTTCATATGAGCGTAGGGATTTTGATTTGAACAAGTAGAAATTTTTTTACATCTATAAAAGTGATAAAATTATTAAAAAATAAGTGTTATATTGACAATGTTCATATAAAAAATACTTCTACTCGTTCAAATCAAAATCCCTACGCTCATATTAAAAGTACTACTATAATGAATATCTCCATAAATTTTTAGCCCAATCCATCCATGCGTAGACTGGGAATCTTACGGGCAGTGCTTAAAGTCTTCGAAAACAGTCTGGTTTGCCATGGAGGCATAGAAGGTCCAACGAAGGTAAAAAATATACAAATTGGTAGGTTTTTATGTACTTTCAGGAAAAAAAACCCTTATTAAAATAAATATCAAAATAAAAATTCTTAATTAATTTTTTTGTTTCAGATTTTAAAGATGGTGTGCCCCCTTAATAAACATTAGAATTAAAACTTAATATACGGTTCTGACTGTGGCTTCCAATCAACATCACAAATAAAAATGGCTAACGGTCTTCCCAATCGCACCTTCGCCGAAATAAATTCGATCGTAGACCCCGATGCGAGATCACAAGCGTTGATAGAACTATATAGTCAACAAAGTGCATTAAGCATGAGCCATTTGGCAAAGATGTAGACGAAAACAATTAGAACCACAACCACAATTAAAAATACTGGCGTTGGGAGCTTTCGAAAGAGGATTACCGGATAACTATCGGACATCTATGACCAACCCACCTCCTAAAACCCTCGCTGCAGCATTAGAAGTAGCCATGCACTGCGAAACAGAATATGGTGATACTCTAAGACACAATCAGAATAATACCTATATCAGACACATCCGACCAGTGGAAGACAACATCGCAAGAGGACGAACCCCGTCTCCCAGACATGAAGAACGCTATGAACTCATAAGGCAAAACCAACGTCCTATATCTTAGCATCGGAACGAACCCATCCCCTCACCGTACGAATCAACCAGAACTAGATCACAGTCACCTAAAAGAGTAGATGTTTACGACTTACAACAGTATAATCGACAGGGAGTCCAATATTATTACGGCACGACCGATATACAAATGAGGAAACCTAACGAAAATACAGGACCAAC
This sequence comes from Gastracanthus pulcherrimus, assembly GCA_949152435.1. Taxonomy (NCBI): domain Eukaryota; kingdom Metazoa; phylum Arthropoda; class Insecta; order Hymenoptera; family Pteromalidae; genus Gastracanthus; species Gastracanthus pulcherrimus. Next base: position 113,351,816 of record OX424576.1, on the reverse strand, counting down.
ACTCCAGTCTCCTGGTAACAACCAATACGGTGACGCCCCTAGTGGAATCTTAAAAAGACCCGCCACTCCTACTACACCTAAACATTACCCCCAGTATCCTATACCACCACCCACCCCTTTTTATCCTATGTATACTCCACCACTCCCATCTACATATCCATATTACCCGCCTTATACCTTTAATCCAAGTATTTATCAAAACACTTTATTAGGTCCTCCAATGTTTCCACCCAACCCGCCGAATCCACCCCCAATACAACAACTCGCTTGAACACCTTCCCAACCCAACACTCCGTACAATCAACAACCACATTTAAACTCGCAAGGGGGCTGTCGCGAGGATGCAGAGATGAACTAGTCCGAGCAGATGCATCCGAGGGTACAGTTTACACTTGCGTGAGAATTTATCGAGCAAGAGCTAATGGATACCCCCCAACAGTCCGCATAAAAACGGATATGACAAAAGATGACTATGCCCTGTATATTCTAGACACTGCAGCTGATATCAACACAATTAAATGTGAAAGTTTGCGACCTGATGTAATGATTAACACTTCTAGACGTATAACTATCACCGGAATATCAGCTCATAGTGTTATAACTATGGGAACAGTAATGTTAAACATATTTGGGAACGACCACCTGTTCCATGTATTGAGGTAAGGTTCACCATTATTAGAAGATGCAATTCTGGGAGTCCCTTACTTTATAGGAGAAAAAGTTAATGTTAATTTCTACCTACAAGCCGTGGTAACTCACAATAAACCCGTAACACCGATACCTTTCCAAAGAAGAACTCCGATATTAGAAGATTTGGAACTTAGCCTATTCGATGCGCCCGATCATGTAATCGAGCCACTTTATAACCAATAGACACGACAGTCAGTGAAGACGAATATCAAATTTCCGAACCTAAAAATTTCAACTATGACAATGTGATCGATCATATAATAAAAGTAAACCCCTTTTTTAGCGAAATGCCATACCACTCTGAAGATTATCTTTCAAAAACCGAGAGAACTGACAATGCTGACAAGATACATTTCAACGTTGCGGGCATACCACTAGAGGAAAATACCTTGTACATCATGCTTCCAAGGTGTAAAATACCACTGAAAATACCTATAAAAGAAGGTAGCCCTGAAAGTGAAGCCTATTTACCTCGCATAAATACCATACCCGGAGAATTTATTGGAAACGCAGCCGTGAACAACCAACATGGAACCTGTTATATTTTTGCTATCAATACACAAGAGACTGAAGTCCAAATTGAAATGATTTTGAAGACTCCGAAGATTTTTTCCTTTCAGATGAAGATATCCCTCCACTTAAGAAAGGACAAGATCGCGTCCAAATCATCATGGACAGGCTACAAAGAAAACATCATTCTCGACAATCTCTTCAACAAATCCGTGAAACCGTTAACAAATTTCCAGATTTGTTTATGTTAGAAGGAGATTCCCTTCCTCGAGCCAGACACATACAGCATCGAATCGAAACAACTGATAATATACCTGTATATACGAAACAATACCGCTACCCACCTATGCTTCACAAAGAAGTAAGAGACCAAGTAAACAAAATGTTAAATGAGGGGATAATACAACCTTCTAAGTCACCCTGGACCAGTCCGCTGTGGATTATACCCAAGAAGATTGGACTAGATGGAAAAAAAAAATATCGATTGGTAATAGATTATAGAAAACTTAACGCTAAAACCATTCCGGATGCATATCCCCTACCCAATATTCAAGAAACCTTAGAATTAATAGGAAAAGCCAAGTTCTTCTCGGTCTTCAACCTCATCAGCGGGTTCCACCAAATAGAAGTAGCAAAAGAAGACCGTGAAGACAGCTTCTACAACGCACTATGGTCATTTTGAATTTATTATGATGCCCTTTGGTTTATTCAACGCTCCCGCCACATTCCAGCGTTATATGAATTTTGTGACTTTAGGATTACAAGGGATTGAACTCTTCGTTTACCTAGACGACATAATCGTATTTGCTTCCGCGTTAAGGGGGCAGTCTGCTTTACCGGCTTCAACAAATCGATTTTTTTTGTCTTAAATCTATTCCAAAACTATCCAAGAATATGTCTTCAAAATTTCTGAGGCCAATTCGCCATATTTTCGAAGCTAGAGCAGTTTTAGTGGCCGAGCATCGAGCAGGTGCGAATGCTCGGGCAGACCCGAGCGCGCGCGATCCGCCCCTCGATGTATTCTATTATTCGACTATACTCGTATATACCTTAAAAGGTCTAACCGTCCTTTGAAACATTATTTGGAGTTTCTAGAAGGTCTGTGTTTAGTAGTAGTAGGGAGAACGGTATACAATCTAACGGTATACTATAGCTCTCAGCATCGGCTTCTACACTGCTGTTGGTAGCGTTAGCTTTCAGTTCCACTTTTGATTTTGCCGTGTACACATCGAAATTTCAAGCTACCCAAAAGGTGATCGATCTAAAAGACAGCGTGCTGCGGAACCGCGAAAACAGAAATTTCACGGCAATCGTTTTACATGTGTTTCATCGGACGACGGAGACTTACACACGAGCCGCAGTGAGCAGAAGTTAACGACAGCAAGCAGCGATGATGTCATTATTCATTCTGCGCACTGCTACCGCATTATTGAATTTATATCTGTGTTTCTCGCCATTTCGGAAATCGCAATTTGCAGATCATGCAAGCAAAAATTAACGTTTGCAGAAAGCGGTCATCGAGGCCTAGGATTTAAAATTATTGTCCAGTGTATGTGTGGTCGACGCGAAATCCAGTGAGGACCATTGATAAATACCGGCTACGAAATCAACAGACGAATTGTTTTTGTTATGAGGCTTCTTGGTATCGGACGAGAAGGGATAAACGTATTCTGCGGCCTTATGGATATGTCTGATGGTTTTGCAAAATTTACTTACCAACAAATCGTTGAGCATTTGCACGCAGCGTCGAAGACAACGTTCAAGAGCACCTGCGAAAAAGCTGTCAAGGAAGAAAAAGAAAAAAACGTTGAACATGAAAGACCTGCGAAAGAGGGCGGTTATACTTCCTTGTACGGTGTAACAACGCTCATCGGATACTACAGTGGCAAAGTAATCGATCTCATTGTAAAAAGTGGATATTGTCATTCGTGTGCCATAAGTAAAAATACTTTGGACGAAGACGCATTTGAGGAGTGATATGAGAATCATAAAGACTCATGCTCCTCAAATCATGCAGGTTCGGCAGGGAAGATGGAGGTGGATTCCATAATGGAGATGTTTTCGAGATCCGTCGAGAAATTCGAAGTTATGTACAGTAATTATATCGGCGATGGCGACTCCAAAACTTTTACTGGAATCTTAAATAGCAATCCTTACGGGGACGAGTGCACAGTGACGAAAAATGAGTGTGTTGGACACGTGCAAAAGCGTATGGATACTCGTTTACGTAATAAAAAAAAACGAGAAACTCGGAGGAAAGACGCGGCTAACGGAGAGTGTAATCAAGAAATTGACGATATACTACGGTCTGGCAATTCGTCGAAATATTGATTCAGTGAAAGGTATACAGAAAGCTATTATAGCAACATTAGACCACTACTGTTCCACGGATGAAAATCGTCGGCATGAAAATTGTCCAGAAGGCGCCGAGAGTTGATGCGAATGGCGCAAGGCTCAAGCGGCGAATAATCTTGCATCTTACAAACACCCGACGAGATTAATGGATGAAACCGTGGAGAAGCACATTTGTCCAATTTATGAAGAGCTCTCTACTGACGATTTAATGAGGCGGTGCATAGGCGGCCACACTCAAAATTCCAACAAATCGTTCAATTCGATTGTGTGGCGCCTAAGTCCGAAACATGTGAATTCCGGATATAAAATCGTTGAAATTGCAGCATATATGGCTGCAGGCATTTTTAATGAGGGCTACTCTGCTGTACTTTCCACCATGCAGCTCCTCAATATCATCATCGGGCAGCAGTGCAAAAATTTTGCTGACGCCGTCGATGCTGAGCGCATAACGCGGGAGAACCGCCGCGCATCATTTTCTAGCAAGAAGGCTCGTACAGCCCGAAGATTGAAAACCCTCAGCCAAAACGAGTTTTTTGAAGAAGAGGAAGGACTAATGAATGGCCCAGGGATAGCTGATTAACCTCTAATTTCTGTAAATACCCAAAAACTTTAAAGCGCGTTTTCTCGAGTTTTCATTTTTACGATTTTTAGAAAACGGTGCCGGTGATAGCAAAAAGAATATACGTCCGATCGAAAAAAATCAATGTGATCTAGCTTCAGTATTAAATTATCTTCTATTTTAACTAAAAAAGTCGGACAAAAGTATTATTTAAACTACTTTTTTTGCAATTTAAAGTGAATTTTTTTTAAAACTTCGAAAAAATTTGGAATTTGACAACTTCTTTGGTATTTTTTGAGTTCATATAGAAAAGAAACTTATACAAATTACAAAAAATGTTGTCTTGACTGTTTCAGACGCACCGCACAACCTCCATCACCGGCACCGATTAGAAAGTGCAGACTCCAGGCGGTCCGGCAAAATGGTCATAACTTGAAGAAATTTTAATATTGTTTAATAACAAAAATTGTTTTTTAAAGCTAAAATATAGTACATTATGTTCTCAAAATCTCGTTTACTGCAATCCTTTCCTTCCCTTCCACAAAAATCGCTGAAAAAACGCTTTTTTTCGGGACCTAAAGCAGACTATCGCCTGAAAAGAACACCAAGATAAGATTTTTAAACTATTCACTGGCTTGTTTGAAGCTGGACTCAAGTTACAAATTGACAAGGGCGAATTTCCTACTCCTGAAGTGACGTACCTAGGACGCAAAATTGACAGCCTTGGAGTTAGACCAGATCCAAATAAAATCAAAGCAGTGAGAGATTTTCCTATTCCCAAAACTACCACAAATATCCAACAATTCTCGGGATTAGCTACCTACTACCGACGTTAAAGATTTTGCTGAAAAAGCAAACGCCATGAACGCTTTGTGAAAGAAAGGTAAGAAATTCATATAAACTAACGTACAAGAAGAAAGTTTCGATACCTTGAAAAACGCACTCTGCGAAGCCCCGGTGCTGATTAATGCAGATGTGACCAAACCATTTATTTTAACGAGTGCTTCGTCAAACATAGCTTTAGGCGCAATATTAAGCCAAGGGGAACCTAACGACAATAGGCCCGTAGCCTATAGGTATAGGTCCTTAAATAAATGCGAAAGGAACTATACCACAACTAAGAAAGAGTGTTTGGCTATAATAGCTGCGGTAATGCATTTGAAACATTATCTATCCGAACACCATTTCACCGTATATGGAGATAACGAACGGCTGACTTATATCGAGTTAATTAAAGACCCGATGTGCCGATTAAATCGCTGGAGAGCACGATTACGGGGTTACCAATATACTTTTATTTATAAAGAAGGACGTTTAAACGCCAACGCCGATGCGCTCTCTCGAAATCCTGTAGACCTACACACTAATGAAGAAAATGCCACCGTAAAAGAAACAAACTCAGAACAGACTACTAACGTATTCCCTATAAGAACCCCTAAACCGACAAAAACTTCTGTAGATCGGTTACAAAGAGCCAAGGGTTTGAGTGAGAGTGGAGATTTCGAAACAGATGGACCTAAACAACCCCTCCGAAGAGGACGGAAGAAAGTGCTGGCTACAAAAACCCCCGATGGACAGACCAACCTAGACGCTAGTACAGTAGGAAAGTGGTTATTGTTACGCAAACAACAAAATGCATGAAAAAAGGTCACACTCCAATTACCAACCTCCCCCAGCTAGTTAGAAACTTCTTCAACCAACATAGAAGACTCATCTAGCGAGAACGTTCACTGTTACCAAGCCTCGTAACGCCCCTCGAAGAACCAGATTCCGACACGGTAATATCTACGACAGAAACTGAAAGAGAACAAATAAAGGGCACAAGCGAATTAGAAGAAGAAATAAAGCCAAACTCTGACTCAGAGACACCGAATTACGAACCTTGTAGAACCATCTATCGGGATTGGGAAGAGACTCTTCCTCTTCTTCCGAAGAAGAAGAAGAAATGCAACCTCAGTTTCAATCCACGATGCATAGGTCAACCGCCTCAACCGCCTTCCCTGACTTCTCAGTCGAACCCTCTGAACCAGAATTACAACCATCCAACTTCATCCCCGAAGAATCGAAAAAATTCAGAGAAGAATGGGAACGAACGCGATATTGGTGGGACTCGAAAGTACAACAATTCAACCACTCTTCCGTAGAGGAAGACTCAGAAAATCACATCAGAAAAAAACCATTAAACCGCGAAGACAGTTCACTCAACTTAAAGGAATCTCTGGAGGCAGATTTCAATTGGACGGGCGGAGAAGATCCAATAATCGCCATGGAAAGGCCTGCGACTTCCTGTCCAGCCAGTCCTGCTAAAGAAGCAATATCTAGCTGAAATATTTGCACTTGGATAGAAGAACATAACCTAAGGCCTGCAAACCCTTTTACTCAAATCCCTATAGCTGGGCCAAACAAAAATTGCCACTCAAATCTAATAGAACCCTCGAACAAACCTGTCACAAAATGGCAACATCTATCCACCGTACATCAAATGGATAGTGAAGAAGAAAGTGACGAAGAACACTTACCAGAAACCTCCTACTCACCTACAACCAGCTCGTCGCCTCCTCATCCCAGTACACAATTAGCGTCCACAAACCTCACAACACCTACGCCACCCACTCCATCCTACGCGCCAGAGAACACTATACCCCTCTCCCCGGCAGACACTCTTCTGCAAACATCGGCAGACAACCCCTCACTAATGCCTCCAAACAACACCATACTCCAGAACGACACCACCATTCCTCGCCAATCTCAAATGACAGATGTTAAACCTGCCGTACCTTTAACAAAAATACCCGCTATAGTCCCCTTACAACCACTCCCCCAACTTAGACTCCGCATCTCATCTAATTCCAATGTTAAATTAAAATTACTCAGTACGCGAGAATCTCTCACTTATTTAAAAGACAACCTAGTGCATTTTATGTCCGTCGACCTTATCTTGTCCTCAACGAATAATAAATTATTAGCCAATATAAATGCCATTAACACTGCAGATTTATCTAAAGCAAAACCAGAGGTAGGAGATGTATTAATAACTATTAATAGGAAACGCTACATATTCAGTTTAATAGACACTCAAAAAGAAGGAGACCCGATCCAACGATCTACTCTGAAAGACTGTATCGTTACCCTAGCTGACATAATAAAAGAAAAAGGAATCAAGTCCTTTAGAATATCACGGAAGAGAGAAATAACCTACAGTTTCCTTCGAGGAACATTAATAAAATCCTTCAGTAACGTATTGCAACCTCTAAGTATCCTCATAATCATTTGTTACGGCGAGAGTACCATTCCTCCTAATAATATCCGAGGCACTACTTTACAAGATTATCATGCTAGTTTATTCGGCGGACACCGTGGAGTAGGTAAAACTTACCGCCGTATACGCGAACGTTTCCAATCGACTGGCCTAAAAAAGGAAGTCGAAAACTATATTCGCCGATGCAAAGTATGCCAAGAATAAAAGTTGGTTTGTATAAAAACTCGCGAGCCCGTGATAATTACCTATACTCCCGCCGAGGTATTCACAAAACTTGCCGTGGATAGAATAGCACCTTTTTCTAACACGACCGCGGGTAACGTACATGTACTTGTCATGCAATGCTTATTATCCAAGTTATGCATAGCAGTATCTGTACCAGACATAAAAACTATAACCGTAGCCGATGTCATCGCCCGCTATTTCATAACCCCTTTCGGAACACCTAAAATAATATTAAGCGACCGCGGTACCAGATTCAAAAACAAACTATTAAAAGAATTGTCTGAAATATTCGGATTCCAACTGGCAACTACCACAGCCTATGGCACTCAGTCCAATGGTTCACTAGAACGAAGCCACACCATGTTAAACGATTTTATTCGAACCAAAGCCCCCAACAAAACTGATTGGGATCGAGTAATACCATTTGCCATCCATGAATACAACACTTCAGTACACACATCTACCGGCTTCACTCCTTACGAAATAGTATATGGGAGCATCGCACGAAGTCCTCATCAATTACCTGACGAATTTGAAATGGAATCTTACAATTCCTATTTATGTAATCTAGTGAAGTGCTTACGCGAAAGAAGAGAAGCCGCCCGCAAGAATCTTATAAATTCTAAACACCGCAACAAAATATATTACGACAAGAAAGTACGTTCCCAACACCTAGAAGCAGGAACGGAAGTCTACGTTCTAAAAGAGCCGAGACACGGAAAAATTGATAAATTCTACAAAGGAAAATTTAAAATCATAGAAATCCATAAAAACAAGAACGCTCTAGTAGAATCTACCAACGGAAAACGCATCCTAAAACATTTAGATGAGATTAAAAGATGTTACGAATAAAATACCATCACAATTAACTACGAAATTACCACCCGACTTAAAACCTGTTACAGGCATCCCAACCCGACATACGGTCAGACATGGCGTGGAAAATCTCCAAAGGAATTATAATTTTGATAACAGTTTACCTAGTTGTCCACATCTCGGCACAAGAAAATTACAGAATAGTTTCTCTACCAAACCATTCCGGGCATATATTCGCATATCTTGGGGAAGTCAAGATCGCTCGTACCCAATGGCGAATAAGTATAACACTAGATTTCCGACACTTAGAAAAATCCGTAAGTGATCGAGAATACCAACTACACCACACTTTTTCTACCTGCGCTGAAAAATTGAGAAAAGAATGTAAGTCTATCATCCCAATAGATAGGCTGACTCAAAGTCTAAAAACAATTGCATCTTTCCATTCCGATGCTAGACAATATTTAGCTACTCCTAATATAGACCCCGATCTTCCCATTAATACCCCCCACACAATTATGAAACGAGGAGCACCCTTACAATTTATTGGGTGGGCTAGTAAGCAATTATTTGGTACCATGGACGCTGCAGACCGCGATTAATTGGACAAACAAATAACTGAATTATATGACAGACAACAAAATATTTCAACTTTAGCTGCCGAACAAACACATATAATCCGCTCTAACCTTGAAGATTTACACAACAAATACAATCACAATCAAAAATACCTTCAAGAATTACGCAATAAAATCTCGCTAATATTAAAATCCAATACGTATAATGTTGTTCTAGCTAATCAAACATCTGCCGCCCAGACCATATCATTATGGGCCATTGAATTCGAACAAATCTTAGAAGACATGATAACCTATTATACAATTTTGATTAACGCCATCGAAGTAACCGCTCGAGGAATCCTACACCCACTCCTTTTAACCCACAATCAATTAAAAGACCTCTTCTTCAAATTAATTCACCAACCCCAAATCACAAGTTACCTTGCGAACAAACACAGATTACGCCCGAATTCCTGTTTAGCGTAGCAAAAACTCACGTAATCGCCGTAAAGAGCCGGCTAGCCACCATATTAGAATTCCCCCTCACCGATCATACTTACCTATTTAACTATAAATTAAGACACACCATGCGAATATTTAATGTTCACTCGACCGACCCAAGAAGCTCTCTCAAAATGTGATATATTCCTATCTTTACAATTAACCATACATTGGATGAAACTTACATCTACCGATGAATGGTTATTTTCAACCCACCAATCTATCACCATGAGAATAACATGCGAGAACGAAAAGAGAATTGACACTACTTGAAATGGTACTGGAATACTAGCTATTCATGGAAAATGCCTAGCTCATGCCAAAGGTACGACCATCTACGGAGTAAATACTCTACGAACATCACAAACTCTGATGTACCACCCCAACGTTAACTTGGATTTGACTACTTTATTGCCCACGTTCAACACCATCACCAGCGAAATAAAATTCGATGAAAGCACAGCTACATAAATTATACGAGATAGATTGGGCAAATAGCGCAGACGCTACGTCTTTGACTCAAATAGAAAACAGTTTTAAACAAATGGCCCAATAGAAAAGAATAAAAGAAATGAATGACATTTAGATAGCATCTAGCTGCGCTGGTAATATTTTCCTAAACTATTGTATTATATTTTATCTTCACTAAATTAACTCACTTACGCAAACTAAGAAAACCCAAAACGATTAACAAAAGATTTAATAGGCCCACCCCATCCGCAACCATCGACTTAGCAATGGCCGAAATTGCGGCCTCTCAAACTCTATTAAGACACAATCACCCAGAAAAACCTATGATTAAATACGTATATCAAAAACCCTCATCAAATTCTCCTACCTGGCAAAAAGACCACCCCTCCGGTCACACCATACCATACTTATGTGATTCCGATAATCCCCTCCAAATTCAAGAAGTACCGCAACCTCTTCACAACCAAATCATAATTCCTAACTTGCCAGCCCTCACCTCTTCCCTACCCAGCTTGTCCACAACCAACCACAACTTAAACCCCCCCCCCCCCGCACAATTGAAGATTCCCCCGTCAGACCCTAAATTACCTCTTCAACGTATATCATTCGCCTAATAATACATCTACATGGCGCACTGACCATGTCCGAACACCTTGTCCACACCCTTCATCCATGCACGCATCGGTAGACACTCACCGCTCATTGCGTCTACAGACACACTCCGCACACCACATCGACAGACTCACCACGCATCGCGTCCATAGACACCTCCATGCTCTACAACTACGGACATTTACCACAAAACAAACCAATATAAACAGTGATGAATTTATTTCCTTTTCTCCAATCCACCATTAGCATACATAACTTCCACATTACATAGAATACAAAAACATTCTTTATTTAAATTTCACTTGTAAATATCAGCACAGAGTCCACATATATATATATATATATATATATATATATATATATATATATATATATATATATATATATATATATATATATATATATATATATATATATATATATATATATATATATATATATATATATATATATATATATAAGGCCCCCTGGAACGTCTCCATCCGAATCACTAAACCGTTCATCACCAATGTATCCATTTCATGTAAAAACAGGGAATTAAGACCCCACACATCTGCATTCCGCTCCTGCAAGCCCTCGTGACGCTGCTCGTCCGCAGCCCTGTCCAAACGCCGGAAAAGTCGCGCCAAAGCCCACTGCGTGAACTAACAAACAGATACTCGTATTACCTTCACCTTCTTGCCAAAACCCTGATAATAACAAAATCTGACAGAAACGATCATAAATACTTACATCCACGCGTTCGTACCGCAAGTAACGCCTCGAACTGTAGTAGAAATGAATCATCTCGTACACCCAAAACTCGAAAATATATTTTTGTTATTTTTACAAGAAGCATTTGAATCACTCGGATACCGTATGGCAAATGATTCGACCGAACACGCGCCTCTCTACTCGCCTCAAGAAACTGTCAAGACAAACGAAACTAGATCCTAATCCAAAACGTAAGCATAAACCCGATATGACACCACATCACAAAACGCATTCCTTCACTTTTCAATTTTATTATAATTTCAACTCAAATGAGAAAACTGCTGTATATTTCATATAACAGTAAAACAAAATTATTTTGAAGAAACATGTAGAGTTTAAATAATAAAAAGATATTGATATCTTCATTTAAGTAATGCGAGAAACTGATATATATATATATATATATATATATATATATATATATATATATATATATATATATATATATATATATATATATATATATATATGTTTTTTAAATTAATAAACAAAAATATATGCATTATTATTTCAGAATAACTACGCAGTCTTATTTTAAGTGAATATACAGTTCGAATAAATATTAATAGTTTCATATTAACACTTATGATCTTAATTCTTAATTGTGTGATAGAAATAAGTTTTACTTTCAAATTATATCAATAAGATACACTTGTTAGTTGTATTCAGCTAAGATAAAAAAATATTTTCTAAAATAGTTCTTTTAAAATCAATTAATATTATTTTAAAAAATGAGCAATTTATGAAAAATTATCGAATATAGCAATACACGTACTTAAATGTTTTTTTTTTTACTTTCCATACAAGGTCTTAAGATTCATAATGCTATTTCAAAAATGTATATATTTGTAGACGCTAAAGCCATTTTTTTTTAAATCCTTTGAATCATTTAGTTTTATAAAAGCAGATTCAACCCATATAGCATTTATATTAAAAAAAATACATCTTTTATAAGGAACTTTAATTAAAGGCATTTAAGGAAAATAAACGACAAGTGTGTTAATTTAAAAACATAACTTTTATATGAGATTAGACACATAAATATATATCTAAAATATTATATACAATTGTATATAATTTATATTTAAATCACATTCTAAGCTAAGCAGTTACATACGGCAAGAAATATTGAATGAAATGTAAATATGTAGGATTTTTTAATAGTCTTTTTGTATACTTACGTATTATAAGTTTAACAGTAATGTAGCAATATATACATAGTTACGTACTATAATATGTACATCACTAACAATATATTTAGTAATATATATACGTTATAATAAGAATAGATATGTTAAATATTATGCATTCAATTTATATTATCCGTTTCATACTTGTAAGAAATATTAAGAGAAAAAGGCGGATTTTTAGCGAATTAAACAAAGCAATGCGTTTATTAAGATTTCATTAGTTTGCGATTAAGATATTTAGACATACAATAAGATATGATGTCATGCAAGTGTATTATTATATTATAAATAAGCACAATCTATGTAGCAATAAGATTTACCATAGACCGATTAAATTCTAGAATATTGATACTAAAAACAATATACATAAAATAATTATATAAAGAAATCTAACAATTAAAAAAGTATATATTCAAGGTTGAATTTATAAAATAAATGATCTTAAATCTTGCCAATAAAGGTTTCTCAGTTATAAGTTTGATTTTTAGTTATGTTAAATTTAATCATCGAAATAATGGAATAGAATAATCAGATTACAAGTAATTGCAATCTTCAAAACAGTTACACAAAAAGGTTTACAACTTTAAAGCCTATACAAGTGAGTAGGCACAACAAAATGTGAACCATTATTATGGTTAAATGGTTTCGTTATGAACAAAAAATATTGTTGGTTAATGACAATTAATAAGCAGATAGTTTATTATTCTGCAAATTATTGGCAATAAGATCAATATAAATCGAACAATCATGTTGTATTACACATGTGTTCTACTGTTCTCAGTTACGTGCAGATGCAAATCTGTAAATACATTTTATTTTCAAACAAGTTTCACTATAACATTCAAATTCAATGTTTCTAATAATACAGCTTTATTTATAACACAAACGAGCAATCGTACGCTGTGTACTTAGTATTAAATAACGCAACGACGCATTCTAGGTGTCGCCTATTTCTTTTCTGGTCTATATCGTAATCTTCTTACTTGCAAAAGTCATCTTCTTAAATTGTTGGGTTGTTATCTTTTAACGTTCCTCGTTAAATCGTTTAAATAGGATAGTGTATTCTCGAGTGTTGATAAGTATAATTTTTAGAGATAACTTACGGTACACCTTTTTGATTTATATTAGAAGAAATGTAACAGAAAAAATGTTTTCGAGTTTAGTAAAACTATGGTATAATAAATAAAATCGCTTCAAAAAAATTCTTGGTTTTAACCATTAATTTAAGAAGATGACTTTTGCAAGTAAGAAGATTACGATATAGACCAGAAAAGAAATAGGCGACACCTAGAATGCGTCGTTGCGTTATTTAATACTAAGTACACAGCGTACGATTGCTCGTTTGTGTTTAACAAACCTAACAACCGTTTAAGGCGACGGGTGTTATATCCTACTTAATAAGTATATAACTATATTTCAATATTATTTTATGTTTTTAAAACTTTTATTCTCTAACTGTCGTAAATGAGGCTTTAGGTCTATGCTCGTGTATCTTAGCTAGGGCGCACGAGTCAAGTGTAACCGGATGCACACGTGTTTAGGATCCATATCGACCCTCTTTTTCGACCACGAAATGTATTTACTAAGTGCAGTATTTTCCGAGCGGAAAAATACAGGCTGTAATATTATTTTGAAAGCAGAAAGCGTAGCGTATAAGATAATAACTTTTTACATGTATAACATCATAATATAGTTTAATAATTCAAATGAAAATGTTGTGCGAAAGAATCAAGTCGATAGCTTGATTCTAAATGTAGTTTTAAATATTTTGTTGTAATAATAATATTTACATATAATACGATAGTTTAAAGTACTTAAATATAAATGTTTATTCACTATTTACATTTTAGAATCTAGACATTTATATACTAGACTGAAACCTGTTTATGCAAACTTTAAATTTAAGTAAACATAAATTAATATTAACTTTACATTCATCACTTATTCTCATTATTATTATTAATTAATCTTATACTATTTTAACCGTATGTACACTTTAATAAATTACTATAATTATCGTATGATTCTTAACAAATATCGTAACTATATAATATAAATATATATTCACAATACTATCATTAATGGTTTTTTTATGAAATAACTACTATATTTTAAGATCATTTGGTAAATAAAAATATAATAAACATTAATATTTTAGGTTAAATATTAAGAAAATCAAATGTAAAATGCGAAAGATAGAAAAGGAGCAAGAGAACAAGCGAGACAGCAGATCTCCCTTCTCTCTCTAGAAAAATCTCGACCCACCAAAAAGACCTGAGCCCAAAACATAGCTGCGCGCGCTTCTTTAGCGATGCCCATATGAGGACCTTTTAACCCCCACCCTCTCTTCTTTTTTCTCTGTCTTAAGCATTAACCTGATAAGAGGAAAAGCGCGTAGGAGGAGAAAAGAGAGGAAACTTTCATTGCTATTCGTCCTTTCTCACCCTCAACCCGTTCGCTCGACCCTTCTGCATAGGCGAGATACAGTGGAAAAATGTTTAAAAGACACCGGTTCACGGGATCTCTTACACTGGCTGAGTACAGCTAAGCTCGTGCTATAGGACAATCTCTCGACTCGCCACAAGCACCTCCGGAACACAATCAGTTCTAGTACAGCTTAAGCTTACGTCAGACTCCTAGTAAAAAGACTTAGCTTATCCAAGCAACTCTCGATTACTCATACTGACTGAGTACAGCAAGGCCGGCTACAAATCTTTGTAGAAAAGTTGTAAAGACAAATCTTCCAAATACGTATTATATATATATATTCATTCAAATCTTACGGGTAAAATAGCTTGAGACTTGTTACGTATGAATGGGAGACGAGATAGGCAGCGAAAAAAGTAGACGACGGGACTCGATCCCAAGTCCCCAGTGTGCGGGTCTCGTGCTCACACCACGGAGCTAACGTCTACGATGCAGGCCAAGTACATCGTAGTCCGGCTCCACTTATCGCTGACTCGTCTCATATGCTCGCGCTGCAAGCGTTGCAGACGTGTGTGTCTGTGACACTTCCCCCCTTTGAGGCGAAGCCGTCCTCGGCTTCTGAACTTCCTTACCGATGCAGTGCTGCTTTCTTATGCGCCCAAATACAAAACAGCAAGGAAACCAAGATAATATAAAGGAATAATGGAACATAATTTAGATTTTTCTTAATTTTTACAGAACGAAAGTATTTTCCATGATTTATAAACTCCAAACAATAGTATAAGATACAATGAAAAACTAATTCTATGTAAATATTAGAAATTATTTATTTATTTATTTATTCCTGAGTTACATATAACATTTGCTAAATTCGATACAGAGTAGAAATTATTTACACAATAACACACTATAACGCCACAAATCCTGCAGAGGGAATTGATATTCCCTGTTCGCAGGTCCGGATTAACAACAAAAATAAAAATAAAAAGTGCTGATTAGTTTTACTGTATTCATTACAGCAAAAATCTCCAGCCATACTAAACCGTTAAATGCCAATTTTTAAAAACTCCAAGTGTTCATCTTAATAAACAAACCATATATAATTGTTTGTGCTGAAACCTGGAATCTAGAAAATAGTCTATAATAATAGTCGAATAAATAAAGCTGATGGAGTAGTTACGTATATTAAAGATGATTTTATAGAAAGTACTGTTATGGAAGAAATTGATAAACTGAGTATTCTAAGTTGCAACATAAAAATAGATTCAAATAACCCTATTAAAGTTTATGCGCTATATCGACCTCATGACTGTTAAAAACAGAGTTTATAATGAATCTAAAAACATTTATCTACAAGAATAAAAATACTAAGAATCATTGTATAGTGGGAGACTTTAATATAGATTTACTGAATATTAATAACACTAGCCAAGAATTTCTCAATAATTTCCTAGAGAATGAATACGTTCCTTGTTTTTTTATGATAACAAGACCTTCTGATAAGGAATTGCAGAAACTTCATGGAACATCCATTGACAATATTTTCGTGAAACGTGATGTTTGAGAGATATAAAAAGAGATACTTTAATATTCGAATACTCTATACAAGCGAGAGGGCGACATATTTTCGGAGCAAGTACGTGTTGCGTCGACGTACGAGCTATATCTGATCGCGACAAGGAAGAGATGTGGCGAGACGCTATCGCGAAGCTACACCGCGAGTCTATTGAGCATCTACTATAACGCGGGACAATTTATATTTAATATACATTGAAACTACATCACGCCTCCTCAATGGATAATTAAATTTTTCTCTGGTAAAGATAAAATAACAAAATACACATTTTTTATTTACATTATTTACATAGTTTTTAAGCCAACATATCGCCAAAAATCTTTCAATCTTGAGCTTGGAGTAGACTTAGTGAAAGGGTCCGCTACCATCTGGTTTGATGGGATGAACTCGACAGTGATTTCCTTATCTTCGATTTTCTGTCTAATAAAGTGATAACGCGCATTAATACGAGGGTAGTTCAATAAGTCTTTAGAATAAAGTATAAAAACAATTTTTTTTGGGTAATTTTTTTTTTATTTTTCAACATAATCTCCTTGGAGCTCTATACACTTGGTCAATCGCTTTTTAAGTTTTTTTAATCCTTCAGAAAAGTGCGTTTTCGGAAGTTCCTCAAAATAAGCACTTACAGAGGCAATGACGTCTTCGTTGTCCGTAAATCTCTGTCCACCGAGCCATTTTTTCAAGTTTGGAAATAAGAAAAAGTCACTGGGGGCTAAATCTGGTGAATACGGTGGGTGTTCGACCAATTCGAATTTTAGTTCTTCAATTTTAGCCATTGAAACGAAGCATGTGTGAACTCGGGCGTTGTCGTGATGAAAGAGAATTTTTTTTCTCGCCAAATGTGGTCGTTTTTTTTTAATTTCTTCTTTCAGCTGCTCTAATAATGATGCATAATACTCACCAGTAATTGTTTTACCCTTTTCCAAGTAGTCAATAAGTATAATTCCACGTGCATCCCAAAAAACTGTAGCCATAACCTTACCAGCTGACTTTGCCTTCTTTGGAACTGGTTCGCCTGTGGAAATCCACTGTTTGGATTGTTCCTTTGTCTCAGGAGTGTAGTGGTGTATCCATGTTTCATCCACAGTCACAAATCGACGAAAAAATTCCTCAGGATTCCGACTTATGCGCGCCAAAAGAGCCTCAGAGGCGACCACTCTATTGCGTTTATTCTCAGCTGAGAGCAAACGCGGCACCCATCTTGCCGATAGCTTTTTCATGCCTAATTTTTCATGTAGAATTGAAACAACTGCACCTATAGATATCCTTGTGGCCTCAGATAAACTCACGCACTTTTAATCTTCTATCCTTCAACACCATATCGTGGATTTTATTGATGATTTCGGGAGTAGTTGCTTCTACGGGCCTTCCTGAACGTGGTTCGTCACTTATTGATGTACGACCACGCTTAAATTCACTTACCCAGTTATAAACCGTTGCTAAGGCAGGGGCAGATGTGCCATGAACTGAGTCCAATTCATTTTTTATCTCATATGGAGTTAAACCCTTTAAATGAAAATGTTTAATTACCGCTCTGAACTCGTTTTTTTCCATTTTTCTTAACAAGCAATTTTTTTTTTCAATTGGTTATAAAAACACGTAAACTCAGAAGATGTGGACTGTGACTGCACCATATATCTAGTCAGGAGTGGTGCTGACTGAAAACAGATGATTTGGAGCGATTCGCGCGCCATCTGTTGGTCATTCTAAAGACTTATTGAACTACCCTCGTATGTTTGAGGCGAGGACTGCATCGACCATTTTTGCTGAGATCAATCGCTCCCTGGTTGTCGGATTTGATCAGGCTTGGTCTCGTTGACTGTACTTCCAGCTCTGAAGTAATGCCTCTCAGCTACATTGCATCCTGGATGTCTGAAGAAAGTGACAAATACTCAGCCTGAGTACTGGAAAGAGCGGTGGCCTGCTGTCTTCTGCAATTCCAGCTGATGGCTGCTGCTTGCAAAGTGAAAACGTAGTCAAACTGAGCGAGTCTTCCTCGTCAGTGGCCAAGTTTGCACCGCAATAATACTTGAATACTTGTGGCCAAGATGTACTGTCCCTTGGAGACATCTCAGTACAAGATAAATCAAACTGCCTACGGAATTTTGATAAGGTATATTACCGAACTTGTCTTCTTGCAGGGCTTCTTAGATGACATGCTGGCATTAAGATGGGTACCAGTTTCCATAGGTGTACTAGTGCTCCTGCACTCCTGCATATTAAAGGTCTTCAGTATGGATTCTATGTAGTCGGCCTGGTTGAGCTCAATGGTGCCTCTCTTCCTGCCCCTGATGATGTTTATACCAAGACAATTCTTGGCGGGTCCCAAATCCTTCATAGAAAAAACCTTGAAAAGACTTTCTTTTACAATGTTTATAAAGTTCACGCTATTTGAAAACACCAGTATGTCATCCACGAACACTGCAACAATTAATGATTTCTGTTGGTTAAAATAATAATATATGCATGAATCCTAGCTTGATTTGTATAGGTTAATTTGCTTGAAAATTGAATCAAGTCTTTGATTCCATGCTCGGCTGCCTTGTTTCAGCCCATACATGGCTTTCTTCAAGCAACACGCCTGGTTGTCTTCGCCTTTGTCGATAAAGCCTTCTGGCTATTGCAGGTATATCGTTTCTTCAAGTTCACCGTGCAAAAAGGCAGTATCTACGTTAAAATGCTGTATCTCCAACCCTAATTTTGCTGCATATGCAAATAGAATCCGGAGTAGTGAATCTCACTACTGGTGAGTAGGTTTCTTCATAGTCAATCCCTTGACTTGTGAAAACCCTCCAGCGACTAACCTGATTTTGTGTCGAGTAGAACCGTCAGATGAGATTTTCTGTTTGTAAACCCATTTGCTTCCCACAACGTTTCAATTAGCGGGTAGATCCGTCAACTCCCATGTCTGTTTTTTTTTGTTTGCTCTTGTTGCATTGGCTTCTACCATTACTTGGACTCGGGCCTGAGATAGCTTCTTCAAATGTCTTCGGTTCATTCAAGTCACTGATGTCAGAGTATGTAACGTAGTCGTCAAAGTTTTTCGGTTTCTTCTTTGGACGCAAGGATCTCTTTGGCACAGTAGTAAGCTCATCATCTGAGTTTTGGTTCAAATCTGGAGTCGTCGGAGCAGGGGTGGCAGAGAACTGATTGTTCGCTTCAGGCCCTTCACTGGATTAAGGTAAACTTTCTGCTCCTGATTCAGGTTTATCGCTGAATTGAGGTAAACTTTGTTCATTCCCTTTTTCTGGCGCATCGTCTTCCATAGGTAAGTATACAGTTGGTTTAGGTTTTTGCTGGTCTTCAATATAAACAATATCTCTGGAAGCAAAACCTTTTTGCTGTTCTGGGCCCCACAACCTATATCCCTTTTGGGTATCGCAATATTCCACCATAATGCACTGTTTGGCTTTCTGATCCATCTTCTTTCTGTCGTGTCATTGAGTATAGGCAGAGGCTTTACATCTAAAAATCCTTAAGTTGGATAAATCTAGTTTGGAGCCAGTCCAGGCCTCTGGCGTCCTTCCCTTTAGACATCGCTTGGGTGATCTGTTGGTAAGCTAAGTGGCTGTGGATACAGCCTCCTCCCAGATCTTGTTGTCGAGTCTTGAGTCTGCGGTCAGGCATCTAGCCTTGTCGAGCAAGACTCTGTTAAAACCCTTGCGGGGCGAATTTAATCTAAAAGATAGAAATTTTTTCATCTTAAATTGTTTATAACTAATTATATAAACAAACATTTGTAAATTTAAGCTCAGGATTTTATTCCTTAGGTATCTAGCATTATATAGAAAAATATTTGAGCGATATTGAGCTCATACTGTTTAAGTTATGCACAAAAAACTGAACAAAAATAGGGTGACACTATAGTGGCACCCGCCCAGCAAAGGGTTAATGCGTTCAGCTCTTCCATTTTGCTGCGGGTTGTGGGCTATGGACGTTTGGTGCTGAACGCCTAGTTTTGTCAAGACTTGCTCAAGCGTTGACTGATATACTCACGCCCATTATCGGTTCTCAAAATTTTTATTTTTAATCAGTCTGATTTTGAGCAAATGTTATGAAGCGTTCAAACATTGTAGGCAATTTACTTTAATTTTTAATAAAATAAACAAAGATTTTCCTGGAATTATCATCTAGAAAAGTCAGGAAATATTTTGATTTTCCAATTGATGTGTCATCTATCTGACACAAATCACTGTGCACTAGTTCTAGTTACATTTATGCACGTATCTCATTGAACTGGAATGGCTTCTTTGCCAACTTACCTATTACACACATTTCACATGGTGATATTTCATTTTCACTAAAGTTTATGCCCGTAGCTGTACCATTTCCTAATTGCTTTAAGTAAGCTGTATTGAAGTGAGCTAATCTTCGGTGCGAAATAGCAATATTATGATAACAAGTAGACTGGAACGCTGACTCTGTCACCTCTTCTTAGGCAAGATAAATTTTTTGTTTTGGTATGCACAATGGTACTCTGTAGATATTACTGGCACTTAAACGGCCTTGCAGCACTATTTCCTCTGCTTTGTTTAGCACTACACAGGTGTCTCCTTCAAACGCAACTTTAAAGCCCTAATTTGCTATCGCACTCACCGATAACAAATTAGAGGAGATGCCAGGTATGTGTAAGACACCCTGAAGACGTATCTTCGATTTTCCTGCGGGATTGACTATCTCGAGAATCACTTCTCCTTCGGTGTACACGGGTGCCTTTGTTTTGGTTGCAACTGTGACGTGCTGTGTGCTCGGTTTTCGGAGGTTAGACATAACCCTTTTGTCGCGACACATATGTTTGGATGCTTTGGACGATCCAGTCGTGAGCTTTGGTGGAGCCAACGTCGTTTACGGTGAGAAGTGCGCAGACGGAGTTGAACGGATCGGAGTCATCGCCATCTTTGGTTTCGACTGTGCTGACTTCTGCACCTTGCCGTCACGCGGCAATTTTTGGATTAATGGAGGTATGTATTGCAATTATAACAGCGTGGCTCGTTGGTACTGCGTGAATCATTTGTGGGACGATCACGCCATCTGTTGGTCCTTTCGGAGCTACAGTGTCCATATTTGCGATACTGCGGCTGCACGAAAAGACCGAACGGCTTCTTCGTCTGCCGTGTCTTTTAGCCCTCCAATGCCATTATGAGCGGTTTGTAATGAGCAGGTAATCCTGCTAGCAGGAGCGCATCAACCCATTCATCGGGTAGTTTCATGCCGATGCTGTCTAATTGCAAGCACGCGGACACGATTTTATTAATATAAGCTTCGATAGACTCACAGTTCTCAAGCTTCGTGGTCGATGCCTCCTGAAGCAACGAGACTTTACTGGTCAAACCTTTGTCTTCGTATGCTTTATGAAGTATTTCCCGCGCATCCTTCGGAGATGCCGCTGCTTCGATATGGTGATATATGATGGGATCCACGCTGAGAATAAGCTTGCCTTTTGCTTTCATGAGCTTCTTCACATCGGTGCTTAGTTGGCCATCCGCTGGAGCTTCTATCGTTTCCCACAGATCCTGAATCTGGAGGTGTGCCTTCATGGCGATGGACCAGGTCCGATAATTTTGTCCGTCGGTCAACTTCTCAAGTGGCAGGAATGATTTAAATTCGTAGTCCGCCATGTTATCGGCTCTCACACCAGGTGCGCGCACAAAACGCGTTTCAGAGCAAACTTGTTCAATTTGCTTTCGTGCACTTACTTGTTGCATGGGCCCATAACCTAATGTTTGTCGATCGATGAATGGAGACAAAAGCGTAAGTATAATAAAGCACTGTGTGAGTGATATAAAAAGAGATACTTTAATATACGTATACTCTATACACGCGAAAGAGCGAGACTTATTTTCGGAGCAAGTACGTGTTGCGTCGGCGTACGAACTGCCTCTGATCGCGTCAACGAAGAGACGCGGAGAGACGTTACCACGAAGCTACAACGCGAGTCTATTGAGCGTCTACTATGACGCGAGGCAATGGATTCGCGCTTCGGAGTCGATCCAACTGAAATTGCCAACTCATTAAACTCATTTTTTTGTGAAATTGGTACAAAACTAAGTGCAAAAATTACACCACCAACCAACACAGCATTAAGGTTACCGTATAAAATTACGAAACAATCTTTCTTAATCCTACGGATTATTACGAAGTGAAAATAATTATTGATAATATGAAAAATAAAGCAGGGGGTATTGACAATATCAATGTTAAAACACTACATCATTACAAAGCTGAAGTTGTCACAATTTATAAAGCAGGAAATAGACAAAGTCCTTCGAATTACAGACCAATATCACTAATATCAAACATAGCAAAAATATTTGAAAAGATTATATATAATAGATTGTATGATTTTATTAATAAGAATAGTATTATAGCTGAAAATCGGTTTGGTTTCATAAAAAATAGAGGAACTACTGATGCTTTACAACATATTACAAATATAATATATAATAATTTAGATAAAAGTAAACCTATAATTGCAACGTTTGGGATTTGGGAAAAGCTTTTGATACAGTCAACCATGAACTTCTTTTAGAAAAATTATACAATTATAGAATTAAAGGCAATACGCACAAGCTATTAACTAGCTGTCTTACTAATACACAACACAAAGTCAGAGTAAATAACTGTAATAGAGAATATAACGTGATAACCACTGGAGTCCCACAAAGGACAATACTAGAACCATTACTTTTTATTTTATATTATATATAAATGATTTATTATTAGGTATGCCTGATGACACAATAATATCATACGAAGATGCCACGGTTATAGTTTCAATTAATAATATATAGTATATGGCTCAAGACAAGACCTCCCGATAAGCTTAAAGAAAAATACTTCAAATGTCACCCCACGAAAAAGGTGACATCAGTGATTTGTATTATATGTGAAAATACGTACCATATAAGTGATTTTTTAAAATTAAGTGACATTAAATTCCTAAGTGAACTGTTAGTAATATGTCCAGAATATGTTGTTGTAAATCTATCCTCAAAAATTAATCATGATACACTGAATGATAATGCAAAATTGATTATTGCACAGATAAAAGTGAAACAGATTGAACAACTAAAAAAGCAAATTCTAGAACATATATCAAACGAAACTAATAATGAAGCTAATAAAACGTTGCTAGATAAGACTATTGAATATGTTAAGGATTACACCTATATATATATATATATATATATATATATATATATATATATATATGTTTATGCATACTGCGTGATTCAAATTATATAGTCTATATTGAACTTGATTAGAGCGCCACTTCCGCCTTCTCGCGCACACCTCAGACGACCCGAGGATGCCGAGCCGTGCGGTCACGTTCCAATAAATAGCTAACGTTTATACGTAACTTGTGCGTAGTTATTTAACCTCACCACATCTCCGAATCATTGAACTATTAAAACAGAATATGAAAACCTAAAATAGAAAATTCGTTGCTAGAGCAATTAAACGAGGACATAATCGAAAAAATAATCTTCTTAAAGAATTATTGGCAAAATATAAAGAACGAAATATAGGAAATGTAGGCGATGTTAATATTAGAACAGATGCTGAAGCCATGTGAAATATCAAACTTCAACAGAAACATATACCAAAAATTGTACAAAATTACTGTTTTTTACAACAATATATATTAAATTTTACCTATCGATTTGTAAATAAATATTTCAGAAACAAAATAAGTCTACAAACATAAAAATTGCATAAATATCAATAAAAATTTTATAACTGTCAATAATTATGTTTGTAACATCATAATAGTTGATACATTTTTTTTTATATTCAAAATGTACACTACTTTTACATATATAACTATCAACACTAATGAGTTCTAACTATGTATAAAAAATATTGTTAAATTTAAAGTACCGGAACCTCCTTAATTTTTAAATTATATTAAGGCAGTATTCTACTTTGAACGCTCGAAAAGAAAGGTATTTTTTGTGAATTTTTTTGAATTTCAAGAATTTAAATGCTCCGAAAACTTTAAACGCATTTTTCTCGAAACGGGTTTTTTCAAACTGGGCGCACTCATAGCTTCAACATCATTGCATGGATCGACTTAAAATTTTACAGTAGCTTCACAAATATATTCTCCATCGAAGTACGTAGCCGTTTTTTGATATTTTGAAAATTACTTGTTTTATTAACAATTTACTACTCTTTTTTTAGTCGAAAATGCATACGTTTTGTTCAGAAATGCACAGTTTCTACAAAAATTGGAATAAAATTTTTTTTTGGTTTTTTGTTCCAGCTCTCACGGTTTTCGAGGAACTGGTGCGCTTGCGGAGCACCTTCAAAAAAAATTTTCCGCAGATCTGCTGTAGCGCCGCCATTTTGTACAAAAATCATAATAAAAAATTTATTTTTCATACATCAATATGTGTTAAAAGAACCATCTTAATATGAATACTATTCCTTTTCCCATAATCCCAGAATAAATTGTCAAAATTAGGCCTTTTTTTCGGCCTCTAGAGTGGTGTTATCCCTTAAGGTCAACGCCTCGAAAAGTAGGTGTTAACGAAATCTCGATAATGGTTGACCTGAAACAGAAAAATCAAATAGTTTTAGGTTCAGTATAACTCCAGCAACCCATGGAACTAGAATTTTTAATATACATGTAAAAATAACAAAAAGGCGGCTTAAAAAAATCGTTATTTATTTCGCTGTTTTTGGAAAAAAAATATAGTTAAAATGAAAATTTTTATATAATTCTAGTTCCATGGGTTAATATAAGTGTTCAAAATATGTGTTTAAAATTTCATAAGAATCGGTTCAGAAGTTTTTGAGATTTCGTTAACACGGGGTGTAAAAACGTTGTTTTGAGAAAAACGCGATTAAAGTTTTTTTAAGTCGGATTAGCTCGCTCAGGTAAATACGTTCGAAGGATGGAAAAGTACAGTTAGACTGCTCGGATCGTCTTGAAATTTTGGTATGATATTCTTACATACATAAACTTTCAAAAAATGTAAAAAAATCGATTTTTTGAAAGTTCTGAAGTAGAATACTGCCTTAAGTTGACTCAGAAAGCTTTTATCTGTACATGAATGTAAATTACATTTTTCAAATATATATTCTATGGTAAAACTTTATTTAGGAGACTTCTATATGTAGGATTGCAATACTATGTTATAATTAATTTCGAAGTCAACAGTTAGACGTTATTTTTTAAATAAAAGAAAACTCAAAACATAATTTGCTTTGATAAAATAGGACACTTTAAAGAGAAACTTATTATGTTTTGTTAGTTATGTCGTGTAATATAAAATAAAATTAACATAAAAAACAATTAATGTTAACATATTAAAAGAGTTTACAAAAAATAAAGTAAATGACGGAAGTACATATGAGGGAATTGCAGGTAATGCAAAGAATAAATAAAATTTGAATATTCACTGGTACTTTTAAAACATTTATTGTATTCAGATCTTATTTATAAAGTTTTATATCTATTTAATGTATATATTAGACAATAACATCTCACATCCTTGAACTTAAAACTAAGAAGCGCTGAACGACAGATTTAATTTTTAAGGAAGTGTAATTTTGAAATAATCAAAGTTTACCAAAAAAAAATTTTATTCATTAATAATTGCGCAAAAGATGAAAAAACCACAACTTTCTTTGGAAACTAAATTTTCATATGACTATCAGAACATTATTTTTGTTTGTATTTTTTTGAGAGATAGATTAAACAGTCCTTTCTTAATTGTGTATAATTATATTGAAAAGTACTCAATCTTTTGTTAGTTCTTCAAAGAGTTGCTTTTTTGAAAATGTACATATTCCAATATTTTAGACTTATACCACTTGACACGTAATCGAACGATTGAATAAAGTTTCACAACTTAAGAGTATCTCAGACGCCGACGAATTCCTACTTCATCCGCATTAACGTTATTTTTAATTATAATTCATGAGAAGGGTTTTATGAAATGCTTGGACCAGCCGCACAAAGACAAATTGATTTTGTTTTCAAAGAATTTTCTCACCATTTCTAATTTTGTACTTTAACGATTTAACGGATCTGCTGAGGTTTGCAATAGTAATAAAAAACTAAGATGTATCGGTGCCTCTGGTCTGAACAATCTACAAAACTCTTCCCATATTATGAATTAGTTATTAGAAATAACGTGAATGCTGATAAAGTAGGAGCTCGTCTGTGTATTAGCTTTACTTAAGAGACGAGGATTGATCTTAATAGTAGTATGAATTCGGGACAGGCCTAATGTATTTTATGTCCTCAACTTCAACGAAAACGCAAACAGATCGAATTTGGTATGTGGGGATTACTATTTCAGTATCGTCTTGAATGGTTGATATTTTTTTCAAGTTCATTCTTTCAAGTTAACAATTGCTACTTTCTTGTGAAAGTTTGTTTTTAAATAGATTTTTGTTAGAAATTTTAATTACCTTACACAATATTAATTCTACATTATATTCACTATCTATAAGAAACTATTTTATTTCTATAATTGAGCTTTTGAATTATCGGATCGCTTATTTTTTTAAAACCATTCGTAACATTAAAACCCTTTCCAAAGTAAGTCATGTTTGTTATCTTTAAACTTTTTTTTACTCTTGTGCTTAAAATATTTTTTTGCAATTTCCGAAGCCTCTGAGAAAACATGTCTTTCCAAAAACAGAAACAGTATGCTTGATGTTCATGTACCTCAACATTTGTGAAATAACTCCTCTACCACATTTTATAGCTTGCAGTAGTTCATGATTGCCAGATTCAAAAGCAAATGCTGAGTGTGACCAAACTGGGCCCCAGTTTTTGACACTTTTGCAAATATGTAAAAGTTGGTGAACGTTGAATGTCATTGCTTTGCTTTTAAAATGTTCCTCCGTCTTAGCTACAAATAAGTGTAGTAATTCTGTAGTTCAATATATAAATTTTCAACAAATAAAGCCCGATATTCCAGATATTTTTCATTTAATTTTAAGGCAAAAAGTGGTAAACTACTGAATAAAATCTAATTTTTCCACTCCTTACATTTCCAGTATTTTCTGTCCGATAATGGTCGTGTTAAGCGGTAAATTTGACAAGGAAACTTTAATTTATTCAGTAAATTTTTGTAAAATTTAATATAACCTGAATTAATGAGATATTCCGTTATTTGTTTTCCTACTCCACATAAAACGGCATGCATGTAACCAGACACAAAGCCATCTACAATGTTAAAAGAACGCAGATTAATAAGAGAGGAGACGTTTTTAACTCCGTCTTTAGAAGTTTTTCTATTTATCGATTGTTTTGAAGTTTTTTTATTTACCAATTGTTTCATTTCTTTTAGCGTTTGATTTGCGGTTCTATTTGGTACATGATTTATAATGTAATATATTGAATTGAGTTAGACCCTGCATCGGAGCTCTAGTTACGGATTCAACGCAACATACTAACGCGAATAGTTTAACGACTCGTTTCTTACCCTTTATAACGCACTCTATTCCCGTCTCAGATAATTTATTCATCATTTGTACAGAAACTTTCAAAAATATTGACATATTAGGTTTATTTCTATTGAACCATAAACAGCATGGGATTAAATTATTGATTCATTATTATTATTTTCTTCTACAGATATTTAATTTATCATGAGATAAATGGACCATACGGAGAGCGGAAACATTTGAAAGGCGCTGCTCCATCGCTATTAAATGTTGTAGTTACATACCGATATCTATCTTCAGGTGGCAAAGAGGAAACAAATTCACAATACATATCATCATCATATATATCACATATATGACCTATTTCATGAGATATTTCTTTAACAACTTCATCATGATAATTTCCATTCAACTGTAGTAAACCTGCAATGGCTCTTGATGGATCGATCATTGCGAAAAAATTATCACTTGAATGCTTGATTAAATCTTCTAACATTCCTAGATAATTCTGACACGTTCGACACGTAAGATGAAAAACTATGTTCTCAATTACATTAAAAAATTTATCAGTCATGTAGCGCGACTGAGGTAAAATTGGTCGTAAGAAAATTGAGTTAATTAAAGCTATTAAGTTTCATAAAGTTGATAAAACTAACTTGTTGACAACGCTGAATTTCAAAATCATAAAAAAAAGTTGTAATGCACTTATACTAACAGGTGTAATAATATCATATCGGAAAAACCATCACTCTCTATCAACTCCTTCAAAGTTTCCGGTTTTCTGTTCTCTTTATATGATCAGCTTTCACTTTCATTATCGCTTTCAAACAACTCATTTGGCATATAGAATTCTTGCGTTGGTAAATCTTCTACATCATTCAAGTCAATCTGCAAAATATTAAATTTATTAAAATGTAAATTTAGGCAAGTACAAGTATCTAATTATCATCTCATAATATATATATATATATATATATATATACGCTTATAAATCTATAAACTCCAAATACACTATCATCAAATCTATAAAACCCATACTCATAAAACCTTAATTTGTAAACCCACAAGCCTCAAACTCAGAAACCTTTAACATATAAACTCCAAATCCATAAAGGTAAAAATAATAAACCCGTAACCTATCAACCCAAAATCCATGAACCCATCCTCCCAATAATACTCAACCTATAAGTCTCAAATCCATCAACCCAAGGCCAGATCCATATATTCAAAATCCAAAAATCATAAAGACTTAACCCAAAACTGTAAGCTCGAAACTCGTAAAACAAAAAACCCAAAACTCCAAAAATCCGTAAACACAAAACCCATAAGTCTAAAAATCCGTAAACACAAACTCATAAAACAAAAACCCAAAAACTCAAAACCCATAAACCCCTAAATCTAAAACCCAACCTAACCCAGACATTCTAAACCCAAACTCATACCCGTTAACCCGTAAGCCCCAAACCCAACCCACTTTATAAACCCAAATGCCGAACCCAACCTCATACTCTTACACCCATAATCCGAAAACACGTAAACACTAAATTACAAAGTCGTAATCCCCAAACTCGTCAACCCCAAAGCCTTAATTTAAAAACTTATAAACCCAAAACCCATAAGCCAAAAACTCAAGCCAAAACTTAACCAATAGGTCCAAAACTCATTAACCTGTAAACATAAAACTCGTAAACCCAAAACCCGTAATCCCAAAATCCGTAAACCCAAATTCTGTAAACCCAAAACCCTAGAGTCCAAAACCCATAAACGCAAAACACTTAAATCTCAAACCTATACCCGTAAACCCGTAAGCTCAAGACCAAACAAAACATATTAACCTAAAACCCAACCAAACCCAATCCGTAAATCCAACCCTATAACCGTATACCCTAAACCTCAAACTCGTTAACCTCAAACAAAGAACATGGAAATCCCAAAGCCGTAAGCTAATATCTTCTAACCGAAAACCCATTAACGCAAAACCCGTAAATCTTAAACCCTTACCCCATACTCGTAAACTCCAAACCCAACCTCACGCGTAAACCCAAAATCCAACTCCATACCCGTAAACCCAAAACCCAACTCTATACTCGTAAACTCCAAACCCATTACCGCAAAACCCGTAAATCCTAAACCCGTACGTCATACTCGAAAGCTCCAAACCCGTAAACCCAAAATCCGTAAGCCCCAAACCCAACTCGTAAATCCAAAACTCCATACCCATAAGCCCCTAACCCTAAAACCATAAACCCCTAAACCCCAAACTCGTAAACCTGTAATCCCAAAATCCGTAAGCTCAAATTCCATAAATCCAACCGAATCCCAATAAATCCAAAACCCCTCAACGGAAAATCTGTAAATCGCAAACCCATACTCCATACTCGTAAGTTCAAAAACCGATAACCCGAGCCCAAACCCAACCTCAAGCGTAAACCCAAAACCCAACTCCATACCCGTAAACCCAAAACCCAAAACCCAACTCCATACCCGTAAACTCCAAACTCATTGACGCAAACCCGTACCTCATACTCGTAAACTCCAAACCCGTAAACCCGAAACCCGTAAATCATACCAAAGCCCTAAGCCAAAAATCTATAAACCCAAAACACATAAGCCGAAAACTCAAAAAACTCAAATCCCATAAGTCTACAACACAACCCATAAACATAAAACCGATTAACCCAAACACCCGTAAGCCCGCAATCCCAAAATCCATAAGCTCAAATTCCGTAAATCCAACTGAAATCCTGTAAATCCAAAACCCTTCAACGGAAAATCCGTAAATCGCAAACCCATACACCATACTCGTAAGCTCAAAAACCGATAACCCAAGTCCAAACCCTAAGACCGTATACAACAAACCCCATACTCATAAACCCCAAACACAACCCAACCTAACGTGTAAAACCAAAACCCAACTCCATACCCGTAAACTGCAAACCCATAACCCGTAAACCCTAAACCCGTAACCAGAAACCTCTTAAATCCATAAGCCGCAAATCCATAAACCTAAACTAACCCCACCCACCACAACCTATAAATCCAAAACTCATAAGCCCGTAAATATATAACCGAGAACAAAACCCGTGAACCCGTGATCCCAAAATCCTTAAACCGAAATTCCGTAAACCGGAAACCCGTAAACCCAAAATCAGTGAATACAAACCCCCTAAACGCAATACCCGTAAATCGCAAAGCCGTACTCCAAACCAATAAATCCAATCGCAAACCCGTAACCCCAAATAGCCATAACCCCCAAACCCACAAACCCAATGCCCGTAAACCCAACCCAACCCAAAACATATAAGACCAAAATCTATAAATTCAAAACTTTTAAATAAAAAAACCTATAAACCTCAAAACCGTGAACCCAAAACTCCTAAACCCAAAACCTGTAAGTCCAAAACCTGTAAACCCAAAATCCATAGGACCCAAACCCACAAACAACAAACCCAGAAACCACAAACCCATAAATCCCAATCCCATAAACTTCAAATCCAATGTTTACGGGCTTTGAATATATGGATTTTTTATTTATAGTATTACGGGATGAAAAAGTATTAAGTTTTTGGTAAGGTTATGAGTTTAGATGAGTTCAGTTTAGAATTAATTGTTTTTCGAATTGTAGGTTTATTGCTTTGAGGGTTTTTAATTTCTGATATTTATATTTTATTGGTATGTTGGCCAAAATCCACATAACAGAAATTTCTAACCTCAAAAAAAACCTTTTTCTTTTAGCTAATTTTAATGATAAATGGGGTTAAATTCGCAGTTTTGGAGATTAATAACACTATTAATAGTACATAGATTAATTTACTTACTTGTAGATATATATTTCTAGGTTATTTTAGATTGACAAAAGTGAAAGTAGAAATTCGTAACTTCAAAAAATACGTTTTACAGTAATTCCAATAATTTTTTAACGTTTGAAAAAAATAGTAGCTCAATTTTTAGCATTTAAACAAAAAAATTCAGCAAAGTTTTAAAATCTATTTTTCAATCATGTAATAAAAAGGTGCCAGTTTTAAAAAAATTCTTGTATGGATGCCAAAAATAGCAAAATAAACTTTCTTGTTATTTTTCCAGGCTAGGCTACCAAATATTTTCAAACAAGAAATTTTTTTTTCTAACTGGCACCTTTTTGTTACGGAGTTAAAAATCGATTTTAAAAGTTTGCTGATTTTTCTAGGCTCACAGTTAGAAGGTTCGTATTTGAAAAAATAATTTTTGCTTTAATGCTAAAAAATGAACTACCCTGTTTTTATTCCAAGGTTAAAAAATGATTAATAGAGAAGAAGAAAAAATTAAGTCCAAAAAACACTGTTTTCAGGGATACCTTACCTATAAATAGGTCTAAAGGGCTCAATATTTTCATGAAGCCATATTTCGTAAGCACATTTCGGCCGGTACAGGTGATACGTCTATTTTGCAAAGGCACTTTTCATATGCTATTCGGCTAAAGCCTCTTAAATTCCATGAACAATCAAATTGATCGTTAAAATTATCTATTAATGGGTATATTTAAAGTAACAGAGAAATATGTAGTTACAAGTATGTATATAAACAACTTCACATAATAGTGTTATTGATCTACAAAAGTCCATACTTAACCTCATTAATCGGCAAATTAGCCAAAACAAAGCGCCGTTTAAGGTTAGAAAAATTAGTCTTAGCCTCTACTAACAAAAAGTAATCTTTAAACTGTATAATAATCAGTTAGTAAATTTAAATTTCATAAATAATCGAATTAAACGTTAAAATCGATTGGAAAAAAGTATCTTTTGAGGCTGGAAATTTATACTTTCACTTTTGTCGATCTAAAATAACCTAGAAATATAAATTTACAAGTAAAAGTAAGTAAATAAATTTTTGTAACAAACGTACGATTTTCGAATTTTTCGTACTTAGTAATTGGGACTAAAGTGACTGTTTTTTGTCTGTCTAATAGGGCAAAAAACTTTTAGCGGACAAAAAGGTTTCTTTCGTCCGGAAAAAGCGGGCTAAAAGTTTTCTTTTGCCTGCTAATAGCGGGCTAAGAAGTCTTTTTTATAACACGTGAATAAAAAAGACCATTTTCAGCGCCTATAAAGTGCAGCGAAAATAGAGTTTTCCGAGCGTCAAATAGAGGGTACCGAAAATACTTATTTTCGCTACCTTTTATTTTCGGTAGCGAAAATGAGTATTTTCGGTACCCTTTATTTATTTTGGCTCCATTTCCTTAATAAAGCTTTTAGAAAATTTGGAAACTGTTGACAAACTTTAGAAAATTCTGGAAAATTTTGGAAAATACTGGTAAATTTTGAAAATTTTGTATATATACATGCATACATATACATATATATAATATGTCATAGACTTAAATGGATGACTCGAAAAACTCTATTCTGAATCCACGTTGTAGACCACAAAGAATGGCCTTCTTATGCAATTGTTATAAAAAATACGGTACGCAACTTGAGGAAAAAGGGTATTTCCAGACTCGGATGATGATTGTGAGCACTCGTGTACGTCTCGGGAGCCTTCGGCGCTCTCGACTTCCACTCGTGCTCAATCATTATCCTAGCTTGGAAGTACCCATTTTCGCCCCTAGCTGCGTAATATACTATTGCCAGCTAATAGCGGGCTAAAAAGTGTTTTTGACCACTTTGCAGGAAACGTTAATTTCTTTGTATTTACATTATTTATTTATTAGATTTGTAATAATTACATTATTGATTTATTAAATTTTCAATAATAATATGCATAAAAAATTATTTATAACTCAAATTAGATTTTATCTTTCTATAATATTCCATCAAGCGCGAGGTTGCCGTGTCAAATAACAGTCATGTCATCCCCGCTTAGTACGTACGAAAAAACGCGAAAATACGTCCGCAGGTTACAAAAAATATGGTGCTCCACACTCGGTCTAAAAAAGTCCACTTAGCCCTTGGTGCACGTCGTATAGTTTGTAACGCGCGGACGTATGACACAATATATTATTATGTACAAAATAATGTTACTAACCTCTAAAACTGCAAATTCAACCTTATTTATCAGTAAAATTAGTTAAACAGTTATACATCAAATATAAGTTAATCTGCGTCCGTATATGGCAGCAATTTGTTGGCAAGCATTTGCAGACAATTTTACGACACATCGATATCAATCACTGATATTCGTCACTTCTTGAGCGCAAGTTGGAAGCAAATTGCTAACAAACATTGCACCGCAACTATTGCCGCAATTTTGCCAAGGCAAGCCCGGCTAATAGGGAAGCTGATTTACATAAAAAAAAATTTTACACTAAGTTAATAAAAATACATCGTTCTACAGCGATTTTTTAAAATTTAAAACTCAATTTTTAAGTTACGTTTGAACATATTATTTATTAAAAAAAAATTATGTTAATTCTATGTAAAAAAACAAATTTTTTAGCGCAGGATACATTTCAATATCTATTAACGCACCAGAGAAATAAGTAAAATACGAAAAATCACATTTTTTAGGTTATTTCCAAGAGGAGCTATTATTTACTTATGATATGTTGCAAATTTTATATATTATATAACTGTTTTAATCTCATTATACTAATAAAATTATAATCAATTTAGCAGCAGTAGAGCAGTTGATACTAGCTCGCTTAACATTTCTATGTAAATCGGTATTGTTTCAACCAAAGATTAATGTATTTAAATTATTTATTAATCCACAAACTCAAATTGCATATAAGAAACGTATGTTTTACTTAAGTAATTTAAACACAAGTCTAGGTAGATGAGTTTAGAGGTAACTAACTATTAAGAGGAGGCCGTATCTACTGTCTTTGTCTAATTACATTCTTGCTATTTATTTAAATAGTAGATTGTTAATTAAAAAACTAAGAGTCGTCCCCAATTCTTCGTAAAATAACGAATATTTTGAGACCTAAAAAAATATTTAACATTATTTCCTTTCTGAGACTACTTTGAAACGTGAAAATTTAGGTTATGTTTTATGTTTTGTACTATTCACGGAAAGGAAATAATGTTAGGTACTCTTTTAGGTCTCAAAATATTCCTTATTTTAAGAAGAATTGGGGACGACTCTTAGTTTTTCAATTAACAAATTACTATTTGAGTAATTAGCAAACACGTGATTAGACAAGGACAGTAGATACGGCTTACTCTTAAGAAGATGCCAGAGCTTCATCCCTTCTTAGGTTGTCTGTGATTTTGCCATAACTGTCACAGATAGCATCCAGAGCTTGTGTATGGAAGATTCTGTCATAACCATTCCGATTTAGCTTTAAAAGCATCCAAAAATTTATTAGTCCAAAAAATTTTTTTTCTTCATAATTAACTCTTTCTTAGAGTTTAAGGATTTTTTGCACTCATAATAACATTTAAAACAAAATACTTAAACGGTATACATTAAAAAGTATTCCTATCAAAATGTACACAATATTATATGATGTTAGCAGGGGACGGAACTGACAGGAACGGAACTGACATTCCAGATTAAATATGATTGTACCGTGTTGTATATAACCCAGCAAACCTAGTTTAAATACTTGTTTACAGAGGGGACGGAACTGACTGAAATTTTTCTACATTACAAAATTAAAAAATTGTCTTGTGCATGTTTGCAACTTTTCAAACCTTTGATAATTCTGACATTTGCATTTGTGTATCAAATAGCACATTTTTGAAAGCGATTAATGCTATTATCAATATTTTTGTGCAGATCGCTGGTTTCAATTGTAGTTAGTTGAATTTGACTCTATAACTAATGAAAATATACATAATGAACCCTACAATTTGCAATGTATACATGAAGATTTGACATATTTGCTTTTTTTCACATGGTATAAGGTTTCATATTAAAAATAGTGTTTTGGACGCGGTACAGAACTGGCATTTTAACTCTATTTTATTGATTTATTATAAAAAAAAATTAATTAATCGGATCATGCAATTCAGCCAATAAAGTTGACAACATGATACACACATTAGAGCGGGCAAAACATTTTTTCTCATACTTACACTCATTTGCGAGCTATGAATGCAATCCGGGACAGTTACGGCAGAAACACCCATATGTATGTACAGAGATTAAAACTAATATTGGACTAACTAATGTATAATGTTGTCAACCTTCTTAGAAAAATGACATAAACCGTGTTTGCTAACTTTTTTTTAGGTTAAATCAGTAATATGGGGTAATACTGTCAGTTGCATCCCTCGTCCAAAACATGATTTTCTGATGATCTTCTCATGAAAAACTTTATATATTCATATATGCCATGTGAAGAGAAATAAGCTAGAAACCAAATCGCCACTTAAGTATTTCTAACTGTAGGGTTTATAACATACATTTTTACTAGTTTTAGTAGTAAATTTAATCGCTTTGAATAATCTGACTTCAGAACTATCTAATGACGTATTTTCCAAGTATAGATCTAGAGTACACAAATGCAAATGTCAAAATTGTCAAAGGTTTGAAAAACTGAAAACATGCACAAGAAATTTTTTTAATTTTTGTAACATACAAAAATTTTATTCAGTTCCGTCCTCCCGTAAACCATTGATTAAATTCTTTTTATTGGCGAGCAAGATGCGTTTTCTCATGGTATTTAGTGGACATAAGAATGATCTATGCGGATAAATTTTAATAACAAATATAGAAGACATTACGAGCCTTTTTTAACTTGGAATATCAGTTCCATCCCCTGCTAATATCATATAATATTGAGTACATTTTTATACAAATACTTTTTAATGTATCCTATTCAAGTATTTTGTTATAAATGTTCTTATGCATGCAAAAAATTCTTAAACTCTGAGAGAAAATTAGTTATTGAGAAAAAAATATTTCTGTTATTAAAGTTTTGGACAATTATGACAGAATTACCAAAGTACAAGTTCGACTGACCTTGTCTTGCACAGAATGGTTTATTATAGTCAACACTACGCCGCTCAATCCTAAATTTAAATATAAATTGAAATTATAAAAACTTATTAGTAGAAATTTGGTATAACTAAAATTATGATCACCTTTTCAGAACTTTTATATATAGCTTGATTTTCAAAATTACATTAATTTGCAAAAACATCTTGATTTTCATTTTCATTGCTATTAGCATTTTCCTCTATAAAATTGTCAGAATTGTCACTTTCCGAAGAGTAGTTATCTTCATTTCTATATTCTGAAACATCATTGCCTTCTAAAATATTGCATCTGAAATGAGCATTAGTTAGATCTTCTCCTTTTGTTTCTTCAGTTTCTAGTTTTTCTTCTTTTCATTCTTGAGTTTCTAGCTTTTCTTCTTTTTGTTCTTCAGTTTTTAGTTTTCCTTCTTTTTCTTCTTCAGTTTCTATACTTGCTTCCCCTTTGTTTACAAATTATTTCATGGGATTGACATTCTCCCTAAATAAGAAATTGAAAAATTAATTGGAAGTATGCAAAAGTTGGACTAGATTATGTACATGTAAAAACCCAATTAAATTTTATAAATGTGCCTACATTTTTGGTATTTTAAAAATGTACGCCTCATATTGGAAAATATTTTTAACATGCTTGAAAAATATTATTTTCATGTATTTTGTTGATCTCTCCAAGCTAAAGATCGATAAAATATATCAATGATTTTTCTAAAAACGTACCAAGCGATCACACATTATTTATTTTATTATAAAATGTTACTTAATATTGGACAATCGATTTACAAGTAAACTATACAACTCACTACCACGTTTATGAACGATAAAAGAAATGTTTAAAACTGTTTTACAACACTTTATCGGAATACGAAACAAAAAGCTAATGCACCAATGCTGCATATTATTTAATTCATGCAAATAAACACACAGTCTCTCACCTTTGCTTTGGTTTGAATCTTCTTATTTAAATCCAGTTTCATGTGTTTCCTTGCATTTTGCAATGTATATTGAGATGTGTCTGCTCTACTGTGATTTTTCACGTACAACTTTTAACACTTACTTGACAATAAATTAGACTTTTCTTGAAAATATTTTATTACCATTAATATTGTCTTTTCTTAAAAATAAAATTAAACGGCATAGTATAATAATAATAATAATAATATAATATATAATAATAATAATGATACATTATTAAGTACACGACAACATACCACACTAATATACAGACAACATCCAACGAACATGAGAGAACGGAGACCCATCTCCGCGGCGTCCGAGGCATCCTTCTCCCTGATGCGTGATCCTAAACAGTATGCTAGTAGAATGTCTGTGCAGGGGCCCTATGAACGGGTATCGCCTCGAAGCAAGTGTTACGGGGGCCCTATAGACGGGTATCGCCCGGAAGCGAACGAACAAAAAAGTATGATAGAGTCGGGGGCCCTATAGACGGGTATCACCCAGAAAAAGAAAGAAAGGTTTAGGAAAATGCGAACGTGCAACGGACAGCGGCGGCAACGTAGCGGCCGGGATACTGCCGCGATCTCACTCGGGAAACATTCACCACACAATATTGCTCACCACTACAAACAGGACACTATTACACATACACTACACCTCAACCGACACTAATACAAGGGTCACGCTACGTAACGAGCATGTTGACGCTGCCCGCAAGGGATGTGCTGCATGATGCATGAAACGTGCGTAGCGTGGTATCTCCCGACGTCAACGCGTCGCACCCGCGGGAGTGCCAGGATGCCAATGATTGGGTGTACGTGCGCAGGCTGTTTCGGTTGTAAGTTTCCCGTCACGGGCCCCAAACGGTTATAGCAATGGGGGTAGCTATAGCCGCGTTCACACCCCCCCCCCCATGAGGTAACCGCGTTCGGAGACGGCCTGGTATTCCGGAGCACTTAAAAAACTTATGGATAACCCAAAAAGAAAAGAAACGGAAGGTGAGGCAGGAAAAGAAAATGAAATGGCAATGAATGGGCAGGAAGAGAATGTCCTCCGCGGGCAACAAACACCGCAGGGGACACCCTCATCCGAAAAACGACGAAATGAAAAGCGGGATTGGGAGGAGACGAAAAAGAGGCTCCTTGAGATCCAATGTAAAGAGAAGAACCTCAATGTACAATGACGATGATGCTGAAAGCATTGTCAGATTATGTCTGCAACCAGCAAAAGGGGAGGGGCTATCAAAAAAGGGATACCCCTACTACACGGCATGGTCCAGCTCCTGACTGAGATGTGCAGTGAGGCTCAGGGTAGATCAGAGACCTTGCCTCAGGCAAAAACTGCCTCGGAGCAAGGTCCCGGTGGATCGCAGGGTGGCAAGAAGGCCACAAACAATCGACTGCCTAGATCCGAAAGGAAGAGAGACAGGGTTACTTCACAAGATGAAGAAACCCCAAATAAAAAGACGAAATCTGTCGCCGGCGCATGGCAACAGGTACGGAATAGGCACGTTAAGAGTAAAAATTTGGACGTCCCTAAGGCCTCCGCCGGACCCGGTACTAGTAGCGGGGACACGGCAAGACTGACGGCGCCAAAGACAAAACAGCGCGGGAGTGAGGCTACCCAGAGGCTCGGCCCGCCATCCGGATCCCGGGGTGGCCTCCCCGCTCTCAGAACGAGACGCGACGCAATACTGGTACAGCCGACGGAGGGCAAGACGTACGCCGATATTGTAAGCACCTTAAAGAAAGGTGTGGACCCAGACGCGACAGGTACAAAAATACGCAAGATGCGTACGACGGAAAAGGGTGGCGTCCTCCTTATCTTGGAGCACGGGACGACCGATACACAGCCGTTCCGTGATGCCATCAAGGAGGCCGTCAAGGGAATGGGAAGTGTCAAAGACATGACAGACAGACCGACAGTTGAAATCCTAGACCTTGACTGTATGGCAACAGAAGTCGAAATGAGGGATGCAATCAAGCGAGAAACTGATTGTGAGACAGAGATCAAAATAACCATGTTTGATCCGAATGGCAGAGGGCAGAAAATGGCTCTAGCTGAACTAGATCGCAGCGCGGCCGCCATTATGCTAAAGAAAGGTAAAATGAGAGTCGGCTGGATCAACAACTGCCGAATTAGACAAAGGGTGACAGTAACTCGATGCCACAAATGCCTCGGGTACGGGCACCTGAAAAAACTGTGCAAAGGAATAGACAGGAGCAAATGTTGCTGGAAATGTGGCAAAGAAGGCCACAAGGCAGCAGCATGCTCAGCCAAACCAGATAACAGGCTCACCTGTTTCCTGTGCGTGGAGAAGGATATCGACATCGCAGCTCGAAACCATTTTCCAGGAACAGGTGCCTGCACAGTATTCAGAGAAGCCCTTAAGGCATGCAAGTTACATCCTTCGAGATGATCTGCGTACTCCAAGGGAATATGCACAGAAGCAGACTCGCCCATGACCTCCTCCCGCAGTTCATCGCGGAGTGGGATGTGGACGTCATGCTTTTGTCAGAATTGTTCAAACACGAGAATACCCTGTCGTGGGTGCCAAGCGACAGTGGTACAGCCGCGATCTGGGTACGCGCGGACCATGTGACCTCGGACAGGGGGGCCGGAGAGGACTTCGCGTGGGCAAGAGTTGGGACCGTTACGTTCGTGAGCGTATACCTCTCACCCAGTTTGACAGCTGACGAATTTACGCGCAAACTTGACACGTTAGAAGACGCGCTACGAGGAATAACTGGCAGTATCGTAGTTGGCGGGGATTTCAACGCCAGAGCGATTGAATGGGGGATGCCCATGACGAACGGACGGGGACAGCTCATACTCGACGCAACGGCAAGGCTTGGACTGACGACGCTAAATGTAGGCTCGACACCAACGTATGTTAGGCCTGGATTTGGCCGATCCATACCAGACGTAACGTTTTCAAGCGAAGGGCTGGCTAGGAATATTCGGAACTGGCACGTAACTGACGACGAGAACGATAGTGACCATCAGTACATCCGATTCGAGATAGGGGGCGCGGACGAAAGGACAAACACGTCAAGACGAAGCGAGCACTTTCCGCGATGGAACGTCAGACGTATGGACCGCGAGAAATTGGTAGAGGTCGTAATGGATGCGGAACCTCCCTCTGCGAGAATTCCGCGTGTACCAGTAGGCCGTGAAAGAGCGGAAGTGCTCGTAGAAAGAACGACGAGAGTGATAGCGAAAGCGTGCAACGTCGCTATGCCACAGACGTGCACGAGAAATAGACGACAACCGGTATACTGGTGGACCGACGAGATCGCGACACTCAGGAAAGAGTGCCATGCGCGCAGACGGGCGGTACAGCGTGCGCGACTCCGGGAAGGAAGCGACGATCTCATGCAGCAGTATAGGGTGGCACGGAAGCAGCTTCGCTACGCGATCAAGCACAGCAAGCTTCGTTGCTGGAGACAACTTTGCGAGGATGTCGACGGCGACCCTTGGGGGATGGGCTATAAGATAGTAACCCAAAAACTGAAAGCACGAGCGGCCAATTCGGTGATGAGCACGCGAAAAATCGAAACGGTAATTGACGGGCTCTTTCCAACCCATCCACTTAGGGACCACGCGGAATACACCGACATACGCGCGGACGATATCCCGCTGTTCACGGAGGGGGAGCTTTTGGCAGCTACCTCCTCCCTGAAGGGCGGAAAGGCACCAGGACCGGACGGAATACCAGTAGAAGCAATAAAGATAATCGCGAAGTATAGGCCACAGATACTGCTTGAAATGTACAATACATGTTTGGTAGAGGGGGTATTCAGCTACCGCTGGAAGAGGGCGCGATTGGTTCTCATCGATAAAAATAAAGGGGACCCAAATTCTCCATCCGCTTACAGACCTCTTAGTCTGCTCGATACGATGGGGAAAACAGCTGAGCTGCTTCTTAGGCCAAGGATCCAGGGAGCGATTCGGAAAGCAGGCGATCTTTCCGATAACCAGCACGGTTTCAGGAAGGGTCGATCGGTGATAGGCGCGGTGCGCGAAGTAACAGCGTCGGTCGCTAGAACACATGA
Source organism: Gastracanthus pulcherrimus (assembly GCA_949152435.1). Classification (NCBI taxonomy): domain Eukaryota; kingdom Metazoa; phylum Arthropoda; class Insecta; order Hymenoptera; family Pteromalidae; genus Gastracanthus; species Gastracanthus pulcherrimus. The sequence goes on along the minus strand of OX424576.1, from coordinate 113,309,991 downwards.
GGCGTGTCATGCGGCTAGACCGATAGTCGTGCTGGCAACGCTTGATGTTAAGAACGCCTTCAATTCCGCGAGATGGGTCGACATCCTGGCGGCTCTTCGAGCCTTTGGGGTGCCAGACTATGCCTTGCGATGGATTGAGGACTATCTGAGTGACAGAAAGCTTTTGTACGAAACGGACGAAGGACTCAAAGTCAGACCTGTCACGGCCGGCGTGGTGCAGGGGTCGATTTTGGGTTCGGATTTCTGATTAGTATTATATGATGCAATGCTGAGACTTCAGATGCCGATCGGGGTGTCGCTGATAGGATGCGCGGACGATGTAGCGGTGGTAATAGTTGCGCGCGACGTAGATACTGCCCAGTTCCAGCTGACCGTGGCCATGCGGCGCATACTTCGCTGGATACGTGAGCACGGACTACGGCTAGCTTTAGATAAGACGGAAGTAGTATTGCTGACTAGGAAACGAATCCAGACAACAATGGACATAATGGTAGTTGACGCGGTGGTGAGGACGCGTCCGGCGGCTAAGTATCTGGGGGTGACCCTAGACAATAAGCTGACCTTCGCTCTTCACCTCCGAATCACGGCGAATAGGGCGGCGAAACGGGTAGCCGAATTAAGCAGGCTCATGGCCAACGTGCGCGGGCCACGACCTGCAACGCGCAGACTGCTCATGTCAACCACGAACTCCATTCTCCTCTACGGAGCGGAGGTCTGGGCCGATGCCATGAGCAAGGAAAAGTATAGAAAGTGCATAGCGGCGGTGCAGCGCAAGGGAGCACTTCGAATAGCAAGCGCGTACAGAACGGTTTCAAGGGCAGCGATATTCGTTATCGCCGGAGTTATCCCCGTATATCTGCTTGCGCAAGAGCGAAAGCGGATATACGAGCGGAGCCACGAGTTCGGGAGGGCCCGCGTAGCGACAGAAGAACGGGAACGGACAATGACGGCGTGGCAGGACGAATGGCTGGGTAAGAGGCAACGACCACAACCACGTCGACAGCAACAGGCACGATGGACCTACGAACTAATACCGGAACTGGCTCCGTGGCTGGGCAGACAATTCGGGGAGGTGAGTTTTTACTTCACCCAGTTCTTCTCTGGGCACGGATACTTCAGACAATACTTACACAGAATGGGGAAGGTTAGAACGCCGGCGTGTACTTACTGCGGGCACAACAAAGACGACGCGGAACACACGTTTTTCGTGTGCCCGCACTGGACCGAAGAACGACGAAGACTGGAGACCATTACGGGGCCGACAGTGCCAGCCAACATTGTTGCAACGATGTTGGAGAGCAAAGACAAGTGGGACGCGGTAGCATTATATATCGAAAAGGTCCTCCGCGCGAAACGGGAAGATGGATGCTTGGCCGACGGGCCAGGCTGACGAAAAGACAAGACAAACGAAACTTGGCAGGACTGACTGAGGACGAAAGAAGAAAAAGACAGGCGGCCCCCCACTCGAAGTAATGCGAAAGCGGTACCGGGTGGGGGGCGTTCGCGGCACACTCGTTTTTAGTGGGTAGGACACGGCGGCAAGCCCGCCTCGGCTGTAATCCGGCATTGAGCACGGACATCAGTTGAGGATGGACAGCGCGCCAGTGGAGTCCCACACTACCACCCCAGAGTGCAGGAGCTCAGGGAATGGTGTCCATGATGATTTTTGCGAGTTAAAAAAAAAAAAAAAATAAAATATTAATGATACATAGAATAAATAATCAATTCTTGATTATACACAGAAGTTGTTGTTGTATACTAAAAGACCTTTCCAGAATACAATAACTGTTATGGTAAAATAAAGCAGGGCCAGCAATTATTATTTAATTAAGGACATTATTTTTTTAATAAATAAATGAATGCGTGTGGGAACTGGTGGTATTCGACGACCTCTTAAAAGCCTATCTTTTTAGATCTTATTATGCCCAATTAAATCTTTCAGTCAAGCAGTACACCCATATATGTAGCAAACACCATGAAAGCAGATTTCCATCCCTTATACTACTCTGACGTTACTTATCTGAACGGAAGGGGTCATTGACTGACTTTTCGCTGAAAATCATTCAGAATCATTATCTCAATTGCAATATGTACAATATAAATAGAAATTTGAAGAATAATCATTGCAGCAAATTTATTTTATATTCTCAATAAAATTTGTAAATAATTTTCAGCAGCATGTGGTTTTAAAATTAATAATTAATTTTGCTGTGGATTATATTATTTAAAATTTTTACCAAAAAATAGAGGTCAATTAGATCATGCAGTTCAAAAATAAGTTATAGCAACTGCTTTGCATAATACATTTTTTACATTTCGAGATAAATGGCTCAAAAGGTTCACTTAAGCAACGCGCACAATTGTGTTAGGGTTACATCGATGATTTGCAAGACGAATGGGTTATTTTGTAGCAGAAAAATGCGTCACGCTGAAGAATGCATCAGAATTAAAATTCCATAGGATCATTCATGTTATGATCATCATATTTCAATAATGATTGTTGTAAAAATTAGAGTCCTGCGATGGCACTTGCTGCACTACGTATAGAGTGTGTGGCGCGCATGTGCGCTCTCTCTCCTCTTGTTCCACCGTCAACGGTTTTCTCCGCCTTCGGCAGTACGCTGTGTGACGCCGCCGCTCACAGACAGAGCTGGAAGCACCTACGGGTTACCTCGCTTTTTCTTTTCTACGTTTTGTTAGGTCTTATTATTTAATAAAGCTTCGGTGCTTAACTATATACACCTGGTTCTTATACTTTCGTCCACCTCACTACCTGATCCCTTCAGATTATGGGCCAGTGAGGCGGGACGCTTCCACTGCGCGAAGAAGGAAAAGGTTCGGCAAAAGCCCGTGTGTGTGCTCGTCAATCGGCTCGTCAACCAGTAAGTAATTTTAAAATATTGGTTATTTAGAATTTCATGACGGGAGGTTAATTACCTAAAGAAAAAGTGTAATAAAACTTTGCTTAAAAAAAAGGAAACAAGATAAATTTACTTGATCGGAAAAATTAAACTTTGTAGTTATACAAAAATAAATTTCTGTTAAAGAAAAAAAAGTAATTAAAAACGTAATTATTTTAACAAACGAACCAAGTAAAGAATCAGCATCTGATTTTTATGATAAATTCCAAGAAAAGGTAAGAGTGTTCGAAAATATCCCTGATGCAGGTGAATTATCTGAAAAAGAAAAGAGGGACTATTTTATTCAAGCTGTGGCAAGTGCTGTTCCCGAGACAATCACACCTGACTGCGTGTATAAAGAAACTACGACAAAAGAAATGTCGTACAATCAACTTAAAGATTTTTTATTACAGGTTGATGCTTCTAAGACGAGCAGAAAGATAGTAACGCCTGTAGAGGCTTTTTACACGGCCCACAAAAGGCCTGGCCCAGGACGGAAAATTTATAGAGGCTGCGGCATGGAGGGTCACACTCAGCAGAACTGCCCGCACCCGGGAAAAAGGGTATGCTACAATTGCCTGAAACTGAGCAGCCATCTGGCCAGCGAGTGCCGGAAGAGAAAGGCAGATAATGAAAAGCCAAAAGACTTTTCGGCACAACCATCGGAGTCCAAAGAGGACGGTGGACCTCCCAGAGAGGGAACAAGGCTTGCAATGTCTGCAGTAAAAGACTGACGACATTCGAAACCTTCGGCTCCTGCTCGATCTCCAGGAGGTCAGGGGCTTCAACCTCAACAAGAGGCGCAAAAGGTGGTTTCAGCAGTCGAGGCCAAGGTCGTGGCCGTGCTCAGGGCAGAGGTCAGCGGCCAAATTCAGGAGGCCAAGAGAATCCTGAATGGGCGTCGTCACGTCAGGCCATTCCCAGCAACTATGAAGGTATTAATGATAAAAATTGTACAAGTAATAAAAGCGATATGTTAGTTGAATTTATAGCAGATTCTGGTGCGACTGAGCACCTGAGTAACACTAAAATGTATTTCAATGAATTTGACCGTAGAGCAAAATCAAAAATAGAATGTGCGAACAAAGACAGTAGTTTTAAAACATCGGGTATAGGAAAAACTAAAATAATAACCAGAGATAATAATATTTACACTCTACATAACGTTTTATATTCACGAGAATTGTCAAATAATTTGTTATCACTAAGACGATTTGTCGATCAAGGCTTAGAGATATACTTGAATAATAAAAGAATAGATATTTATGACCCGGAACAAAATAAAACAATCATAACAGGAAAATATGAGAAACCATTTTGGACTTTGAGGTTAGTCATAGAAAACAAATCAAAAGAAACAGATAAAAAGTATTAGATCTAAAAATTAGAACTTTTTATAATCCTAGAAGCAAGAAAAACACAGAGAGTATAGATAGCCAGTTAGAGGTTGTAAAAAAGAAAGAAGCTCATAAAACAAACATACAATCGAGTAAAAAGAAGACAGAACATGAATTCTTGAACAAGTCAGAAAACAGGAAAACTCATATAGTAAACAGCGAAAATAACGACTTATAAGAGAGTAGTACAGTAGAGTCTGAACAAATAACTAACAAATCTTTTGACAGTAATATTTCAGAAGCCATGATGTGGCATATTAGACTTGGTCATGTATCAAAAACTTATCTTTTGGCAATTGCAAAGAACAATAGTGATATAATTAACGTTGAGAATATAATTAAAGATACGACGATTCAAGAATGCAAGATCTGTCTTCAGGCAAATAGCGTCAAGCTATCATTTGTGAAAATAAGAATGAGAGCCAATAAACCGTTGCAAATTATACATGGAGACACTATGGGTCCGATAAGCCCGGTGTCTCACCCTGGAAAGTATAAATTTGTTTTAGTTCTAATAGATGATGCCACGCGAGCGGCATTGACATTCCCTGTGCAATGTAAGTCAGATATACCAGAATCCATAGAATCGTTTGTTAAAAACATGCGAAACCTCATTGGATCTGATGAAAAATTCCGCTTTCTCAGGTGTGATAGGGGCACAGAATTTACGAGTCAGGTCACACAAAATATACTAGATAGATATGGCACTGAATTACAATTAGCTTGTCCTGATACACCGCAACACAATGACGTTGCTGAAAGATTTAATATAACACTAGAAAACAAGGTTAGAGTCATAATACTTGATTCAGGTTTACCACTTTCTTATTGGGATCTCGCAGTTAAAGCTGCTGTGTATATTTATAATAGTACTCTGCATAAGTCGATCAACATGAAAACACCTTTGACTGAAATTCTCACCAAACAATCAGATTGTTTAAACCATATCAAGCGTTTCGGCTGTACATCTTATAAAAAGATACCTCGAAACACCGACACCAAATTTTCTCCTCAGGCTATGCTAGGTTTCCTGGTAGGGTATTTGAGTACAGGATATACCATACTAGTGCCGGAAAAAAATAAGCTATATGACAGTAAACATGTAAGATTTGTAGAAAACAAGACATACAAAGACTTCATAGACAAACACACTGTTACAGACACGACAGAGTTAAGCTTTATAGAATCATCGAAAATCATTGATTTAGATAGTCTGTGACATGTAAAATGCCACAAGGAAAGATATATAGAGAGAAATAAGCTTAGGTTACAGTAGGTAGATAGAGTTAGGTAGTAGGGATATTATATTATTATTAATTGGGGGGATAAACAAATAGACGGACGGAATCACGCACGCACCAAACCACCGAATGCACGCTATTGGAATTGTGATTATTTTAAAGCGTATTAATCGCGCACGTTATTATGTTATATTTCACGGGGGAGATCAACGGCGCGACACCATACACACACCACCAGCACAAACGCACTATAGTAGCGGCAGCCGACTCAGCAGGCATAGCCCAGGAAAGCTGAGCAGCACGAGCAAGCGGCAACGACGGAGAAGAGGTCGAGTCCTTGTATGTTACAGGTAGCGGCGGCCTGAAAGAGAGAGAGAGAGAGAGAGAGAGAGAGAGAGAGAAACGAGAAAAGCGGCCGGAGCAGCATCAGCATAGCAGCAGCAGACGATAACACACTCACACACACATACACACTCGCGTACGCGGACACCCGAAAGCGCGATCGGAACGCGAGGAGCTTCAGCGGCGTCATCCTTAAGGACAACGACGAGAGCAGCTGATGACTAGAAGGGCGCGTGCCACGCGGCGTTAGCCGATGTGGACAGTAGAGGGAGAGTCAAGCGGCAAGAGAGACGGAAGACTGTCGGCAAACGAAAGATGACGAGATAGGCATCTAAAAAGATGGGAAGAGAGGCGCGCGGCAGGAGAAAGGAGCAAGGCGCGTTTACAATGAGCGCGTCGCACTCTGGGAATTCTTACGCATTATTTATCGAGTAATGGGGTATACGTTCATCGGAGAAGCGTGCAGTATAGAGGGCGCTGTTAATATTTTAAATTACGCGCGTCACAGGGGCGAAATGCATGATGGGTAAAACTAGAGCAGTAACTAACCTCCGGTTACTACTGTAGTGAAAATCGGGTTGAGGGCCTATGCCAACAGGGTTAGAAAAGGAGAGAAGATCGAGTAAGGTAAAATAGAGGAGCTAGGGGGCAGGGACGCCACGAGGAGAGAACTGGAGTCCTTCCGCCCTGCCCATTCCGTCCGGAGCCTTCACCGAGAACAGTCGAGTAGCCTAGTAGCCGTCGCATTACTGTTTTAAGGGTTAGCCGCACCGCGTGGAGATTTTGCAGAGGAGTCATCGTTTGTCCGAGAGAGAGATAATTGATAATTTGGACTATAATCAACGTGAGTGAATATATTTCGGTCGGCGAGTCTTTGCCCACAAAGCGCCCGGCCTAGGAGTATTCAAGAGAGTTTTGTAATTTTGACTAGAAAAATTGCTTGGTGAGAGCTTTTCTTTGCGTTAAATTTGGTTCAGATCGAAGTTCAAGGCTTGATGGAGAGTCGGAGCTGCTGTGTGTGTTCGCCGTCGAATATTATTTGTTTCAGATCGAGGGGTCCAGTGGTAGTGAATTTGTAATACAGGTTACTGGTAATACCGGTAACGCGGTCGGCACTTGGTGCATGCGAGTAGAGGCAGGGAGCGGCCATTGGACCGCCAGCGTGCGATCGTAAATACGGAATTAAATCGGTAGAGTCGAGGTGGTTAATTAAATTAATTTAGTTAAATTTCGGGGTTTTTAATTATAATAAGGATCGCCGTTATAGATATAGATATTTATCCAGATTAAAACGACCAATTAATGAATTGAATAAATTTACTGTGGTATATTAACTATTAAAGAATCAGCATAGAATCAATTACAATTACTATTTATATGTGGAATTATATGTATATATTTATATATTGAATCGAGAAATAAACATTCGGAAATTTTTATTTATATATATATAGAACCCGCATGCATGGTAATCATTGGAGTCATTGGACTATAATTAGTCATATTAAATAACTCGTGATTGGATCTCCGTGGGTTGCGCCGTCTGTCCAGGCGTTCGTTCAGCGAACCTCCTCTCGAGATACGAGGAGTCGACTAGAGGGAAAGTTTCGAGTAATAAAGTTACAGTATTGGCCTAACAATAAAATAATAATAAGTTGCATGGACAGAATCCATATCGGTAAAAATACAACATCATGAATTGCGTCCAAAGTCGGGCAATGCTGAAAACGCGTATGGAAACAGTATGGAAAAAATAGGGAAAAATTTTTTTTTACACCACCATGTTAGATAAAAGTAGGAAATTTTTTTTTAGTACAACACCATGGTAGTAACTTAGGAAAATTTAACAAGGTTTGAATTCGATAAAAAAAATTTTGTTTTTAAGTTGGACTTAGAAAACTTTGACAAGTAGGGTCTTGAAATTTTCAGGATTACCGGTTTTGAATTTTTTTTTTGAAATTTTTGAAGTTTGAAAATTTTTGCGAGTGGGCATTAGGAACATTGTGAATTAGTAAACTTTTTTTTTTTTTAGTTGGGATTACAACTTAGCCAGTAGTCTACGTGTAGGGATTTAGTTGTTTTTGGAACCATAAAGGTTATTTTTGCGTTCAGTTTTTTTTAGCAAGTGGGAGGCGGAGATACGGGCATTATTTTTTTTTTAGATTATTGGTTGTAAGGAGTAGTGCGAGTACTATTATTTAGTACTAAATTATTTTTTTTTTAAGGAAATTAGCGAACAGCGAACACACACACTTTCCAACAAGTCTAATAGCTCACCAAGTTTTTTTTGGTTATTCTCATTGCGACTAGTGAGAATTATTTATGATTTCATGTAAACATTGTAACAATATTACATAACTATATTGATTATTATTATTTTTTTTGTGGTTATTCTTATGTGGTTGTGGTGATATAGCAACGGTAATAATCGTGTTTTGGTGATTGGTGGTGAAACATTTATATAGCCTGTAACAAGACGATTGGCTATTCGGAAATAGATATAAAACACACACAGATTGTTAGAAATTATTCGAATTATTGGATGTTACTATTTAGGTTGCTTTGTTTTGAAGTTCACAGGTCCAGATAAGAGTTCATTTCTGATTCTCGAGTTGGAGGTGCAAGAAAACAAGAAGAAATTTTCTGTTACAGGTTTTCCAGAAAATTTCTGTTTCAGGTCCGTCAAGAATTTTCTGTTACAGGTTTCACAGGAATTTTCTTTGTTTCAGATCGAGAACGTACAGTGGGTACGAAGGAAATACAATCGAGTAATACGGGAAATTAGGATATTTATTATCGCAAGATAGCGACCCTATATAGTTATTGACATACAATCTGTGTGTGTAGTAGACCCGTCCCAATTGCGAGTAGTAGGACCTTTGCCCAAATTGCGCGTAGACCGTAACCCAAACAAATAGGGCCTAAACTAATAGCGTGTATCGTTGGCGACCCGAGAAATTGTTTTTCCCCATTTCGTGTTTGGGAGTAATGCTAACTGAGATAGAAGAAAATGGAAGGGTATGCAGCGAAGATGAGAGACATCATACAGAGGTCAAGGGAGTTCAGGGGAATATTGCGGAACATACGTAGAATGTCAGAACAGGAGTTAACGGGTCGACTTCAGGAATTACAGTTGAAGATAGGGGGCAGTGCACAAGTAAGGCAAGAGAGATTATTCAGAATAGGGCTGATCCGTACGGGAAAGCTTAACCATGTACCGTGGTATCCAGATGTCGATGAAGAGAAAGCGGCGGCAGGGGGCACAACGCTGCCACCGCCGGTGGTAGAATTTTCAGAGGAGGAGAATGACGGACTAGGGGACGGGATGGAAATCCCGCCGCCAGTACAGAGAGTAAAAGAGCAACCGAGTAGTCAAGTAGATAGGCGTACGGTAACAGTACCGGCGATAGTAACGACGGCATCAACTACTACGGCAACTAATTCAACAACCACAACGGCGCTACGGTCGATCACTACCACAACAAATAGCACTTCCACCAGAACTTCAAATGAAGTAAGGACAGAGGGAAACCTAACCCTAAACAATTTAACGGGAACAAGGAGAAAAGGGATACCATCCAAGTACCAGATAACAAACAAATTGTTGGAGCAATTAGAGACGGCTTATAGGAATCTTAACCTACAAGAAGCAGGGAACCGAGTAAGGCCGAGACGCAGATTATCCCCACCTTCCCAGTTCGGGGTCTAGGACGAGGAGGAGGACAATAGGTCGAGAGAAAGGAGAACCAACTCAAGGTGGGAGTTGAGAGCATCACAGAGAGAACCGCGAGGACCACAAGAAACCATTATGAATAACACAATAATGGAGAACGATCACAGAAATAGGGCCTTAAATAAGGAAATGGAATTGAGAGGGGGAGTGAGGAGGAATCAAAGAGATCCTATTACAAGCCAGCGCCAGAGAAGTAGGAGTCCACCCAGGGACAGGATTACTTCTCTAGAGCGGAGGCAAGTAGTTAATAGCCACCGGAGTAGACGACAGAGAAGCACCTCGAGGGATAGCCACCATAGCAGACGTAGTAGAAGCATCTCGAGAGATAGCCACCGTAGTAGACATCGTAGAAGCACCTCGAGAGATAGTCATCGGAGCAGACGACAGAGAAGTGCATCGAGAGGTAGTCGTAGGAACGCCAGGCCAGCTAGCAGTAGTAGTTCGAAGGAAAACTATGGTAGGCGAGGGAATAGAGATGGTCGTCAACGGGACCATCGCCGAGGAAGAAGCACTAGCAGTGAGTCAGTCAACGGTGACAATCGAGGGAAGGGGTCAGGGAAGAGAAAGAGACCAACGTCACGGAGCGGGCCCAGCCAACGGTCAGCTCATTAAAACGTTACAGGCATGGTGCACGAAATTCTCGGGCGAAAACAAAGAGGGCGCAGAAGAGTTCATTGAACAGATCAATGACTGCAGAACAAATGCAGTGATATCTGATAGACAACTACTGACAGCATTACCATGCGTGCTGACTAAATCAGCAAGTACATGGTACAGAACGATCCGTCGAGATATCGAGACAGCGGGAACCAGTGGTAAAGGAGCAGATGAGAAACTTAGAAGTGGCAACCATAAGAGAGACATCGGTGTCCGCAGCAATACAGGTAGCAACGTAAGACCAAAGGCTCACAAGTTATGCTCAAGACCAGAACAATATTAGAAACATTAATCAGAATTGGCTAAGGAACAATTCAAACTGGAACCAAAAAAACCTGGGTGGAGGTCAATCCAGACAAACAGAAGGATTTCAATCGAGTATAGGCGTAACTAGAGGAGAGGGTATTAGGGGAGGTCTACAGGTTATTTCACTCAGGGAAACCAGGGCACCCAAGCTTACTATAGGCCTTGTTTTGAGTGCAGGGGAGTGGGACACAGAGCGGCGGAATGTCCACAAAGGAGGTGTTTTAAATACAATCAACTAGATTACCGCAAGTCGTAATGCAGAGTACAAGATTTACCACAGTCCACGGGTCAGAACACATTGAGTTGCGTTATACAAGGTGTCAATTAAGTCCCGGGACGGCTGAATATTTTCTAAAGTACTGCTTTTCTGGAAGAGGTCAAGGTCATTCCTTAAGTAACTTTGAACAAGGAACCCAACGGTGACCTTGGATTTGACCTTGAACCTCATTTTCAAGGTTAATTTGAGGTCAACCTCATTTTTTCAAACGGGAACCCCTATTTTTTATAGCGGAATCGGAAAGAGCGGAAAATTTTACATCCGGATATGTATTGAGGTATGTGGTTGAGGTAACCCCTAGAGGTCACATAGAGGTCAAATAATGACGATTTTAACAAACGTTTATTTTATCTAACAGTCATTTTCTTTTGTAAACATTCCTTTACGTGACTATTCTGTCTTGAAATATTTTACTTGGGGGTTTTTGGGATCGCTGAGTTAGAATCTACTACTAAAATTTCGATTTTTCCAAATCCAAAATGGCGAATTCAAGATGGCGGATGAAAATATTGGGAACAGCACATTTTTGTCTAGAAATGAGTACTCGGGGATTTTTGGGGTCGCTGAGTTAGGATCTACTACAGAAATTTCATTTTCTTGAAATCCAAGATGTTATTGCCATTAAACTTTGGACCTCTAAGGGAGAGGCAAGGGGACTCACGTTAATCAAGCACCCCAAAGGAAACAGATCTTACTACGTTCACGTCGTTGTTTCTGGGTAACGCTAAAAGTGAGAATAAGGACTGAATGTAAAATTTCTCGCTCTATCGGTTTCCGGTATTATTACTGGGATTTCCGATTAAAAAAACCAGTTGACCTTCAAATGACCTTCAAGGTCAAGTCCAAAGTCAAATTGAAGGTCACAATTACATCCCTTGTTCAACACATCCATACTTGAAATTTCTCGCTCCTTTCGAATCCGGTATCAAAAATAAGGGTTTCCATTTGAAAATATGAGGTCGACTTCGAAACAACCTTGAAAATGAGGTTCAAGGTCAAATCCAAGGTCACCGTCGGGTACCCCGTAAAGATTTACCTAGGGTATGACCTTTGTTTGTTTTGTTTTACCACTGAACTCGCGAGATTTTTAAGAAGTCATTATTTGACCTCTATTTGACCTCTAGGGGCTACCTCAACCCCATACCTCAATACATATCCGGATGTAAAATTTTCCGCTCTTTCCGATTCCGCTATAAAAAATAGGGGTTCCCGTTTGAAAAAATGAGGTTGACCTCAAAATAACCTTGAAAATGAGGTTCAAGGTCAAATCCAAGGTCACCGTTGGGTTCCTTGTTCAAAGTTACTTAAGGATGACCTTGACCTCTTCCAGAAAAGCAGTACTTTACAAAATATTTAGTCCTCCCGGGACTTAATTGACACCCTGTATGTGGTAGATTGGGGTAACACTCACATCGTGCACCAACGAATTCTGCGTAACTTATCGCGGAGAGGTGGCAAACGGTGGAGCGGGGGAGCAGTCCAGTTTCCTGCCCCCTGCACAACGCTAGGAACTCAACTGTCGAATCTCGAAAACGAATTACCGATGGTCGAGTTGACAGAGTAGCAGAGAAATCGATGGAGGAGGAGAGGGGAAAAATCGAGACCATCGGAGGTGCCAGGAAGAAGCGGAAGTCGTGTGAGAGTAGCGCTAGATCATCGGAGAATAGCGAAGCAGCAAAAGAAAGAGAATGAAAGGTAAGGGAAACAAAATAGTGTAGCACAACCAATCATCGAGAGGATGGAGCGATCCCAATCGCAGACACCAAGGTCGGTGAGGTTTGGTGGAGTACCAGTTCGGCACTCTGCACGAGATGAAAAGCGTCCCCTGTCACAAGCATCTCAAGTGCAGTCACCAGCGGAGTTTAATCGGGAGAAGGCGGACCAACCTCTGGGGAGTGTGAAGCGAACACTTCAGGCCTTGGTGGTCCGTATATCCAATATCGGAGGGAAGAGTACCAGTACAACAGATTGTACCAGATGAAAAGTGTCCCCAGTCACAACCATCTCCAATGCAATCGTCGGCTGATTTAATTCGTGAGGATGCGGACCAACTTATGGGGAGTGTGAAGCGAACACTTCAGGCCATGGTGGTCCGTACTCCACACCGGCGTGTGTAGTACCAGTACGACAATCTGCACGAAATGAAAAGCGTCCTCAGTCGCAGTCATCTCAGGTGCAGCTGTCGGTTGGGTTAATTCGTGAGGATACGGACCAACCTGTGGGGAGTGTGAAGCGAACACGTCAGACCATGGTGGTCCGTACTCCAATATCGGTGGGTAGAGCACCAGTACAACATTCTGCACGAGATGAAAAGCGTCCCCAGTCGCAATCGTCTCGAAAGCAGCAGACTGGGAGTAAACCAGGGCGTGCGGAACAGCCGGCGTAGGGTGAGAGGCCTTCACTCTAGGCCTGGATGTTCCGTAATCCTGTTTTAAGACTGACGTGGTCAGGTTCTTGTCACGTGCAGTCTTGGTAGGGGGGTGAGACCGTACCACGTACGGTTAGAGTCCCTGGCCACAATAGCAGGTCGAGCCTTGTCAATTCAAGAATGATGGTTGAGAGAAACGTACCGGAGACGTCTGAGGCGTTCAATCCAGCCACCATCAGAGAGTACAGACAGCGTCAACAGGCTGCAAAGAAGATACAGCAAGGAAAGAGCCGTGCGGTCATGGGACCGTGTAGTAGCGGAAAGACACACGACGGGACTATAATCGTAGACAGAAGTTACAGCGATGACTGCAAACAAAGGAGAAGGGGGGTGAAATGTCGAGTTTAGGAGAAGGAAGAGTGAAAGCAATTTCTCTTATTTAAAAGGAGTAATTGAGGGTAATGACTGTTGCAACGCCGTTACCCTAAGCGGGTCCTGGGCGTAGTCGTCCAGAGCGGACGGGTGGGTGCCTATCACCACTACACAGCGCGTCCTCAGGTTGCGAATAGAGGAACGACCCCTGAGAAAGAGGTTAGCTGCGAATAAAGCGAATAAGCAGTCGCGGACAGCCGATAGGCCCAGGCGTGGGTGTGATGAGCCCACACTGGCGAACGCATTCATCTAGAAACACTACGCAAGCACCGCAACAACTACAAACACTATACAAAATCTCCTATCTTACTTTCTTCTTCTACCTTACTCTGTAATCTATCTCTTTTACCACACATTTCAAACAAAAAATGGGCCAAAAATCCTGCTGTCGTGGAGGATGCGGAAGCGATGACAACTGCCCTGAGAGGGGATGTGTAGAATGATTCGCCACCTGGTCTTACATGGCAACGAAGCCAGCGAAGGCGCGCTGCCTTGCAGGGGGGCGTTAGGATATGAGAATGAAACCGAATGTGTCTGACGACGAGTTGAATGTGTCCTCGCCAAAGTCAGAAAGCTGTCATACTTAGTTCTAGGGAGGTATGAGGGTTATCACCCCTAGACGGATGGACTCACCTGCGATCGGAACAGGATCCAAAACGCGCGGGTTTAACTTACTATCATGACTCAAAGAAAACAAAACCAAACCAAAACGAAAAGAAACTTAAGGGTGGGAACCTGGAATGTACGCAGTCTACACAGAGCAGGCGCGTTCCGGGAAATCATAAATGAAACTGAGAGGTACAATTTAGATTTGGTAGCAATACAAGAAACCCGATGGAAAGATAACGCGATGCTAGGATCCGGTAACTTCACCTTTTTATATGGGGGCGCGAGCGGGCATTCTCTAGGCACCGGATTTCTTGTTAACAAAAGCATCATACATTCCGTTAAAAGTTGCAATTTCGTGAATGACCGACTCTCGTATATCATCATCGACGGAGCGTGGTATAATTACGTGGTTATTAACGTCCACTGTCCCACGGAGGACAAAGAGGAACAAGTCAAAAATCTTTATAATGAAACTTTAGAGCAATTAATCGACCAATTCGCGTCTTACGACACCAAAATAGTAGTGGGGGATTTCAATGCTAAAATAGGGAGAGAGGAAATGTTTAGGCCCACCATAGGCAAAGAAACTCTGCACGAAACCAGCAATGATAACGGTATTATGGTCATAAATTTCGCAGCCGCAAAAGATCTTATAGTCAAGACCACGTGCTTCAAGCACAAGGATATACACAAGGCAACGTGGACATCGCCGGATGGGGCCACGCACAATCAAATCGATCATTTTCTTATTGATAAGAGGCGCCACACGAATGTACTCGACGTAAGGACCTATAGGGGGGCGGATTGCGACTCAGATCATTATCTCGTAGTGGCCAAATTAAGAGCCAGATTAGTAGCCGGTCAAAATAGTAAGCGAGCGAACAAAGTAGAAACCTTTGATATTGGAAAACTACGAAGCGGGATAGAGCGAATCAAGTACCAAGTAGAAGTTAGCAACCGATTTCAGGCGCTCGAGGAAACGGATGAACAGACGGGAGTAGATGACGATCCGAACAGGTTGTGGGGGGCTATCGAAAAAACTATAAAAAGGGGCCGCGAACAAAGTACTGGGTAAGAAAAAAAGGCCGAAGAGCAAACCATGGTTTGACGAAGAGTGCGAACTCTGGTTTGAAAGGCGCAAGAAGGCTAAATTAGATAGTGTACACAATGAAAGCGATAGGGCCGTAGAAGAATACCATGAAATAAGAAAGCAAGTACGTGTGATTTACAGAAACAAGAAGCGCGAGTATCAGAAAAATGAAATTAGAAAAATAGAAACTAATAGTAGGGAAAATAACCCGCGCGAGATGTACAAAGGAATAAACGCTATTAGGAAGGGTTTTCAGAGTAGATCGCAGTTAATGAAGGATAAGGACGGGAACCTCGTGACAAGCGAAAATGAACTATTGAAATTATGGAAAGATTATTTCGATAAGTTATTAAACGTGCATGAAAACTCCGAGGAAATGGGAGACGAAATCCACACTGCTGAACTCCATATGGACGAAACGACCTACAAAGAAGTAGAGGCCGCGATCAAAAAGCTAAAAAACAATAAGGCCGCAGGAAACGATTCTATACCAGCTGAACTACTTAAATATGGAGGCACCGCGCTTACATCTAAAATTTTTTATCTAGTATGTGCTATTTGGAGAAATGAAACAATACCAGAAAATTGGAAAGAATCCATCATCATACCGATCTTCAAAACGGGAGATAAAACAGACTGCAATAACTACCGGGGAATCTCACTTTTAGCTACCTGCTACAAAGTTCTGTCAAACGTAATACAGGCCAGACTCACACCATTCGCGGAAGATATAATAGGAGATTATCAGTGTGGATTCCGGCGCAACAGGTCAACGAGCGATCAAATGTTTACCATAAGACAATTATTAGAGAAATAGTGGGAATATTGCGAAACTATACACCAGCTATTTGTGGACTTTAAGAAAGCGTACGACTCTGTCAAACGAAGCAAAATGTATGAAATCCTAGTGCTCCTTGGCGTACCAAAAAAACTCGTAAAATTAATTCAAATATGTCTGAACGGAAGCACTGGAAAGGTCCGAGTAGGCGGTAATGTATCCGAATCGTTCATGATACGCGACGGTTTGAAGCAAGGTGACGGGCTTTCAACGGTACTCTTTAACCTGACGCTAGAGCATGTTGTTAGAAAAGTGCAGGCTAGCGAGCTAGGCGCAACACTCAACGGAACAACGCAAATTTTAGGCTATGCGGATGACTTGGATATAGTGGGAGATAATGGTGAAACGGTGGCGAGAAATGCGGAAATCCTTATAAATGCGGCTAAGAACACGGGGTTAGAAGTGAGCGAATCGAAAACGAAATATATGATCATGGAGAAACTGGGCATTCGCGAAGCAGAGGGGGATCTCAGAGTCGGAAATTTCACTTTTGAAAAGGTTAGCGAATTCAGATATTTAGGTACAACTATAAATGATCGAAACGAAATTAAAGCCGAGATTAATAAGAGACTTCATTCGGGTAATGCCTGCTTCTACGCTGTGAACAGATTACTTAAGTCAAAGCTACTGTCGAAAAATGTCAAAATAAGGATATATAGGACTATAATAATGCCGGTAATCTTGTATGGGTGCGAAACCTGGGCGCTCACTAAAGCGGAAGAAAATCGTTTTAGGGTATTTGAAAATAAGGTTCTGCGGAAAATATACGGGCCAAAGAAAGATGAGGAAACTGGGGAGTGGAGGAAACTGCACAATGACGAGCTACATAATTTGTACGCGTCACCAAATATTAACAGAATAATAAAATCACGGAGACTAAGATGGGCAGGGCACGTGGCAAGAATGGGCGATGATCGTACAGCAGCGCGCATAATGAAAGGAAAACCGAAAGCAACGCGACCTCTTGGTAGACCTAGACGCAGATGGGAGGATAACGTAAAATCAGACATAACTGAAATTGGGCGGGAAGGCGCGAAATGGATGGGGTTGGCACAAAATAGGGAAACGTGGAACGCTTGCGTAGATGAGGCGATGAACTTTCGAGTTCGAAATGCCATTTAAAAAAAAAAAAAAAAAATTGAGGGTAATGAATTCGAAGTATACAGAGTAGAAGTAACAATTAGATCTGGAGGTAGGAAGAGATCCAGTAAAAGATCCCTTAAAGATATTCAGAGCGGTAGAGAAATAGAAAAAATATATAGGAAACACTCGAGGTGATTTAAGTTAGAGAAAAATATTCACGAAGAAGGGCAAATTCGAACAAATACGGCCACAGGTCTCAGCCAAACTGCCTTCAAAATTTGCCGGACTATTTGCCATAATCGAGATTAAATCCCCAACGGGTTACGTGCTCGAGACCACGGATGGGAGGAGGAACGCTAAGGCGCAGGGCTCGGAGTCGGAAACGGTACATTCCCCCGCGAAACCATCGCGCACTAACCTGAACCTGCCCTTGTTTCGTCCTCGTGAGCATGTATAACTCAAGATTCCCATTACAGATGCAGAGCCAGTTCACAGTCGGCGAGTGGGTGATAAAAAGAAATACAGATCGTGATAGCGGTACGTCGTGGTATGAGGGCTCGTGGGTAATTATCAAGTCACGGGGGAGAGGGAATTACATCATGAAATATGGGGAAGAGGAATCGAGGGTGGTGATGAACCATGCATCAAAGTTAAGGCGCTGGGGAATCCCACGAGCCCGAGGAAGGTGGGTAGCGAGCGGGTAATTATTTTTCTTCCCTATTCCCGAAACCGGTATTCCCTCCGGCATCGTGTGTTGTGGGGTTTGTGTCGCGAGTGTATTTCAGGAACGTCATCGAGTTAATGAGAAGTATTGTAAATTGTGTTGTTCCGGTACAGTAGTTAGAAATGAGGAATAGTGGTTGAGTTAAATCTATTTCATATGTCAAGACAAGTACGCAGTCGCCGTTCTTCGTCCCGGGAGGCTAGTCCCCGCCATCGCTCGGACGGGGGTTTCGTCCCTCCTTCCTTTGTAAGGGCCGAACCCCGTCGGAGTTATGCGGAGGAGTTGGATGCCATCCAGGAGGACGAGATGCGGAGGTCGGTGGACCAGGCAGAGCCTGAGCCGGTCGACCGCGAGATTGGAGAGGCGGAGGGAATCCCGAGGGACCAGTCCCCGGGGGAAAGCCGCGAGAGCTTTCCCTCGGACGGATTAGAGTCGGCTGTGAGTGCAGCCACTCAGGGAGATATTTCCCCTTTGGCTGGATCCCAGGGAAACCCCCTAGAACGACCCCGCGGAGATGGGGAAACAACCGCCCGGGCCATGATCACCTGTTGCCTTCCTACGTCGGCGCTAACGCCTACAATGCCGACTCCGGAGAGCCTATTGTTCTACATGGATTCTCCGGAGGAATCGGACCAGAAGGCTAGAGAGGCACGACGGGCGGCTTTGTCCACGCTACCCTGGATACCACGGGTACGGAGGGTCAAGTCCGTTCCCATCCTCAAGGGGCGATTCCTCGTCACTCTCGACCCTGGGTAGCGGAGGTCGCAGGCGCCGAACAAGTAAGGGGACCGCCGACCAGTACATCGAGTTCTGGGGAGGACATGAGTTGTAGGAGGCGGGAAGACCCCGAAGGTAAGATCGGGGTAGTGGACAGCGAGAGAGTGGGTCGTATCGAGTCGGGGGTGCCAGTCGAGGAACTGATTTGAAGGGTGGACTACCTGGAAATCAAGCCTTGGGGAGAGGAATTAATGAAGTGGGACCTCGAGGAGGTGGCCCCACCGCCGTCCCCAGTCCCACCACCGGCGCCAGCAACTCTAACCGACTTGTCCCGACTGGGAGGCCCTAATGGGAAGAGACGCAGATACAACCCCCGTCGACACCTAGAGATCGAAGACTTCGAGTGGGGCGTTGCCCATCAGCGCTCACCTTCTCCACTGCAGGGACCTACTCAGTTGGCTAGGAGTAAACCAGCTGACACCTCGAGGGACACGTGAGACCAGCGGGGACGGGAAGCGCGGAAGCGAGGTACTCAATTTGGGGAACTAAAAGAAATCCCCCCTGCCCCACCTCGGCCCCTCATTGGACTCCTGTTTCAACTGCTGTCAGGAGGGCCACCTCCGCAAACACTGCCCCCGACTCCAGGAAAATAAATTCTGCTACAATTGCGGGAGAAGGGGCAGTACGCTATCAGATTGTCCTCGCTGCCAGCAGGTGCATCTAGAGTATCTAAATCGAGAGTTAGGGAGAGGGGGAGGACCAGGACGACGTGGGCCCAGAGGAGAAGGGGCGGAAGATCGAGTCGTGGACGATCCTTTTCTGCTTTCAGGGGCTCAAGGGCCGTGGAACCGAGAAGATGAGGGACCCCACCATATTCCGTGGTAGGAACGCCCGTGCCAGCCCCTCGTCAGTCCAGATGGGATGTCGCTGCCGAGGAGGGAACCCCGCGGATGAGGTCCGACAATATCGACGAGGAGACCACCGCCAACCCCAGGGTATCCCAGTGGGACCTACCTCCAACTGGGAGGCCGACCATCGTGCCGGTACGGCCACCATCCAGATCGGACGTACCACTCACAAACCAACCTCCAGGGCTTGTTCCGGATGCCAGGCCAGAACCCATCACGTCCCCAACGGAGGGGGTGATGGAGTTCGTCAGGAGGATTACCCACCTCTTGGTGGACACCCAAGATTTACTCCTCCGCGAGTGGATGGGCAAACCTCGCAACTAGAGGATCGAGTAGTAGGGGTCCATCAAGTGATGGATGTAGGGAAGGAAACAGGAGAAGTAAAAGAATATCATGAAATCACATATTGTCGTTGTTTGTTTTATTATTTTATTACCTATCGTTATGTAATGTTGGTGGTGGAACTAATAAAAGTTGTTACAATGAATAAGCGAGCGTTCGGTGTCGGAGACTTTGTGGACGTGATTCCTTCGGGGTAGATGCCGTCTCGACGTTTAAATGAATTTAAACCAGAGATCCACTCCGTTGGAGTGATCTCCGGTTTAGGAGGGGGGTATTTGTGATATGTAAAATGCCACAAGGAAAGATATAGAGAAAGAAATAAGCTTAGGTTACAGTAGCTAGGTAGGGTTAGCTAGTAGGGATATTATATTATTATTAATTGGAGGGGATAAACAAATAGACGGACGGAATCAAGCAAGCACCAAACCACCGAACGCACGCTATTGGAATTGTTATTATTTTAAAGCGTATTAATCGCGCACGTTAGTATGTTATGTTTCACAGGGAAGATCGACGGCGCAACACCATACACACATCACCATCACAAACACACTATAGCAGCAGCAGCCGAGTCAGCAGGCATAACGCAGGAAAGCTGAGCAGCACGAGGAAGCGGCATCGACGGAGAAGAGGTCGAGTCCTTATATGTTATTGACGCGAGATGGGTATTTAAAAAGAAAATAGACGAAAAAGGAGAAACAAAATATAAAGGCAGATTAGTCATACGTGGATTTAAAGATAAAAATTTGCGTGAAACGTATGCTCCTGTATCTAGAATGTCACTGATTAGAGATTTCGTCTCTATATGTAATAAATTTAAATTTCAAATCAAACAGTTAGATGTCTTAACGGCTTTCCTCTATGGAGAGCTGTCAGAGGACATATACTTTGAAATTCCAGAGGGAGTACAAGTAGATAACGACAAGAGAAAACGTTTTGTATGGAAATTAAAGAAATCTCTTTATGGCCTAAAGTTCAGTCCGAAAAAGTGGAATGATATGTTCACTAGCGTAATGTTAACGCTTGGATTTAAAGCAAATGACATAGATCCTTGTCTGTACATTCAGCAAACTAATGTAGGCATTGATCTAGCAATTTTGTATGTTGATGATATATTACTCGCAAGCCCGAATGGCAATATATTGAATTACATAAGTAGAGAACTGAGCCGAGAGTTCAAAATTAAAGATTTAGGAAACCCTAAGGAATTTTTAGGTATAAAAATCGAAATAAATTTGCAAAAACAAGTAATAAATTTAAATCAAACTAAGTTTCTTGACAAAATGTTGAGTAGATTCCGGTTTGACAAATGTAGACCGGTAAACACGCCTATGAATCCTAGTGATGTCACTAGCCGTGATAGGAAAGAGAGGGAGGAAAGCGAATATGTAGAAGAACGTATATCCAATAGACTATACAGAGAAGCTGTTAGATCACTTTTATACTTAGCTAGCGGGACTAGACCTGACATTTCGTATGCAGTAAATGTGCTCAGTAGGCATCAAGTTAACCCTACAATATTTGAATGGAATATGGTAAAAAGAGTATTTCCATATCTGGTAGGTACCAGACATTATGAATTGGTATTCAATAATACAACGAATAAAATGATAGCATATTCGGATGCCAGCTTATCAGACTGCAAAGATTCCTTGACGACTTGTGGATATGTGATTAAGCTGTTTGGAAACGCTGTAGCCTGGAGAACTCATAAACAGCAGAGCGTTGCTCTATCCACTTGCCAAGCAGAATATGTGGCTATGAGCGAGACTTGCCAAGAGGCGATGTCGTTGCCTAATTCTGTACATATAATGCTAGAAAGAAACTTGTATCCGATTACTTTGTATTGCGATAATATGTCAGATATCTCATGTGCAAAAGTAAGTGGTGGCAATAAATTAAGACACATGATGGAACGAGAATTCATTGAGATAGATTGGGTAAACTCTAAAAATCAACTTGCAGACATCTTCACGAAAGCTCTGACTGTTCAATTGCATGACAAATTAACTTGTAATATAATGAATATGAATGTATAATATTAGTGATTTGTGTTTCTGTTTGCTTAGACTGTTCGGGGGATGAGACTACTCAGTTTGAGAATGAGGAATAATGGGACTGAGAGTTTCGCAAGTGAGAGAGAGTGTAAGAATTAGAATCCTGAGAGGTTACTTGCTGCACTACGTATGCACTACGCTCACTCTCCCCTTGTTCCACCGTCAACGGTTTTCTCCATCTTCGGGAGTACGCTGTGTGACGCCGCCGCTCACAGACAAAGCTGGAAGCACCTATTGTTTAATAAAGCTTCAGTGCTTAACTATATACACCTGGTTCTTATTCGTTCGTCCACCTCACTACCTGATCCCTTCAATTATATTAAAAAATATGATTATTTGATTACTTAGGGCTTATTATAGGATGAAATATAGAGTCTTGTGGGTAAAAAAGATTCCTATATAATTATATATAATCATATTTGATTCATCATATATAATCATATTTGATTCATCATATATAATCATATTTGATTCATCATATATAATCATATTTGATTCATCATATATAATCATATTTGATTCATCATATATAATCATATTTGATTCATCATATATAATCATATTTGATTCATCATATATAATCATATTTGATTCATCATATATAATCATATTTGATTCATCATATATAATCATATTTGATTCATCATATATAATCATATTTGATTCATCATATATAATCATATTTGATTCATCATATATAATCATATTTGATTCATCATATATAATCATATTTGATTCGTCATATATAATCATATTTGATTCATCATATATAATCATATGTAATTTTATACAAAATTTGAGAATATATTTAAATATTTTAAAAAAATCAATATAGTATTACTTTTAAACCATTCAAAGAATACTATGATGTATCGATTTTGGGGTTAAATTATGTGTCGTAATTTTGAATATATTGTACATTTATATTGTACAGTATAGCATAGCATAGTTACTGTAGAGCGCAAGAGGTATAGGATGCGCAAAGGCGCTTTGCGCGGCTAAGCTGCTCTGCAGTTGCACAGTTTTCGGTGGGCGCTGTGCGTGAGAGATAGCTGTAGTATAGAGACGCAGACATGCAAGTCTCCCCACTCTAGCGCACGTATATGAAAGTCGCACAACGACGCGACGCTGCGCGACTTCAACTCGAAAGACTCGTTGCTGTACGCTCAGAGAGAGCGTCTCGCACGCGAAGCATGACGTGTATATAGTATAAATAAACCACATTATTATATCAGAATCTCTCTGCCTTAAGCCTCATTTATTCAACATGGTAGCAGAGCGTGGTTCTCGATGTCGTTATATATATATATATATATATATACCAACCTTCGGGAAAGTATATAGATATTGCGATAAAATAAGTGAGGTTAAAAAGCCACGTGGTATAACAAATCTTCTGAGTGAAAAATATAAGTGAATAATTACCTAAGGAAGAAAAATATTAGCGAAAATAGAAGCTAGAAGTATTCGACAAATAAACAAGTAGAAAAGTTTTTAAGGGAAAGTCGTGAAAGAGTGATGCAAGCGGATTAAAATTCATACTCGAACACGTGGTATATGGCTACAGAAAACGCAGAGGTTTCGACATCGGGAATTACGTTAGAAAAAAAATCTGAACACGAAGGAACGTTCGAGATTGAAGAAGACGAAATGGAAAGAAAAGATTTAACAATACAGGTGTTTGACGGTGAGGACTATAATATGTGGAAAAATAGAATTAAGTTGTTTTTAAAACTTAAAAAATGGGAAACAGTAATAACAAGAGAAAAAGATGAGACAAAAGATAAAGAGCCATGGGACGAACAAGATTTAAAGGCTATGAATATAATATATAATTCGATCTCAATCAAGCAGTTGGAATTTGTTTGTGAAGAAACGACAGCCTATGGAATAATAAAGAGATTAGACGGCATGTATTTAAAAGAATCAACGGCTTTACAAATTGTGTGCAGAAATAAACTTGAAAAAATGAGATTAAATAATTACAGTGATACGACGTCCTTTTTCAGTGATTTTGAAAAATCTGTAAATGAGTTGAAAGGCGCAGGTGCTAAAATAAGTGAGAAAGAAAAGCTAAATTATATGCTCAACAGAGGGCGCGGCAATTTTCGTCAGTGTAGGAATAGTCGTAGGCAGTATACGAGAGAGCCCACACTCTCATGTCTCAGAATCAGGAGAGGAACAGGAACAAAAGAACAAAGAGCCAAAAGCACGTGTTCTTGAAATGGGTTTTTATTCACTTGGCGGCGACGTGCTAAACACGTCCGTACAGCTCGAAAGTCGAGCAAGCTCTGCCGCGCGCAGGCGGCTATGCGCATCTCTTGCGTCTCCCCCCGCTTGGCAATATTCCCTGCCTTGCTACTACCTTTGGCCTGTAGCCCCTACATCAGCACTAGCAGCACCAACAATGAGCCAGCACGAGTCAGCAGAGTGGTTCAGAAGCCAGCGCCTGGATAGCAACAGCGCACGCAGCACATACTGGTATAGGTAACGATGTATTAGACAACGAAATTAATTGGCTATTAGATAGCGGGTGTACCGACCATATAATTAACAATGAGAATTATTTTGAAAATTGTATTGAATTAAAGAAACCTGTAAATATTTATCTAGAAGATAACAGGTCGGTAAAAGCAACTAAGATTGGAAAAGTTATAAGTTATTTTGATGCTTTCGGAAAGCAAAATAAAGTAATTATGAGTAATGTTTATTATGCGAAAGATATGAATATGAATTTGATTAGTTTTGGAAAATTCACTGATAATAATACAATTATTTCGAAAAATAATATTGCATAAATCATAGATAAAAACGATAAGTTAATAGCTGTTGCATACAAAGAAAATCAAACGTATAAGATTTCAAGTAAGTTAATTTACGAAGAAAAGATTGTAAATAGTGCCGAGTGCAATGATAACAATATGAGTTTGAAAGAAAAATGGCACAGAATATTAGGACACGTAAGGGTATTCCAAGCGAACTTGAATCGGAATATATGAAGTGTAAAACTTGTATTGAAAACAAGATGCACAATTTATCTTTTAAAAATAATGGAACAAAAGCAAAAGATATTTTGGAAATTATACATACAGCTGTATGTGGTTGCTTTAAAATACCTGGTTTGAATGGAGAAAGTTATTTTGTTTCTTTTATTGATGATTATAGCAAAATAGCTAAAGCTTACTGTATTAAAACGAAAAATGAAGTATTTGATTGTATGGGTAAATTCATTAATGAGTCAGAAAATTTGACTGAAAAGAAAGTAAAGTTTTTGTGATGCGACAATGGCAACGAATTTTTAAATAATAGATTCTATAAATTTTCAAAAGAAAAAGGTATTATCATAAATAATTGTCCAGCGTATGTACATGAATTAAATGGTACAGCGGAAAGATTTAATAGATCAATCATGGACATGGCGCGTTGTTTATTAGCAGAAGCAAATGTACATAAAAGATTTTAGCCTGAAATAATATGGGCGGCTACATACTTGAAAAATTGTACGTTAGCGAATACGATAGAAAAGAAAACTCCGTATAAAATATTTTTTAAAAATAAGCCAAATGTTGAAAATTTAAGATTATATGGAAGCAGAGTTTTTGTACGAATACCGGAACAAAAAAGATTTTCTAAGTGGGATAAAAAGGCAGATATGAGAATATTACTAGGTTATAGCGATGTTGGCTATAGAGCTTTTGTGAATAATAAAATATTAGTAGCGAGACATGTTGATATTGTAGAGAAAAATGTAAAATGCATTAATCTTGATGAAGATGATAATGATAATGAAAGTAATGCTAGTTTAGATGATAGCTTAAATGAAAATGTTTTTGAAAGTGCAGATGAAAATGAAATAGCACAAGATACTTTGAAAAGTGATTAAGAAAATCTAAAGCCAAAATCTCCCGTAGATCTACACGTGATAAAAAGAGTCCGATTAGATATCCAAACAATGCTTCGCCTTCATTTCTAAACCAACCTTTCGGAAACTTTAAAAATTGTAGTACTAATGATATTTCCGTACATTATTGTAGTGTAGATGCACCTTGCAAATTTGAGGAGGCGTTAAATAGTATTGATAGTAAAAACTGGGAAAAAGCCACGGATCTGGAAATAGATTGCACAAATAAAAATAAAACTTGGCAATTAGTTGCTAGAATACAAGATAAAAAGATCCTAGATGTTAAATGGGTTTATACAAGAAAATCGGATGATAGATATAAAGCTAGGTTAATTGTACAAGGCTTTCAACAAACTGATGTAATCGATGACATATACGCCCCAGTGACAAAAAAAAGACTTTAAAAATGTTATTTTCTTATTCTTGTCAAAATAGTTTAAAAATTGAACAAATGGATGTAGAAACTGCTTTCCTAAATGGAAAAATAAACTCGGAGGTATATGTCTATCAACCAAAAGGTTATGAGGACGAAACTAATAGAGTGTACAAATTGTCAAAAGCGTTATATGGATTGAGAGAAAGTCCTAGAGACTGGTATGAGTGTTTTGATTGGTACATTACAAAATTAGGTTTTGAAAAGAGTAATGTAGATCTCTGCTTGTATAAAAAAGGTAAAGGAAACAATGAAATCTATGTACTAATTTACGTAGATGATCTATTAATTTGTAGTAAATGTAACGAAAGTATACAAAGTATTAAGAAACTCTTGTCAAACAAATTTGAAATGAAAGATTTAGGAGAAATTAAAGAGTATCTTGGAATAAATATAAACTATAACTATCTTGAAAATGAACTCACTTTAAGCCAAACGAAATATATAGAGTCATTAGCTGATAAATATAAAATTCGAAATAGTAGATTGTATAGTACTCCTATGGAGACTAATTTAAAACTTGATAAGGCTGAAAGCTGTGAGTCAAATATAAAGTATAGAAATTTGATAGGTGCTTTATTATACATTAGTTCAAGTATAAGACCAGATATAAGTTATAGCGTCAATTATCTTAGTAGATATCAAAATAGTTATGGTGAAACGAATTGGAAATATGCATTGCGAATTTTGAAATATCTGTATTTAACAAAAGATTTAAATTTACATTATAAAAGAAATGAAAAATGCGATATTATAAATTATTATGTTGATATTGATTGGGCTGGCGATAATATCGATCGAAAATCTACGTCTGGATATATAATAAAAATGTATGGAAATGTAAATGATTGGAAATCAAGAAAACAAAAATGTATAACCAAAGCTTCGACATATGCAGAGTACGCAGCATTATCTGACGTAGTAAGTGAGATAAAATATATCCGAGAATTAGTAAAAACATTCAATGTAAATGTGAATGAACCTATAAAGATTTTTAAGGATAATTGTGGAGCAATAAATATTGCGAATAAGGGAAATTTCACGAAAAATTTGAAACATAGAAATACACTATCATTTTGTACACGAAAGCGTGAAAGAAAATGTAATTGAAGTATGTAAGATAGATACAAATAAAAATATTGCGGATATAGTTACGAAAGCGCTATGTAAAGAAAAGTTTGAAAAATTTAGAGAATTGTTAAATGTGAAAACATAACGTACAGTATAAATGTAACGAGGCGTGTTGAATATATAGTACATTTATATTGTACACTATAGCATAGCATAATTACTGTAGAGCGCAAGAGGTATAGGATACGGCTAAGCTGCTCTGCAGTTGCACAGTTTTCGATGCGCGCTGTGCGTGAGAGATAGCACAGCTGTAATATAGAGACGCACACATGCAATTCTCACCACTTTAGCGCACGTATGTGAGAGTCGCACAATGACGCGACGCTGCGCGACTTCAACTCGAAAGACTCGTTGCTGTACGCTCGGAGAGAACGGCTCGCATGCAGTGTATATAGTATAAACAAACCACATTATTATATCTGAACCTCTCTGCCTTAAGCATCATTTATTCAACAGTAATAAAAATCTGCAATTTACTGTTTACCCTGATAACTGCAGTTTATAAAAACTTTCGGGTATAACGAGACACATACTATACATTTTTCTACTATAACTTCGTATTAAATATATTTAATTCGGTCAAATTGTATTTTTCAAAAAGGAAAATAAAGTTAAACAATAAGATAAAAAGGGTAACCTCTCCTGATTTAATAAATAAATAAACTTTGCAGGTATACCTTAAACATAAGGCATAAATTATTTCATAACACATATAAGAATAAACAGCCCAAAAGGTGGTATCACTTCAGACATTAGTTAATCCAACTGTCTCAGTATACCCCAATGTACTCTATATGAGAGAAATTAATAGTACATTATATAACAAGGTTAAAAAGTCGAATATTTTTAAAAATCGACTTTTTTCTCGAGATACATATAGTACTTGAACAATAATCTAGTTAAAATAATAAACTCAAGGTAAGTTCAGATGTATATAAAAGGATTGGGATGAGTGAGTGAAAGGTTGAGTAAATTAAACACAATTAATTTCGCGATAAAAAAGACGCTTGCTTCGGCGTAAAAAACCGCACGACTTAGCGGGAAAAACCGAAGAAAGCGTAAAGAATTATTAAGAAAATGAAGCTACAAACAGTTACAATAGACGCGGGAAATAAGAAGAATTTAACGCTAACGATTTACAATAGACTCTTAAAAGTAACACCGATGAGAGCTCTTTTACCTGGGCATGCAGCCCGCGCAAAACCGCCGCACGATGCTCGAACGCCACCGCCTGGATGTCGTTGAGCCGAGAAGGTCGTGAAACGCCGCTGCAGCTTCTCGCCGAGTCCTGGTGGGCTGGCAAGCCGGGCGAGGGGAGCGCAAAATGGTCCACGACCTGCACCCGGCGCGCCCAGACGTCTCGGGGAGCCAGACGCCTCGATGTCGGGCAAGAAGGGTGTTGCCGCAATGCGCTCGCCCTGGACGGGTCACGTCCAACACGTGGACACCGTGCCCACAGTTGTCCCTAACACGGCCACGAGGCACACAAAAGACACACACACACACACGCGAATTCTCACGCACGCTCGCACAAACACGGTTACAATTTTCCGGGGCAGGCCCCGATCGACACGAGTCACGGATGCAGGAAGGCTGAATATATTCGCTCTGAAAAGAACGGATATATATCTCAGCCTATCGAAAAGGAACTCACGACAATCAAGACGCAAAAAAATGCAACTATAAATTGAGCAGGGCTGCTAAGCGCGCGAAGAGCTTGGAGTTCCTGTCAAAAGTGAACAATTGCGAGAGCGAGCGCAAATCGAACCAGATCCGCGCGCGCTGACGGTCGCGCAACGTCGCAATTGACAGCACGAAATGGCGCGAAATTCAAATCTACAGAAATGTATCTATACTACTAAGGCCTGTAAAAATGGCGTAAACAGTACTTTATGCCCATCTAAACTGTGACCACTTTTTGACTTGGAAAGCGGGACTAATGGACTGTTAAAAGACAATATTGTTAAAAGACAATCGAAAATCAGGGTTATTGGTAGAACTTGATTAAATAAAGGAATTTGGACTAGTTTCCAGTGAAGTCACTTTTTTCCCACATTTGCGGGAAAAAAGTGACTTGCGGG
This sequence comes from Gastracanthus pulcherrimus, assembly GCA_949152435.1. NCBI lineage: Eukaryota > Metazoa > Arthropoda > Insecta > Hymenoptera > Pteromalidae > Gastracanthus > Gastracanthus pulcherrimus. The sequence continues at coordinate 113,280,424 of OX424576.1, read as the reverse complement.
CAAAAAGTGTAATTTTGGTCTCACTTTTCAGGGAAAAAAGTGGCCATTTTCGTTCAGATGGGCATGAATAATATTTTACTAATTTTTCAATAAAAACATGATTTATTAAACTAAATAAAAAATGTTATGGTAAAGGCTCTAGCCAGGTTTCAATGTTAAATATGACTTAAGCGACTTTTCGGGTGCGGTAACTTTAATTGTATAAAAAAATTTTTTTTTAATATTTCTTGGCCCACCCCTCTCCCCCTCCTTTCCCCCTCCCTTGCTATATAGCCTCAAAAATGTGTTTTTTCGTATTATTGTAATATCACGTGATGCATTATTCACTATATACAGAAAGACAAAAACTTTTTCTGAGCTAATTTTACTGATAAATGAGATTAAATTCGCAGTTTTGGAGGTTAGTAACATTATATTGTACATATATTCATTTACTTGCTTGTAAATTTATATTTCTAGGTTATTTAAGATCCAAAAACGTGAAAGTAGAAATTCCGAACCTAAAAAAATACACTTTTCCAATGTGCATGTGTATGTGCGTGCGTGCGCGTGTGTCTCTACTACAAAGGATCACGTGATATAATGCAACATAATATCACATGTTGAAAAGGAAGAGAATTACTTTCTTAATCCATTTAAGATATCCTATAAAATATCACAATTTATGCGTGATATTCACGTGATGTTTTATATAACACCTCAAAAAGATTCAAAAATTAATTCTCTCTCATTTTAACATGTGACTTTTTGTTTCATAATATCACGTGATTATCACATGACAAATCACGCGATCACTTTCAGTAGGGCCCTACTAAAAAATCACGTGATAAATCACGTTAGAAGTCACGTGAGATTATGAAACAATTTGAACACAATATCTGAATTTTCCGGTAATTTCTCTCATGATTTCGTACGTAGCATTAAGTATGTGATGTGATTTTTTACGCGACATATGAACTCTTACGTAATATTTAAATTCTCAAAAGATTTCTTATTTCTCACGTTAAATCTCCGGCGAGTCGTACAATCTTACATGATCTCCTAGGATTCTTCAATTCTCACGTAAATTCTAACAAGTTTTATAACTTTTCTAGTGATTTATCACGTGATTTTTTTAGTAGACGTGTAGGTGCGTGTGTGTGCGTACTTGTGAGTGAGTATGTGTCTGCATGTGACTGTGTGCGTGTGTGTGAGTGTGCGTGCGTCCGTATCAGTATGCATGTGAGTGCGTGCGTGCGCATGTGTGTATATATATGTCTATATGTGCGTGCATGTGTGCATGCGTACATGTGCCTGTGTATGCATGTGTATGTGCGTGTGTGTGCACATGTGTGTGGATGTGTATGTGCGCGCGCGGATACTAATAAAGTTACGTAAATAAAAAGCATTTCAAAGGATCAACCGTTTAAATTCAGTAATGACAATAATATATAACCTTAAAATGAGTGTAAAAATCGACGTTCTTCTGTATTTCTCAACATCTCTTGGTCAACTATTGTATTTAAATTATTTTTTTCGAGAAGTGCCTAATTTAAGTAAAAAAAACGTAGCAAACCAGTATATCTCATATTTTTCTATAATTAAATGTCAAAAATAGCAAAATAAGCAGTTTCTAATTTTTCCTGGCTAGGCCACCAAATATTTTTAAATTTTGCTACGTTTCATAAAAAATTTAAATAATAAAGCGTAAGCCTCTAAACCATCCTACCTCACGCACAACGAGTTGACGATAAGAAATTTAAATAATATGTAAACCGTACACCCCACAACTCACCTAACCCATGCGCAGCGAGTTGCTAAAAAAAGTTAATTAATACACCGAAGCTTGTAAACCTACCTACCCCACGCACAGCGAAATGCCAATAAAAAATTTTAATAACATATAAACCGTAAATCCCTGAACCTACTTAACCCATGTCCAGCGGTTTGCCAATAAAATATTAAAATAATAAACCGTAAGCCCCTTAAGCGACTTACCCCCTGCATCGCGAATTGCCGATAAAAATTTTTAATAGTATGTAAACCGTAAACCCCTGAACCCATCTAACCCACGCACAGCAAATTGCCGATAATAAATTTAAATAAATTGTAAACCACCAATCCTACCTATCCTATGAACAACGAGTTGTCGATAAAAGATTTAAATAATGATGGTAGCTTATGGTTTATTTAAATTTTATATTGGCAACCCGCTGTGCGTGCGGTCAGTGGGTTTAGGTGTTTAAGATTTATATATTATCGGCAACTCTTTGTGCGTGGGTTAGGTGGGTTTAGAGACTGTTTTACCCCACGGGTGGAACACGACGAATAGTTAGAGGAAAATATATAAATTCTTTTTTACGCATTATGGGGTATATTTTATAAAAAAATTAATATAGCGTCTTTTACTCTTCAATCACATAAGAGTACGTTAGTATCTTTTGTTTTGCATATTAAGTTTAAATGGAATTATTTACACGCCTTTGGATTTACGGGTGATGGTACTGCCAGCATGAATGTTTTTACATTTAATTCTTTTCGCGTGATGGATGTATTGTTTGAGTGACATATTGGTTGTATGTATGCTAATTTTGATCGTATGAAAAGTAAATTTTATTAGATTTCATGATATGTGTTAAACATAGACTTTTATACAAATTGACGAACTGTGATTATAAATGAAATTGTATTCATAAGGACTATTACACCCTCTAAAATGTCTACCTTCTTAAGGTAATTTGTTTTTCCAGTATCATAAATGTGTGTTGCCAGAAAAGAAATGTACTCATCTTGCAAATCACTCACACATTGTGCACATTTTTTTATAAACCCATTAACGCCTGAATAACAGAATTTGATATACTAGATACAATTTTTTAAGGTTTTTTCAATATAGTGGCCTAACTAAATAGCTGTTGAAATCGCGACTTCAACTCTTATATATAGTATATAATATTACATTATGTTATATCTATTTTTTAAGTTTTTTCTTTTTATAATTTTTGTTTATTAATTCTACATTAGGCTTCCAGATTATCTTTTTTATATTATTGGGAAATTTGACGCATAGGCAATATTAGAAAAACGAGATAACATGTGTTCAGTTCTTTGACCGTAAGCGTTAATTACCTATTTTAAAAAGAAAAATTCTACAAGTAAATGTAATTATTAAACAAGTAAATAATAGATTATACTCAATTTTAGCAGTTTCTTTGAGTCCGTATTGAAATAAAAATAGGAGGGGGAAAACACTCTTCAACGCTCAAAAGTATATAAACGATTTGTGCTGTTTTCAGTATGAAACAATAATCTTTTCTTCATGGAATTGGTGATTTCCATAAAGAAATAGAATAAATGCAATTTTTCTCTTAAGTATTAAAACATAATTAATAAAAATTAATAGTATTCGGATCCTTTGAATGGTCAAATCGTAAAGAGCTGACCTCGAAACTCTTGGAAAAAATTATTTTTAAAAGAAATTATTAGTGATTTCATCATAATCTGTTCTACGAACAAAAAAATTCTGTCATACCTGAATAAAATATCGGACACATCTGGACAAAAAAATCGTATCCGATTTTGTATGGTTTTTGTCCATCTCTGTGTTGGTCTTATGCGAATGAATCCGGAACTAGTAATATTTCATATATATTAGGGTAGAGCCTGACAATAGCTGACAGATGATAATTATTTAACTTGTCCGGTTATTGTCTCCAATTCCTTTGCGGTTCTGTCTGTATGTTTCCAATATTTGTAACCAGTGTTTCAGGCGTTAATGGCTCAATAGATTTGATTAATAACTTTCAACACACGCGTGCGGTAGCACTCACACCCACAGACATACACATATGCTAGGTGACTTTTTTCATTTCAACGATAAATTAGAAAATAATTTGCGAAATTGCTATGCAATCTTTCATTAATAGTTCAATTAAACGTCACTGTTACAGAAACAGCCGAAAATTTTAAAATCGTCAACATTCATCTGTACGTATTTTGTAGAACCTACAAGGGAACATTGCCATAACATGAAATACTAATGGTATAATTTCCCTTGTTATATAGCCATTTTATTGAATGTTTATTTAAACGGTAAATAATTTTAGCTTTGAAAATTAAATATGCGATTGAACAAATACAAGGTGGTACTAAATCTTACACTAACCAAACTATTGAGCACTTACCTGTAAAATCTGTAGAAAATGTTTTCATTCTAAGATTGTAACATTTTTGACTGTCTAATAAAATATCCATCTCAGATAATATGAGAATGATCAACATTCTTAATTTTTTTTGGTTTAAAATTGAGAGCAAGGAAATAGAAACAGATGTATACTCGTTCCGGAATGGATAATACTTAGCTGCGCCAATCGCGCTATACGCCCTTACTCTTTCTACGCCCTAAAATTTTCATTGGAATACAACAGACCACCAAAAACTGTATATTTGAGTGCTGTAAACGACCATTGTGAATTATTGTATTAACCAGAGTAATAGAGTCTGATACAACTATAGTTATATATAAGGTGTTGAAAACAAGCCCTTCATAAAGATGGACCATGCTGTTTGTCTGGAGCTATCACGGGGCCCAATTAAGGCGTATGCGATGCAGGCGACCACTTGAATGAGTCACCGCGTTGCCACAGCAAAATGACAAATTCAATTGTCCTAGAACGATATTTTCCTAATCCATACTCTAAATGTATAAACCACCAACCCATATAACTTAAATTATTATTAAATTGTTAAGGTTTATGGGTTTTGGGTTTATGGGTTTTGGGTTTATGGGTTTTGGGTTTATGGGTTTTGGGTTTATGGGTTTTGGGTTTATGGGTTTTGGGTTTATGTGTTTTGGGTTTATGGGCATTGGGTTTCCGAGTTTTAGATTCATGTGTCTGGGTTTACGGGTTATGGATGAATGTGTTTTCGGTTTAAGGGTTGTGGGTTTGTGGCAATTGGGTTAATGGCTTTTATTGCAGGTTTATTGGTTTTGGGTTTATTGGTTTTGGGTTTACGGGTGTGGGTATATGGGTTTTGGGTTTATGGGTATTGGGTATATGGGTTTATGCGTTTTCGGTTTATGAGTTTTGGCCCTATGGGATTTGGGTTTCTGGGTTTGTGGTTTTTAGGTTTGTGGGATTTGCGTTTGTGGCTTTTACGGGTGTGGTTTTGTGTTTGTGGGTGTTGGATTTGCGGGATGTGGGTTTGTGGGTTTTGGGCTTGTGGGTTTTGGGATTATGGGTTCATGGGTTTTGAGTTTATGGGTTTTGGGTTTATGGGTTTTTGGTTTATGGCTTTATAGGTTTTGCGTTTATGGGTATATGAGTTTTGGGATTATGGGTTTATGGCTTTTGGGTTTGTGGGTTCTGGGTTTGTGGCTTTTGGGGTTGTGGTTTTTGGGTTTGTGGGGGATTTGGAATTGCGGGATGTGAGTTTGTGGGTTTTGGGCTTGTGGGTTTATGGGTTTTGGGTTTACGACTTATGGGTTTGTGGCTTTTGGGGTTGTCGGTTTTGGGTTTGTGGGGGATTTGGATTTGCGGATTGTGGGTTTATGGTTTTGGGTTTGTGGGGTTGTGGGTTTGTTAGTTTTGGGTTTTGGGATTTTGGGATTCTGGGTTATTGGGTTTTGGGTTTATGGGTTTTGGGGTTATGGGTTTATAGGTTTTGGGTTTATAGGTTTATAGGTTTTAAGTTTACGGGTGTGGGTTTATGGGTTTTGGGTATATGGGATTATGGGTTTTGGGTATGTGGATATATGGGTTTATGGGTTTATGGGTTTAGGGGCTTTGGGTTTAGAGGTTTATTGGCTTTGGGTTTACGGGTGTGAGTTTATGGGATTGGGGTTTATTGGATTTGGGATAATGGATTCATGGGTTTTGGGTTTATTGTTTTTGGGTTTACGGGCGTGGGTTTATGGGTTTTGGGTTTATTGGTTTTGGGTTAACGGGTATGGATTTATGGGTTTTGGGTTTGTTGGTTTTGGGTTTACGGGTGTGGGTTTATGGGTTTTTGGTATATGGGTTTAGTATTTATGGGGTATGTGTTTTGGGTTTTTGGGTTTGCGGTTTTTGGGGTTGTGGGTTTTGGGTTTGTGGGGGATTTGGATTTGCGGAATGTGAGTTTGTGGGTTTTTGGCTTGTGGGTTTATGGGTTTTGGGTTTATTGGTTTTGGATTTGTGGGGAATTTGGATTTGCGGGATGTGGGTTGTGATTTGGTTGGTTTTGGGTTTTGGGATTTTGGGGTTCTGGGTTATTGGGTTTTGGTTTATAGGTTTTGGGTTTTGGTCTTTCGGGTTATAAATCTTTGATTTTTAGCTTTATGGGTTTGTGTTTATGGGTTTTAGGTTTATCGGGTTTATGGGTTTTAAGGTTATGGGTTTATAGGTTTTAGGTTAATCGGGTTTATGGGTTTTAAGGTTATGGGTTTATAGGTTTTAGGTTTATATGTTTTGGGTTACAGATGTTGGGTTTATGGGTGTGGGTTAATGGATATTGGGTATATGGTATTATGGGTTTCGGTTTTATGGGTTTATGAGTTTCGGGTTTTGGGTTTATGGGTTTATGTGTATAGGGGCTTTAGGTTTATAGGTTTATTGGGTTTGGGTTTACGGGTGTGTGTTTATGGGATTGTGGTTTATTCGCTTTGGGATAATCGATTTATGGGTTTTGCGTTTATTGGTTTTGGGTCTACGGGTATGGTTTTATGGGTTTTGGGTTTATTGGTTTTGGGTTTACGGGTGCGGGTTTATGGGTTTTGGGTATATGGGTTTTGGATTTATGGAGTTTGGGTTTATGGGTTTTTGGGTTTTGGGTTTATGGGTCTTCAGTTTATGGGTTTTGTGTTTAGGGGTTTTGGGTATATTAGTTTATGTGTTTTGGGCCTATGGGTTTTGGGTTTCTGGGTTTGTGGTTTTGGGATTATGAGTTTATGGGTTTTGGGTATATTAGTTTATGTGTTTTGGGCCTATGGGATTTGTGTTTCTGGGTTTGTGGTTTTGGGATTTTGAGTTTATGGGTTTTGGGTTTATTGGTTTTGTGTTTTTGTGTTTATGGGTTTATGGGTTTTGGTTTTATAGGTTTTAGATTTAAGGGTCTTGAGTTTGGAGGTTTTCAGTTTTGGTTTTATGGGCTTCAGGTTTATGGGTTTTGGGTTTACTGTTTTATGGGTTTCGTGTTTCGGGGTTTTGGGTTTATGGGTTTATGGGCTTTGGATTTATGGGTTTTGGGTATATTAGTTTATTTGTTTTGGGCCTATGGGATTTGGGATAATGGATTTATGGGTTCTGGATTTATTGGTTTGGGTTTACAGGTGTGGGTTTATGGGTTCTGGATTTATTGGTTTGGGTTTACAGGTGTGGGTTTATGGGTTCTGGATTTATTGGTTTGGGTTTACAGGTGTGGGTTTATGGGTTTTAGGTTTGTGGGTTTATGGGTTTTTGGTTTATGGGTTTATGGGCTTATGGGTTTTGGGTATATAGGTTTTGGGTTTATGGGTTTTAGGTTTATGGGTTTTTGGTTTATGGGTTTATGGGCTTATGGGTTTTGGGTATATAGATTTTGGGTTTATGGGTTTTGGGTTTATGGGTTTTGGATTTATGGTATTATGGGTTTATGGGTTTTGGGTTTATGGGTCTTGAGTTTGTGGGTTGTGAGTTTTGGTTTTATGGGTTTCGGGTTTATGGGTTTATGGGTTTTGTGTTTAGGGGTTTTGTGTTTATGGGTTTATGGGTGTGGGTTTATGGAATTGCGGTTTACGAGTTTTGGGATAATATGTTTATGGGTTTTGGGTTTATTGGTTTTGGGTTTATGGGTGTGGGTTTACGGATGCGGGTTTATGGGTTTTGGGTATATGGGTTTATGGGTTTATGGGGTTTGGGATTATGGGGTTTGGGATTATGGGGTTTGGGATTATGGGGTTTGGGATTAAGGGGTTTGGAATTATGGGGTTTGGGATTATGGGGTTTGGGATTATGGGTTTATAGGTTATGGGTTTATGGGTTTATAGGTTTTGGGTATATGGGTTTTGGGTTTATGGGTTTTGGATTTATGTGTTTGAGGTTTAAGGCTTTTCGGTTTATGGGTTTTGGATTTATGTGTTTGCGGTTTAAGGCTTTTGGGTTGATGCTTTTTGAGCTTATGGCATTTTCGTGGATGGCTTTTGGATTTTTGGGATTTGGGTTTTGGTTCTATAGGTTTTGGGTTTATGGTATTATGGGTTTTGGGTTTGTGAGTTTTGAGATTGGGGGTATTGGGTTTATGGGTCTTGGGTTTTGGGTTTACGGGTTTAGGGGCTTTGGGTTTATGGGTTGTGGAATTGTGGGTTTTTGATTTATGGGTTTGGGGTTTGTGGGTTTTGGGTTCGTGGGGATTTGGGTTTATGAGTTTTGGGATAATGGTTTTATGGATTTATGGGTTTTTGGTTAATGGGGTTTGGTGTTATGGGTTTTGGATTTATGGGTTTTTGGGTTCAGGGGTTTTGTGTTTATGGGTTTGCGGTTCATGGGTTCATGGGCTTTGGGTTTATGTGTTTTCGGTTTAGGGCTTTTTGGTTATGGTTTTTGAGCTTATGGCGTTTTGGGTTTGTGGGTTTTGGGTTATTGGTTTCGTGTTTCTGAGTTATGGTCTTACGGGTTATGGATTTCTGCATTTAAAGTTATAAGTTTGGGATGTTTAGGTGATGGATAAGTGGGTCTGGTGTTGATTGCTTATCGGCTTATGGGATTTGGATTTATGGGTCTGCTTTTATGGGCTTTGTGTTTATGGATTTTGAGTTTATGGTTTATGACCTTATGGCATTTGGGTTAATGGCTTTGGGGTTTTGGGTTTATGGGTTTTGGGTTTATCGGTGTTGGGGTGTTGCGTGTTAGAATTTATTTATTACAGTTTCCTTAGAGCTTGTTTTTGTTTTACAATTTCTGGTAAAAATTTTTTTTCATATAATCTTTGTTGTTTTGTTTTATTGTATGAATGTTCTTTTGATTTATTATAATACTGTTGGAGGCGCGAATTTTCCTTTTGCCTGCGGTCAAATTTAGACCTCGTCCGACCCTACTATACATAGTATTTTATAAATGATGAATTTTAATTCGTGTTAAATAAGCATGTTATTATTAGGTTATATGAATAAAGAAGCTAAAAATTCAACACTTATAAAATACGGTACTTCTCAGAGCAAGTAGCTGGTCCCGTATTTATTGAGGACACGCTTTGAAGCTCTTATTATAAGAAAAATATTGGTTACTATGTTAGATCGCTGATTATTATCAAAATAATCCAAATTGATACATGTTTTATTAATCTTCTTAATTTTAATAATTTTCCCATCCATCACATGAGATTTCCTCAGAAATAAATTTAAAAGAATTCGAATAATGATTTTGTCTTAGGATGAGGACAGCTATGAAACTTAGGCTCAAAATAAAAGATTTGAAGATATCGTATTCGAACATTCAAAACAATTTTTTTTAAATACGAAAATGAATCTCACTGTAAACCGCACTGAATCACCGGCAAGGCAAATGCAATCAGGTGAATCAGAAATCCCATCGCGTGATGCAGAAATAGAAGCGGATGGGTCACAGAATATCGGTGAGAAACTTCTAACTTAGGTCGTCAAGCACTAAACAATCTTACAAATGTACAACAGAGTTAGGTGAAAAAAATAATTTTTCTGCCAGTGATTGAAGATACATCATCTCCTAATCAAACAAAACATATTTTTCTTACATTATTCTACTGTTCAAGTAGATGAAATAGCAATGATAGAAGTAGTCAGAAACGTTCAGCAAGGTTGATAAGATCTATCAAACCGAAATATAAAAAAAAAGAAAGGTATAAAAAGGGTTTAAAATTACTTAATAGGGAAAGTGTGAGTATTACTGCAGTTTATTTTCGTAAAGGCTAGGTTTGAGAGAATGGCTATTGCTCCTATAGAAATACAATTATATGCCCTTTGCATCTGAAACTTTGATCCAAAATGTATTGATTCCGCATAAATTTGTGTTTGAAAGTAATTTATGCCAGGGTAAAAGATATTTGGATTTGATTCTATATGATCAGAAATGCCCATATATAGTCACATAAAATCACATTTAATGTGAACAAAGTTTCCCATAAGTTTTACACTTTTTTAATACGAAATTTAATAACATAGTTTTATATATAATCATATATCAGTTTACTTCATTCATATAATGATCCTGCACTTAATGTATTAACGCGTGTTTTTATGTGATCCAAAATTCCGATTTTACTCTCTACATATAATTGTATGTGAAGATATATGGCAATGGATTATTATATATAATCATATGTGATTTTATATGAACGGAAAGATCGTGAGAAAATGTATGCTATACATGAAAGAGGGCAGATGTATTTTTGCAGGAATATGTACGATCATATATGATCATATATGACGCATGTGATCTTATGAGAAATTACTGTGTGCAGGTTAACACTTTTTAACCTTTAAATACTGAGAATAAATTTGGTAAAGTGGCTAAGGTAAGTGACTATAAACGATAAGGTTCTGGATTCAAGAATCGGTAGAAGAATTTTTTATTGTTCAGCGATAAACATCTAGTCACATTTACAATAAAATTTATTATTTAGTCTAAAAAGTTAAGTTTATTTCAAAATTAGTGAAAAATTGCTTAACCTACATATTCATATATGCTCATGTGACTATATACAAAATTTGATAGCATAAAATTAAATGCTTAAAGAAAATAAAAGGCACATTGCAAAAATGCCAATGAAATTTTTTTATATTTTTAGTCTGACACGCCAGAATGATCCTCAACAACTATAAAAAAACGATGAAAATAGACAATGTTGTTTAAATATTTAAAAGTGAATTTGATAAGAATAATTTGCGAATAAATTAACTAAATAATAATCTATATTTTTGAGAACTTTATGAAGAGTATTTGAAAAGTAAAGGTAAAAAAGGTAAGACCGGCAAATGTTTTTGAATGCAATTCATAATACACTTCGCCAAAAGATACAGGATTTAAGATACTATTTTTTAAAAATAAAAGAAGGAGTAGATAATCCCGATTTCGAGTAGCTGCTCGATAAGAGCACTCTGGCTGAATACAACAAATTAGCGAATAATGAAGAATAAAAATAATATTTCCTTGTATTCAACTATATTGTAATACTACTAAAATCTACATTGTAACTTCTGGTTTAGGCACGACTATAATTGTAGACTTTAATTGTTTCTAAATTTTAAGTATTGTAATTTTTATTGAGTTAACTAAATAAAGAAAGAACCTATATTTGATATTAAAATAATCTGTTAGTGAATGAGTATAAGAAAGCTAAGCACCAATGTATTTGGATCGCTTTTTTCCATCTTTCTATCGACACTTGTACATACTTATTATATTCACATTTTTCCACCTTTTCATTAACAAAAAAAGTTAATATAAATAAGAATAAATAAAGGCTGTCTGTGTAGTTGTGTAAGCAGATGCATGAGCCAATAAGTTTATGGGTAGGCAGAAGGGTTTGACCAAATCGGTAAGTGTGTGGGCGGATAAGCTATTGGATGAATAAATATATGAATCGGTATGTAGGTGTATGGGTAGGTGTATGGGTGGAGGGATCAGCGTGTGGATGGATATATGTGTAAATAGTGATATGTATATTCGGCAATCATGTGCGTTGATAGGGATATGAATAGATTTATGTAGATGAATGAATAGGTATAAGGGGGGATCCGTGGGTGAATGGAAGGAAATGTATCAGTAAATAATTTGATGTATGGGTGGATGAACACATGAGAAAAATGTATGGGTAGATGAATTGATGCGTGGGGTGAGGGGTGGAGTGTATAGGTAGATAAATGGATGCATAGGTGAATGCATGGGTGCGTGTGGCTGGAAGTATACATGTGGAGAGTTGAATGCGTGAATAGGTGGACGAATAAATGGGCGGATGGATATACGCGGGAGTAAGGGAGATTGAAGTGCATAAGTAGACGAACGAATGATTAGGTGGATGTATAAATGCATGCGTGGGTGGATGGGTGTATGAGTGTGTAAATATCGGAATGCGTGAGTGGATGTTGAAGTGAGTAAGCAGATCATGGATAGATGGATGGATGCGTGAGTGGTTGAATGGGTGGGTAAGAGGATGATCGTGATTATATGGTTGAAAACGTGGGTAGACGGATTATTAAATGGGTGGACGGTTACATGCAGGGGTGGGAAAAATAATGTGTACGCATAGATCAAGGGCTGCGTGGGTGGATTGATGAAAGCGGGGGTGTGTGAATGAATTCGGGGGGGGGGGGCGATTGTGTGGGTGGATGTATGCTTGAGTGAATGGTTGGTGGCGCGGTTTAATGAATGGATGGATGGTTGTGTGAGTGGTTAGATCGAAGTATATAGTTAGATGCATTGGTGGATGGATGACTGTGTGGGTGGATAGTTGAATGCAGCGGAGAATGAATGATTGTATGGGTGAGTGACTATGCGTAGGGAGATGGATGCATGCGTAGGTGGTTGGACAGATGCGTGGATGGATTGATAGATATCCGGGTGAATGATAAGGTGCGTAGGTGATGTAAAACAAGTAATATTTTGATTGATAAAAGGTACTTAACATTATTTCGTTTTTGAGAAAACTTTGAAATATAGAACAGAACCGTATTATAGGATAATTCATACTTTTTTATCACTTAAAACAGTCTTTGTTCTTAGACACTGTGGGGATTTTATACTTTTTCATAAATAAACTTCTATTTAAATAACTAGCAAAAACCTGGACGTATTAAATATTCGATATTGTAGAATAATGAAATCATAAATGCTTATAGAAATATTATTTTTTTAAATAAGTATAAAACTTAACACGTGCATTGTTCTGAGGAAGCATCAGCGACTGAGGTATTTTTTGCTAGTTATCGAATGAAAAATCTATATTAATGTAATATTTTTAGTGAATAATAACAAAGAAAACTACGTATGGATATAATGGTATCGTTTGTTTTTTCGTCTATATATTGGCACTTCATATGTATACGGTAAGTCCATAATGTTTTTCACGAACATTACCTCAAATGGTAAAGTCGCAAATATTTTTTATATCGTATAGTTTTTACGTTATGAAATACATCATAAAATATGGAGGAACCATGATTCGGAACTACTCTAAAAAATCGTAAATTACTCACGCCATACAAAACGTTTGCAACGTTGTCATTTTAGGTAACTCTTAAATAACACTTTACAACTAATAACTTCTAAAAATTATTCTTCTTTTCCAAAAAATTTTAAGAACTATTGGGAGTTTGCATATGATTCCGCCCTCCGAAACTAGATGTCGTTACGCATACTATTAACAGTATATTAAATGTTGTTATCATGCATTTCATAGCTCTATGTTTGGGCTGTCAGACATAGTATGTGACATTCGATTGAAGTGTAAACAACTAATATTTTTATTCAATTAAAAATGTCGAATTATATTCCAAATAAGCAACATTTTCGGGAAAAATTACTTCACTACTTTATTCCAAAGAAAAGTGCAGTGGAAACGTTTCGTTTACTTAAAGATGTTTACGGTGAACATTCTCCATCCGAGACAACTTGCAAAGAATGGTTTCGACGCTTTAAAAGTGGCGATTTTGATATAAAAAACAAAGAGCACGTAAAACCACCGAAAAAATTTGAAGACGAAGAATTAGAGGCATTGCTCGATGAAGATCCATGTGAAAAGCTTCAAGAACTTGCGAATTCATTAAATATTGATATATCAACAGTTTCTAGACACTTACATGCACTTGACATAGTTCAAAAACACGGAAATTGACTACATGAACTAAAGCCGAGAGACGTTGAAAGGCGATTTTTCAAAAAAGGAAGGGGTTTTTGCATCGCATTGTCACTGGTGATGAAAAATGGATACACTACGATAATCCAAAGCCCAAAAAATACCGTGCTAGACAAGGTGAACCTGTTCCATCAACTTCGAAAGCAACGCGAAAGTGAGATATCCACGGTTTTAAGGTTATGCACTGTATTTGGTGGGATCAAAAGGGTGTAGTGTATTATGAGATACTAGAACCTGGTGAAACCATCACGGGAGGTCAGTATAGACTACAACTAATGCGTTTGAGCCGAGCATTAAAAGAAAAACGGCCAGAATACGAGCAAAGACACGACAAAGTAATCATCCAGCATGATAACGCTCGGTCACATGTTTCGAACGTGGTAAAAAAATATTTGGAAACTCTAGGATGGGATGTCTTACCTCACCCGTCATATTCACCAGATATTGCTCCTTCTGATTACCATTTGTTTCGATCGATGCAGAACAACCTGACTGGGCAACGCTTCACTTCTTCCCAAGAAATTAAAAAATGGATCTCTGAATAGATTGCGACAAAAGATGAAGAATTCTTTCGACGCGGAATCTGTCTGTTGCCTGAAAGATGGGAAAAGGTTGTAGCATCTGATGGCCAGTACTTTGAAAAATAATTCTTTCCATTTCTTAATTAAAATATATATATATTGGGACATTCCAGGTCATCTCGTGGACACAAAAATTTATTTTGGCTGAAATTTTTTATATGGGTTAAGTGTATATATATATATATATATATATATATATATATGTACGTACGTGTGTGACTGCGTATGTATACGTAGGTGTACGTGTATATGCGGGCGTGTTTGTGTGTGTATACGTGTGTGTGCGTGCACGCGTGTATGCGTCTGTGTATGTGTGTGTGCTTGTGTGTGCTTGTGCTTGTTTACGTGTGCGTGCACATGCGTGTACATACTTGCGTGTGTATGTAAGTGCGTGCGTGTATGTGTGCGTTTGTGCGTACTTGAGTTTGTACTTGTACGTGAGCGTGAATGTACGTGAGTTAATTTTTTAAATCCTCACCTGTGAACTCAAATGAGAAAACACATGAGAACTCAGATGTAACTATCGTTCATAATTTCATATGCTTTCTCATCTGACTTTACATGTGAGATCGCATATGAGATATCATGTGTGAATTTTCAATACGGATCAATGAAATGTAAAGAAGTCAACGATACAACGTAAGGTAACTTCAGGTATAATCAACAGCCCATCTAGTAGTGTAATCAGTCTAAACAAGCATTAAGAATAATGGAAGATAATTTTAATTTTATTGAAAATATACAAAAAGAACTAATTCAACAAGAAAGTATTTATCAAGATAATAAAACTCTCAATAAAAATCTAAATTATAAAGATAATACAATATTATATGTAAATATAAGAAGCTTAAATGCGAATTACTTAAAACTAGAGATACTTATTGAGAGTTTAAAGAAAAAACCATTAGTTATAGTTTGTACAGAGACATAGAATCTGGAACATTATTTGTATTATAGACTATCGGGTTACAAAATGTATTATAATAATAGTTGTATTAACAAGTCAGATGGTGTAGTTTTATATGTAAGAGAAAATGCATATGAGAATACTGAGGTAATAGATATTGGTAAAATTGAAATATCTGTATTGTACAGATCTCATAACATAAGAAAACTCAAATTTATTGAAAATTTAAAAGAGTACTCAGTTAAGAAAAATAATATTAAATATCATTTTATAATAGGTGATTTCAACATTCATATTTTAGAAGATAACTGTATTAACCAAGAATTTTTAAATAATCTATTAGATAAAGGTTATACACCTGGCTTTCAAGATGTAACTAGACCATCTGATAGCACCTTAGGAGGATCATGCATTGATAACATTTTTATAAAGAACAAATCCTTTGAAACCAAAATGTTTAAATTAATAAATATTATTACTGATCATTATCCATTGTTTATGACCATAATTAAATTAGAAAACAAAAAAGAAATTAAGAAAATAAGTAGTATAAATTACAAAAAACTCAGGATATTAGCTAGAATGAATAATTGAAATAATTAAAATAATATTGTTCCGTCGGAACGAAATTTAAATCCGTGGCGCTATATGCTATATGTTTGAATTGCTCGCGACGGGCGACAAAAGACTGTCACTCTTGACTATTCAAGTAGTACTTTTTTTTTCTCTCGAGAGTTCGGCATTATATTTTTTCTGCGCATAAAAAATATAATAGAAAAACACAGAATCGTCATCGTTTATTAGCTTCATCGATTATAGATTGCATTCTGTATTTTTTCTTCTTGCGGTAATTGGTTCGGTGGTGTCCCGTACACGGTGCGATCGGGGCGGTAACGATTCGGGTGCAAAAGGCATATTCGTGTGAGAGCGTCCGACACAACGTCGACGCAAGGTGTCATGCACCTTATTTACGCGATTCGTGCAAAACGAATCCGGGTGGCCCTTGCCACGAGAACGCGGTCTCTGAACCCGTAGGACATGCGCAACGCAGTCCTGATCATTCACACATACACACAGATATACATATATGTAACACACACACTTCGCATTTCTTTTCTGCAATTAGTTGAATTAATCTACGAGTAAGGTTTTATGCTGCAAGGCTTTCCCTTCTCTTCGAATTGAATAAACTCTAAAAATTTACATAAAAATATCGAGTCTTGTTTTATTTGAAATCCTGTTTCTTTTTCTCATAAAATAAATAATCGGGAATTTATCATGTTGATTAATTCACGAGCTTCATTTCCAACATAATCATACCATGTTTCCTTAGTTTTTATTATCCATCCTCCCATTTCAATTATATTACTTTTACTGTAATACTATAATTTATTCATATTTCTAATGTATTTCTTTACCTTCTATTTTATAACATTTTTATTAAATTTCATATTTTTCAGATCTATTAAAAGTTTATTATAATATGCTGTGGAAACTAACTATATCTTCCATTATTATTTCTTTAACAAATTATTCTTCATCATTATTGTTGTGATGTACAATATTTTCTTGTAATTCTTCAATCGCCACTTCTTCACCTGCCACTATTTTTTATTGGGTTGTATGGATAATCTGTTGTTTGTATTGTTCTATGTAATAAAAATTTATATGTTTCACAAGATTCTTTGTCATCAGCTGTATGGTCGGTTTCTCCATTGGTCTTATGTTTTTCGTTATATTTCTGACAGTTTATGGATTTCTTATTTTCTTTATTAGTGCAATTCTTATCTGGATGCTTTTCAGAGCAAAAATTACAAAATTCATCAATAGACAGTTTTTTTTAACTACGTCTATACATTTTACATTTATAACATAAGTTTATATAAAAATCATCGTAAATTTTGCATCTATTGTTTCCAACGTAAGTTTTGTCTTTCATAATTCTCGTGTATGCATCAGCTGTTGCCTGTGCAACTAGAGTCAGTGTATCAGTTTTCTTACGTATGTATTTATGAACTATATTAATCTCTTGGTGTTCTTTCAGCGAATTTCTTTCACTGATGTCACTGTTAATTTTTTCATTGCTTTCTTTTTTCAAATATTTTTCAACTCCAATTATTCTAATTCTAGGGTTTTTCATTGTTTCAGTTTCAATCTTTCAATTTAAATTTTCTGTATATTTTAGAGCTTCTTCAACTTTATTTACATCGTAAAGATTTTACATTTGATGAATATTATAACCATTACAAATATTGAAAACTTCTCCTTCAAATGAGCTTTATATAATTTTATACTTATTTATCCTTAAATCTAAGCTTATTATATTTTGTTGTTATTATTTATGCTTCGTTTTAGTAATTTAATTAATTTATTTTTTATGTTACTGCTTGAACACTCTGTATATACTTATTGTAAAAAGGTGACCTAAGCCTGTATATAGTTAAATAAATAAATAAATAAATAAATATTTTGTTTGCCGTTGAAAACATTTTATTGATTGGAATATTTTGTTTTCTGTGTTACTGTCATTTTAGCATCGATCAGAACATCATTTATTCCTATTTTGTTGTTTGGTACGACTATTATGCTTGTATCTTTCTGTTTTTGCTTACGTTTTCTGTGTCAACCACTTGAGCATATGTTCGCTCTGGCACCTCGTAAAACAATTGCGTGTCTAGTTTTTGCTTTAATAATCCATTGCTCTCTTTTAGTTCTAAATTCAAATCTTTTAATACTTCGCTCTTTTCTTGTAAGTCTTGATTTAATAGTTTTAGATTTTCATTTTCAATCTTTAATTCTCGTACTTCATCATTTGATTTCTCTTCTATTATAGATTCTGTATCGTAATCATTTTTACTTGTTGTTTTGGAAATCAGTTTTCACTCATCATAACTCTGTTTTAACAAATTATAATTGGTTTTTACTTGTTTATATTTGTCTTGTTTTTTGACGTCTTCTTTTAATTTCACTATAAGTACACGTGGATCGTTTGAGGTTATGTTCGGATCACTGCTATGTTCATCACACACTACGAATGAGCCAGTTATATATTTTCGATTCTATTTTTTATTAAAATCACTTTTATGAAATGCACTATCACATAGTATACAGACGACAACACCAACTGTTTGTGTAGGATGGCATTTGAAGTATATCTTGGAAGGAATTGCCGCAAGTGGCAATCCCCTGCCCGCCATCTTGACGATGAAATTGAAGTTACATATTTATTAATATCTGCCTGAGCTATTTAAAATGCATTGTTCGATTTCACCGCAGCGTCTGTTCGATTTCACCCCAGCGTCTGTTCGATTTTGCCTTTATCGGGTGTGAAATGGAACGAAAATGTTGTTTGTATTAATGATGGCAAAAAGATATATATTGGGGTAACAAAGGCTTAGAAAAAATAATAATAATTTTTACAGAAAAGCAACATATCTGGTTTGATACTAAAACAGTTAATTATTTACTTTTTGAAAAATTAAAGAAGTATGTCAATCATAATTGTAGTTATAAAGTAATAATCCAGAATCTTTTCATGGACTTTCATCAATATTTTTGCGAATCAAGTTATTTACATTTAAAATCCTTGATAAAGTACGCAGTGAGATTTTAATCATATTTACTATTTAATTTCTGGATAAGTAATCAATTAACTGTTTTAGTACCAAACCAGCTACTCTGCTTCTCTGTACAAATTTGATATTATTAATTAAAATTATAATAGTGTTTTATAACTCTATAGATAGTAGTGTGTAATAAACAAACCTTTCTTTACTTTTCAAATAATAAATAGCAATATCCAGTAAGTTATCCTTTACAGTAGATTTATTTTAAACGGCATTTTGAATTTTCATTTTAAAAGATTCTTTATGAGGACACCGGAACTCTGTCCTTGTCTAGTACGGTTTTTTGCTATTTATTTAAAAAATAACTTGTTTAATCAAAAAGTAAGAGTTGACCCGCATCATCTAAGAGCATTTTGAAGTGCTAAAAAAGCACTTAACACTTTTTTATTTTTGACAAAACTTTGAATTACAAAAGTGAGGTTATGCGCGGACAAGGTCCGAGACTCTGATACCCTCTTATAAGTGATTTGAATTGTTCTAGTCGATGAACCAGAGGAAACGAATTCCATCTACGATACTAACATACAAAATATAACCTCCTATACTTTATAAAATATATTTCATTGCACTGATAGTTCTTTCCTTAACTATTACAAATTTTTCAATATTTGTTAATATCTCTCACTACCGCAACCGCAAGGAATCGTAGAAAAAGTACAATTTCATATTTCAGGCAAAGCATAGGCATGTCATGCTTAGAAACACACAATGCACGGAGTGCCCGGAGCCTGAGTATTTATACACGCACACACAGATGCTAATATATGTGTGATTCCGCCATAACATGCCCACTTTGCGTCCAGACCTCTTAGACTTATACATTCGGAAAAAAAATTATTTTTTAATTTTTACACATGTGTAGCATATCCAACTATAATTGTTAAAACAAATCAATAAATTAGGTCTCAAGTGACAGTTCTGTAACATGTCCAAAACTCAAACTTTGATATAAAATAGTACTCTGTGCAGAAGTGAGGTAGAAAGAAAGAATTCCTCCGTGTACATAGTAAACTATAGAGTTAATAATATACATTTGTATCGGTTTTAAACTCAAAATTCGCTAATTATCATTAAAGTAGGGTGCATACATTTTGTCCACTAGTTTGTGATAAAATATTGATGACAACAGTATCTACACCAAAAAGTGCAGTAGTTTGCTATAATAAACTATCCCAACAGTCGATTTGCAAACTATACTCTGACTCATCAAATGTATCCGGAAAAATATCTAGGAATTGAAAATTTCGTGAGTACAAACAGTTTTCTCACTTCAGATTCCATTAAAAATCAGTAGAGTTCAGTTCCGTATCACTAGTAAATTACTACCTAGGTGCTGTATACTAGATGTTTTAATACAACTAAAAAGTGTTTTTTGTTACTTAATAATAAAATATATAAAACTTATTTACAAAATAGTTTGTACATAAACTCTAAGAGTTATGAGAGCAGTTTCAAAGTAAAATGTCAGTTCCGTAACAGGTCAGTTCCGTAACACCCTATGAAAAGTATTATCAAAATAAAAGGCATTTTCAATCATTTTCTTCATTTTTTTCATAAGAAACTAATTACACCACGTGATTCTACACCTAAAAATACATAAAAAGAATAACATGTGAAGTTATATCTCGTATATTCATGGGAACTAATTCAGGCTAGGGGTAAAAATCAACAATTTTCACTCATCCACTGTTTTTAGGCTTGTTTTGGGCAAATTATGGCAGAATCACTCATATACATGCATTAAGATAGACAGACATTTAATAAACATATATTTTTTGAACTCAAGAACCTTGAAACGATTGAAATACATGAAAATATCGATTTAAAAAATTTTATTGTTACAAACCTTTCTCTTTTAGAAAGCAAAATTTTAAGAAGTATCCACAATTAAGAACAGAAAATTAAAGTTTGATAAAGTTGGATATAGTTTGACATAAAAGCAAATAAAGTCCTGAATTTACAGTCGTACCTCAGATCTTGAGAGTTGAAAAATGCTATTACATCTATTTAAACATTAGTTTATGATTAAGGCGTCAAGCTCTGTAATAAAGCTACAGCTGTAAATGCATTTTTTTATAAACATACTACAGTTAACTTACTGCTAGCAAATACTTTAATTGATTATCAAATAACACACACAAACTTTGACTTAAGCAAGCGTAAAGATAGGTTAAATTCTCCTTACAGCTTATGTTTTTGACTATGTTTGGCAACTAAGTACCCATTAACTATAGATCAGAAAGTGAATTTGTTGAAATTTAAGAGTTGATAAGTTATTAGCTCTCAAGATCTGAGATACCACTATAATTTCAAACCTAAGACTTGAAAAGACAGCATAATCATTTTTTGGAAAAAAAAACCTAAAATTTGTATGCTTATGTTGTGTTGACATTTATATCAATACTTGTATCCAGTTAATTTTTGAGGTTAGATTAAGTACATCATTAGAGTTGCAAAAAAAATGTATACCACTCTAACCCCAAAATCACAACTTTGATATAATTTTTAGGCGCTCGTGGTATAAGATACGGTTCGTAACTAGTGCGTAAGTAGATTATTTACTTCATGTGACGTTTTTCGCTCGAGCGATAAATGTCCCATGAGACAACTAATCTACTTCCGCACCCGTGTCAAAATGTACTATGAACAATACAATTATTTAATATGATTGTAAGTTAATAAAATTAAGTAAACTTGGATTGATAAAAAACATACGTTTAATTTTCTTCGATTTCGTATACTAACTCATCATTAGTATGTATTAGAACGTTTTCCACCTGTGAATATGCCCAGCAACATATGTCACGATTTAAATCATTGAATTAAAATTTCAATGATTGACTTAAATTCGACAACTTTATTAAATGTTATTCCAAATTAACTTTAGGCTGCCAGAAAACCACTTCGTGATTCAAGCCTTGACAAGATTTTTGTACATAAGATATATTTATACACCTAATTTTCCGGCTGTTTAAGGGTTAAATAATAGATACTTTTAGTCAAGCAGCTTTCTAAATATAATTTTTTATTAATTCATTTAACAAACTATTTTTGGAAGAATTAACAACAATTTATAAATATTTACACATAATCCGTGGCGGAAGGAAAGATAAGTTGCGCTTCCTCGGAGTTTGCGCAAACTCCGCCATTTATAGCTCATTGGCTGCGTTTACAATTGGTTGCACTTTTACCGAGCGCTTAGGTGCGCAAATCGGTGATATGATAATCTAGAGAGAAATCACCTATCCTCGTAGAGTGTCTCATCTAGAGTTATTGTATTTTCTTGGTTTGGCGATTCGTTGATTGTTTTGAATATTTTAAAATCTAACCTCTAATATACTTATAATCTAGAACACATTATTTACATAGCAGAGCCATTTAAAATTATATTCCAAAACAATTTGATACGGAACATAGCTCTATTTATACCTCAAAGAAGAAAAAAAAGCAGTTAAAATGGATGTCAGATTTTTTGATTATTTAAATATAAGTTCATAAGACAATACTCCGTTTTGTCAGTCCTGCTTGAACTAAATTTAACTCCGTAAACTGATCTACAGACATACCAACGAATTTTCTGAATTCTTCTTCGTCATATCTTTTTAGAAAAGTAAAAATTCTTGCATAAGCACCATATTCTTGACGCACAGGCTCTTGCAAATGAGGTTTAGTCCACCATCTCCGGATTCTATTTCTATATCTTCTTTTTATAATTAAATAGATGAATAATAAACAGTAACAACTTATTTTTAAATAATCCAAAAATCTGACATCCATTTTAACTGCTTTTCTTTTCTTCCTTGACGTATAAACAGAGCTATGTTCTGGTATCAAATTGTTTTGGAATATAATTTTAAATGGTTCTGCTATGTAAACAGCGTTGGGCACGGTTGGATTTTAGATGGCAGAATCCCTAGATCCTAGTAATAAAATTTGACATAGTGGTCAGCTATGTTCAGATCGTTGGCGCGAAATGCCGCGGAGTGTTCTCAAACCCATCCGATTCGACTCTGCCAGATTATCTGCCAGAATCGAATCGGATGGGTTTGAGAACACTCCGCGGCATTTCGCGCCAACGATCTGAACATAGCTGACCACTATGTCAAATTTTATTACTAGGATCTAGGGATTCTGCCATCTGAAATCCGACCGTGCCCAACGCTGTATGTAAATAATGTGTACTAGATTATAAGTATATTAGAGGTTAGATTTTAAAATATTTTAAGCAATCAATGAACCGCCAAGCCAAGAAAATACAATAACTCTAGATGGGACACTCTACGAGGATAGGTGATTTATCCCTAGATTATCATATGCACTGCGCACCGAGTTGCTCACCTAAGCGCTCGGCAAAAGTGCAACCAATTGTAGACGCAGCCATTGAAAATACGTAAGCAATAAATGGCAGAGAGTAAGGTTGCCGTTCCATGGCCTACATACAATCGGAATAGCAACGCCGGAATTGCAAGATCGGAATGGTGTTGACCAATCAGAAGACAGAATAAAGTCAACCAATCACAGACATTCCCGTAAATCCGTTTCGGTTTTTACTGTGATTACTGTGATATCCCGGGCCGTAGGTTCCCGAGTGGTGGCGTAGTTTGGCGAGCGCTTAATTTAAATAAATTAGATGATTTAATATTATAGAGTTATATTATTTATTAGTGAGAGAACTATAAAGGAAATGCTCTTAGTAGGAAATTAAGGTTTACAAATAAAATGCTTGAGTTTAAGTTAAACAAGGACTTCGAGTAACCGTCTAAGTCCTTCTATATATTGAATTAATCTTAGTGAAAGGTACAAGTTGGTGGTTTCGCGTCTCGGCTCTGACTGCTGTTCTGTTATCCTCTCCGCTCTTTCTCCGCTCGGAGATGCTGTGGCGATCTCCTTGTATCCACCCTCGCTCTCTGGTGGTAGCCAATTAACGAAGGTCAAAGGGCAGATCGGAGCTTTCCATCTCCTTACTTTTGTCGTTAGGTCTGCATATACATGAGCTCCGTGAAAGAAACTGCGTATGTGTTCTCTCTCCTCTCTCTTCGATCTTCGTTCTTCGTCCGTTGCTTTCCCACGATCTTTTTTTAAATCACACGTGTTGTTGTTCTTGCGAGTTTGCCGTGGCTCTCGTTTTAACGAGAAGGCAATAAACGCTCCGCGCTTTTCCTATGAATTCTACAACAGAGCTCTTTTGTACATTGGATTGAGCGAGACCCGATACTTTAATATTTATGGCCTTGTTTACTCTAGCAAGGCTTTTGGTTGTTATTCTTGAGTTTCCTGTCCGAGCCTATCGAGTGATATATAGTTAAAAGAACGGATCGAGTTAATGAACTTGTATATTGAAATCCATATTCATGTATGTGATCTTCCTTAACAAATCATCTTCCAATTCAACATAAGTATTTGGGACTTGTTATTTTAAAAATTCTGATGGAATGCGTGCTTTTCTGTCAAAGAATGCTTCGTACGGAATAAAATCGTACTGGGCTTCAAGACAATGAGTATTATAGGAAAACATGCCAAAACGTATCCATTGGTGCCAAGTATCAATGGTGTAATAGTGACGCAGGTATTCAATCAAACTATAATGTGCACGTTCAAGTGATCCTAAGGACTGTGGATGAAAAGCTGTTGACTTGATTCGTTTAATTTTGAAAATGTTACAGATTGTGTTCATAATTTTGCTGCAACAATTACGGCCCTGGTCTGTGTGAATTACCTTTGGATACCCTGCTAAAAAAGACGAATTAACATGAATTAAATTCAATTGAATTTTAATCGCATTTAATAGTTTTGAATCGATGCTATCGATGCTATTGTTAATGCTCACTTTTTACATTAAAATTAATCGATTTCAATACAATCGAATCGTACAACTTTATGAATAAGATTTAAATGCGTTTTTCGCGAATCTTTTTAATCGGGTTCAATAAATACATATAGCCACAAAACTGAATCGATCCCAATGTGCAATTTTCGCATACATTTTTAATCTATTTGAATGTAATTGAATAAACACTATCATCAATCTTGTTGAATGCGTAAAGATAGAATCGACTTCAGTACAATTTAATCGCGCAATTTTATGAATAAGATTTGAATGTGTTTTTTGCGATTCTTTTTAATAGGTTTAAATAAATATCTATAGTTACAATAGTGAATCGATCCCAATTAATATTTTTCGCATACATGTTTTATCCATTCGAATTGGATTCAATAAACACAATCATCAATCTTTTTGAATGCCTAAAGATAGAATCAACTTCAGTACAATATAATCGCGTAATTTTATGAATAAGATTTAAATGTGTTTTTTGCGATTATTTTCAATCAGTTTTAATAAATACCTATAGCCAGAAAACTGAATCCATCCCAATTTATAATTTTTGCATTAATTTTTTATCTATTTGAATTGAGTTCAATGAACACGGTCACCAATCTTTTTGAATGAGTAAACTCAGCGTAACCTAGATATAGTTTTTTTAAGATGAAAAGTTTTATATGTATATATGCTGTTAAAGGTAGAAAATGAAATGTATGCAATTAGTTTTAGTTTATAGTATTTAGTTTTAAGTTTTAGTATTAAGCTTTTTTAATCTAGTTATATCTAGTTTATTTACGTTTTCTTGTAAGGCCAGTGTCTGCGTATAGATAACTTTGTTTATCTCTGCGGAGTTTCGGGTGTATGTAAATACACTATGTAAACTATGCTGGTGTAAATAAATAAATAAATAAATATTTCTGACAGTTTATGCATTTCTTATTTTCTTTATTGGTGCAATCCTTACCTGGATGCTTTTCAGAGCAAAAATTACAGAATTCATCAGTAGACGTACATTTTTTCGAACTATGTCCATACATTTTACATTTATAACATAAGTTTACATTAAAATCATCGTAAACTTTGCATCTGTTGTTTCCAACATATAGTTATCTGTCTTTCATGATTCTCGCGTATACATCAGCTGTTGCTTTTGCAACTAGAGTCAATGTATCAGCTTCTTGCTTATGTATTTATGAACTATATTTATCTATTGGTGTTTATTCAGCGAGTTTCTTTTACTGATGTCACTTTTAATTTTTTCATTGCTTTCTTTTTCCATATATTTTTCAACTCCAATTATTCTCATACTAGGATTATTCATTGTTTCACTATCAATCTTTGAAAGTAAATTTTCTATATTTTAGAGCTTTTCAACTTTATTTATATTAAAGATATTTACATTTGATGAATATTTTGTCTGCCGTTGAAAATATTTTATTGATCGGAATATTTGTTTTTTATGTTAGTGTATTTTTAGCTTCAATCAGAACATCATTTACTCCTTTTTTGTTGTTTGGTACAATTATTATACTTGTTATCTTTCTGCTTTTACTTACATTTCTGTATATACGTATTTTTCCAAATTTTTCCCAATTTTCAAAAATTGTCCCAATTTTTGAAATAAAACCCTTTTGAAACTAGCGACGCCTTTCCTTTTCAATCGAGTTGAATAAACATCGGATCGTGTTTTAAGTTTTGACTCGCAGGACATTAGTCATCGATTAGCTCGAGTATCACGTAATAAGAAATATAATATTAAAATTGTAATTAATAATGAGACTAACAATAAAGCGACACAGTTGCAAGAATTAGATACATTTGAATTTGATAAAACTTAATACCGGACAATCGGGTTAAATTATTCTGCAACTCTTGCTCGAAGTTAGGGTGAGAACATTTACATTCGGACTTAATGAACTTAAGCATAATTCAATTAAAATTAGATTATTTATTTATTTTTTTTATTACGCCTTTCAAGACTCAATATGAGTCTTATTTCGGCATAAAATTAGATTAAATAACCAACATAATTTTTCAAAATAAAATTTAAACTATTATCTTAAAAGTAATTGATTCTAAAAATAATAGCCAATACTAACTCAAAGTAATACGAAAATAGCTACATATAAATGCATTAATAATCAGAATTAGAATTAGAATTAGACCTCTTTTTGATTGCTAAAAAATTATATGTAGATATGGATTAGGCAGAGGTTATATTTAAGTCCAGTCTCATATATAACGATTTAGTCGCAATACGCAAATCACATTATAATAGTACACCATTGCTTATCTGTCGGCTGAGTCCTCAGCAAGCTCCGTGCCCGCAGCGTAAGCTGCAGGGAGAGGGCGCTCCCCTACTCTCTCTCTCTCCTCCCTCTTACTGACGATTGCCGATGGGCGCGCGATCGCCAGAATCGCTAAAGACCGCACCGAGGCACCTGCATCGTCCCTTTTGATCTCCGCTTTTCAGCTTTTGTGTTTCCTTTAAATAGTTCCTAATACGTTTAATACATTATATTTAAGTTTGAATTCAGAGTGTACTTATATTAATAAAGCGCAGAGTGCGCAGTGTTCTTGTGTAAATACTGTGTAATCTTTACGAGCGTTTCCCGACCCGCCACTTTCATCCGGCTCAGTCCAACATTATCACAGTTCGTTGATTTACATGTCACATATCTCCGTTATCACAGTTCATTATTTCTTAAAACTAGATATTGCCCTTACAATGAAACCCTGTTCTAAGAGCAAATAGGATGAAACAAAACTATGGAATATTAGTTTTCACCGTATCCTTCAGCCAAGTGTCTGCGAGCGCTGTTTTGAAATTGCTTAGCGAGTGCAGACTCTTTAGGCTACGAGGAAGAGAGTTCCAGAGTCGCACGCCCTGGGCGTTGAACGAGTAGAGACCTTTATTATTGCGCGACTCTGGAATTGAGAGCTTTCGCGCATCCAACCTACTGGAGGACCGAGCCAGATTTTTTGGAAGAGGGCCGCAAGGTACGGCGGCTGTCCCATATTGACTACCTTATACATAAGCACTGCCGCAAAGTACGCTCTCCTTCCCTCTATAGCAAATCAACCTAGTCTATTCCTGTAAGAAGAAATGCACTCTCTGCTTCTAACACCACAAATGTATCTCACGCACGAATTCTGTAATCTTTGCAGTCTGGTCAAGTAAGTGGGATATCACAAGAGCATTTGCAAGCTGCACGCATATCGCCTCGGTGATGCAGGATCGAAAAGATCATAGGTCGTAAAGGGCACCATTAACCTTCCTATTAACTGCCTCAACATGAGGTTTCTTCAACTTAGAATCCAAAACAACTCCGAAGTTAGTTACCGTGTTAACAAAGGGAACGAAAATGTGATCCTGTACCTCAATACCTGGAAGCTGTAATTCACGAATCTTGTTTAAATTATAATCAGAACAAAAAAAATTGCTTTTGTTTTGTTGACATTGACCCGCAGGCCATTTTCGAGAGCCCATTCCAACACAGCACGCGCAGCAGCATACAGACAAACGTTGTATGTATCCACGAATATCATCTCCAGTAACTTGAGTGTAGTTTTGCAAAACGTCCTCATAGAGCAACTGCTTGACACTGTCATCGGTGGGTACGTTTCGTAAGTCGTTGATATACGTGTATAAACTGAACAGAAGGGGGCCCTAAACGGAGCCCTGTGGAACTCCAAGATTGATTGTGAGCCAATCAGATTTGTCATTAGATTTAATAACCACTCTTTGGTTACGCCCTGTAATATAAGTCTTAATCCGCAGAACAATGCTTCTGGAGAATTTCATTCTGATCAGCTTCTTTAACAGTTTTGATGGAGAGATAGTGTCAAAAGTAAATAGTAAAAAAAGAGTTTAACCATCAACTACTATTGCTAATATCGCTAATGCATGCATATTGTAGTCGATTCATACTGTATAAAAGAAACTACTATAATAACATTATAATAACTTTTTACTATTTAACAAATTGAGACTTAGGCATAGGATATCAATCTTAAAAGTTGTTAAAATTATAATAAAATATTTCATGACTGTTACACTTAATTAAACCAATTTAGGTCTTCTAAATAGAATAATAATTGTGGAAATCCTTTTTAATTAAATCAAATAATAAAACGATTTTAAATAGACTAGAGTTAGTCTGACGATCGGTACATACCATTAACACACAGTGTAATTAGCATCACCTAATCTCACGGTATATTGCTAAATTAAATAAAGCAATTAAACAAAAACATAACTAAAATCGAATTAACGGATAAACAGTAAATAAATCTTATCTTCTTTCAGCTAAAATAAATTGGTGACTAAAAGTCTACAGTGTTGAAAGTAAATAAAAGTTAACAAATGTAATTCAACGCTTAATTCAGAATAAACTAATTATAAATAAATTTGGAATAATTAATTATTTATACTGGATATAAAATAAAAAACAAATAAAAAGCAACATTCATCTTTGGATTTCTTAAAAATTACACTTGTGCTCAGGCAAGTAATAATAATAAAAAAATTTTAAAGACTTTGCAATCGCAGTTTAAACAATATACACATACTAGATAACTTATAGTAAAATTTTTCGACAGTAGCTTTGACTTAAGTAATCTATTCACAGTGTAGAAGCAGACATTACCCGAATGAAGTCTCTTATTAATCTCGGCTTTAATTTTGTTTCGATCATTTATAGTTGTACCTAAACATCTGAATTCGCTAACCTTTTCAAAAGTGAAATTTCCGACTCTGAGATCCCCCTCTCGTAAACATTTGATCGCTCGTCAACCTGTTGCGCCGGAATTCACACTGATAATCTCCTATTATATCTTCCACGAATGGTGTGAGTCTGGCCTGTATTACGTTTGACAGAACTTTGTAGTAGGTAGCTAAAAGTGACATTCCCCGGTAGTTATTGCAGTGTGTTTTATCTCCCTTTTTAAAGATCGGTATGATGATGGATTTTTTCCAATTTTCTGGTATTGTTTCATTTCTCCAAATAGCACGTACTAAATCAAAAATTTTAGATGTAAGCGCGGTGCCCCCATATTTAAGTAGTTCAGTTGGTATAGATTCGTTTCCTGCGGCCTTATTGTTTTTTAGCTTTTTGATCGCGGCCTCTACTTCTTTGTAGGTCGGTTCGTCCATTTGGAGTTCAGCAATGTGGATTTCGTCTCCCATTTCCTCGGAGTTTTCATGCACGTTTAATACCTTATCGAAATAGTCTTTCCATAATTTTAATAGTTCATTTTCGCTTGTCACGAGGTTCCCGTCCATATCTTTCATTAACTGCGATCTACTCTGAAAACCCTTCCTAATAGCGTTTATTCCTTTGTACATCTCGCGCAGATTATTTTCCTTACTATTAGTTTCTATTTTTCTAATTTAATTTTTCTGATACTCGCGCTTCTTGTTTCTGTAAATCACACCCACTTGCTTTCTTATTTCATGGTATTATTCTACGGCCCTACCGCTTTCATTGCGCACGCTATCTAATTTAGACTTCTTGCGCCTTTCAAACCAGAGTTCGGACTCTTCGTCAAACCATGGTTTGCTCTTCGGCCTTTTTTTCTTACCCAGTACTTTGTTCGCAGCCCCTTTTATAGTTTTTTCGATAGCCCCCCATAACCTGTTCGGATCGTCATATACTCCCGTCTGTGCATCCGTTTCCTCGAGCACCTGAAATCGGTTGCTAACTTCTACTTGGTACTTGATTCGTTCTACCCCGCTTCATAGTTTGCCAATATCAAAGGTTTCTATTTTGTTTGCTCGCTTACTATTTTGACCGGCTACTAATCTGGCTCTTAATTTGGCCACTACTAGATAATGATCCGAGTCGCAATCCGCCCCCCTATAGGTCCTTACGTCGAGTACATTAGTGTGGCGCCTCTTATCAACAAGAAAATGATCGATTTGATTGTGCATGGACCCGTCCGGTGATGTCCACGTTGCCTTGTATATATCCTTGTGCTTGAAGCACGTGGTCTTGACTATAAGATCTTTTGCGGACGCGAAATTTATGACCCTAATACCGTTATCGTTGCTGGTTTCGTGCAGACATTCTTTGCCTATAGTGGGCCTAAACATTTCCTCTCTCCCTATTTTAGCATTGAAATCCCCTACTACTATTTTGGTGTCGTGAGACGCGAATTGATCGATTAATTGCTCTAATGTTTCATAGTAAAGATCTTTGACTTCTTCCTCTTTGTCCTCCGTAGGACAGTGGACGTTAATAACCACATAATTATACCACGCTCCTTCGATGATGATATACGAGAGTCGATCATTCACGAAATTGCAACTTTTAACGGAATGTATGATGCTTTTGTTAACAAGAAATCCGGTACGGAGCGAATGCCCGCTCGCGCCCCCATATAAAAAGGTGAAGTTACCGGATCCTAGCATCGCGTTATCTTTCCATTGGGTTTCTTGTATTGCTACCAAATCTAAATTGTACCTCTTAGTTTCATTTATGATTTCCCGGAACGCGCCCGCTCTGTGTAGACTGCGTACATTCCAGGTTCCTACCCTTAAGTTCCTTTTGGTTTTGGTATGGTTCTGTTTTCTTTGAGCCATGGTAGTAAGTTAAACCCGCGCGTTTTGGATTCTGTTCCGATCGCAGGTGAGTCTAGGGGTGATAACCCTCATACCTCCCTAGAGCTAAGTATGAGAGCTTTCCGACTTTGGCGAGGACATAGTCAACTCGTCGTCAGACACACTGGCTGTGTCTACAATTGGAGCGAATATGTATGCGCACATGGGTGCGCATATGGTTTAGTGAGAATATGAGAAACCGAAAAATCTGTTGGTACTATCAGTAGTATAACTCCGAGCACGGTCGTCCAAATGATTTAGCAGTCTGACGCTTAAGGTGGCTCGAGCGTTAGTATCATAATTTCAGAAAAAACATGAATTACTACTTCCTAGTATGTAATGTAAAAACTATGACATAAATGAGTAAACAAACTCGATTTTTTTTTACTTTTTCTTTTATCGGTGGGTGTAACAATTTTTTCGACCGCTACTGACTCGGTAAGTGTGGCAACGTCAGGAATCCGGTAAGGATCAGCTGATCCGGTAGAACATGTGCGCCCATGACGTTTACTTTGTGATTTCTGTAGTAGTTTCAAATAAACATGCCTCATAATGTGCATGTGTTACGTCTAGCCTAACATACACCTTCTCCGGAGAACAGATTCCGGAATGCGCGGACGACGTAAGTAAAATTTGCGAATTTTTACAAGATAGCATTGACATATCGAAAGTGCACGACGTCTGTCAGGATGAATTAATGATAGACATACTTCTAGACTTAATTCACAACAATATTAGTTGCAAAGAAATTATAGAAACTATTAGAGATAGTAAGTAAATTAAGAAATTTGACCACGAAATACACACACTTTTAAACAAAAACGCCGAAATGACGGAAGTAACTGCCTATCAATCTATTATTAACTCAACAAATACAACAAACACACCCAAAACAGATCCTAAATTTCCACTACAAAATAATGATAACACGCAAAAAATTGACATTACAAAAACATCTCCACTTTTTGCTACTCCAAATATACACAGCACACCGTATCATACAAACCCAGCAAATAATTATCGTAGACAACCTTACAACACCTTACAATCTTTTCAAAACAACACTTTAACTCCGGTTTGCAATTTATCAATTAAAGACGCAGTCGAAAATTCGATTCCAAAATTTAACGGCTATAATATCGTACTTAGAATTTTTTTGGACTGACGTAGAGAAGCGCGAAGTATGATACCACCGTGTAACGAGCCTGATTTAGCAAGATTGATAAAAATGCGCTTCTCCGGACAAGCATTAAAAAGTGCACAACGAAGAATTTTTCTTAATATGGAGGAGATTATAATGTATTTTGATCGCACATACGGGTCCGCAAAACGTTTTCACGAATTACTGGGCGAATTAGCAGTAATGAAACAAAGATACGACGAAAACGTAATTTCGTTTTCGAATAGATTAAAAACTGCCGCACAAGAAGCATACGAGGCCGCGTTGCGTGAAAAGAGGCACAGACCAGATCTTAAATCCGAATTAGAAAATGATAGTGTAGCATATTTCATTCGCGGTTTGCAATGGGTCATAAAAGGGCGAATGAGCAAACACGAATCTCTAGACGCCGCGATCGACCAAGCAATCGAAATAGAGCGCGATTATACATGCCAAAACACGGATGAACAAATCAAAATACCACAGCCTCCTACACAACCAAAAGTTAACGAAAAAGAATCGGCACATAGTTATTTAGTCGATAGCAAAAGGGTAGAAGCGTGTCAAATATGTCACAAATCGGGCCACACAGCACCTAATTGCCGGTACCGTACCAATGGCGTCGACGCTCCGAAGACGCCGGCCACTCCCCAAAAAAGCACCTGGGCTACGCCCGATCGTGAAAAATCAATACCTTATAACTCGCAGGGGCGGTCGCAACGTGACACTCAATCGTGAAAAACACCCGAAAATAAAAATTAATACTCCAACTTCGTTCCCGCTACCAATTTACATCAGACAAACCAAGCACAAAATGATATCACTAAAGCATGTAATTTTTGCAAAAAGGCCGGTCATTGGAAGAGCGAATGTAGAAAACTTGCATATAATAACAAAATGCGAGAAATGCATCAGGGAAACGAAAACGGGTTCCCGGAGAACGACGCAACCAGGGAAATCCCACAACCCCAGCATTAAGATTATACGAGAAACAATCAACAATACAATTAATAAAAAAGATTGTTCTACTAAGCATTAATAATTGTTCACCAACTATTATGCTAAAAGCAAATTGCTGCCCGCAATCGTTGTCACTAATGCTAGACACCGGCGTTGGGCCAGCACTTTTGAAAATTTCAAAAAAACCGCGTAATGTTCGAGTCGATGCTAACGAAATTTTAGAACTAACCGGTATAACAAAAAGTAGCATAAATACTTATGACAAAATTCCAATGCAATTTCATGATTTAACATTTTATTTTCACTTAGTACCAGATGATTTTCCTATTGAGGAAGTCGGTCTGCTCGGCAGTGAAATATTTATTAATTATGATGCAGACATCAATTATAGAGAACAATATTTTATAATTGATAATTATAAATTGCCTCTAAATTTACCGTCAATTAAAAATAAAAGAGTACTTAAGTTTTCAACCGCTACTTTTACCGAAAACGCAGAACAGCGCGTGCAATCAAAACCCGAACATTTGCCAAATTCAAGCTTAGAACATCGAAATTCGCAAAATCAAATATCATATACGCAAAACACTTCCAATACGAAATCCGAAATCCGATATCCAAAAAACGAAAATTTTACTTTTAAAACTGAGATTCGAAGTCCCGAAAATCAAGATCCAAAATTCGAAAATAGTAAATTAAGCGCACAAAATCGAAATCATAATAATTCAAAATTAGAAAACCAATCGAACTCCGAAATTCGAAAATCGAAATCGTGGCAGAAGCTGGTACTGATCATTCCTAGCAAACTACCGCAAAAATCTACCAAAATTCGCACTCCGAAAGTAGAAAATAAAAGAGCAAAAAATAATATTTTTAGCTCTTGTTTCAGAAAAACAAAAACAGCGCTGTTAGAAACCAATGAAAAATCGCTTCTAAATACTGATACAACATCACTGTTAGAAGCAAACAAAAAATCGAATTCAGAAATTAATGACAACGTATTTTTGGAAGAAAATAAACTTGAGTATGATGAAATTAAAAATTGTGATAAAAGTGAGCTTGAAAACGAACTTTTAGAAAAATTGAATTACTTATTGAAAGTTATTGAAGAAAGTCAACAAATAAACAAATTCTTACTAGAACAATTCGAGAATATTCAAATCATTTGGAAGCATATACTAGTGATACTAAATATGCTAAAATATGAGAAAGTTAATGAAATCCAGAAATTAATTATTCAGCTGAAAAAACTAGTTATGTATACAGCACACGCAAGGTATAAAAATAACAGCTGCGATTACTAATTTTTGCTTTTAAGCAATACAATTAACGCAGCCAAAAGTCACATAAAAGGAAAGAAAATCATAAAAAATGCAAATGAAATTAAGAAAAGTAAGATAATGACCATTTCCGATAAGAATGCGAAGGGTAACGACAGCAGAGCACACAAGGTAAAAGCACTTCTGCGCCTCGACCACCTGACCGGAAAACAGAGAGCTTCGGTAGAGCGGTTAATAGACCAATATGCAGATAGATTTTATCTAACTGGAGATAAGTTGCCGGCAACAACTGTGCTTGAGCACGAAATCCTCCTTAATAGTAATGTACCCATTCGTATCAAACAATTCCGCCACCCTCCTGTATTAAATGAGGAAATAAATAAGCAAGTACAAGAATTACTAGACAACGATATAATCGAGCCCTCGATCAGCTCTTACTCAGCACCAGTATTTTGCGTTGATAAAAAGCCCGATTCAAAAGGCAATAAACGTTATAGAATGGTGGTAGATTTCAGAAAGCTTAATGCAATTACCTGATTACAATCATCCGGTACCCAATATAACTGATATTTTAGACAAATTGGGGTGCGCAAAATATTTTTCGGTATTCGATTTAGTTTCCGGTTACCATCAAATTTTTATAAAAAAAGAAGATAGACACAAAACAGCCTTTCATTGTAATTTAGACGCTTTTCATTTCCGCAGGAGCCCGTTTGGACTAAAAACAAGTGCATCAGTTTTTCTCGCTCTTATCACGGCGCTAATCGCAGGCATGAAAGGTGTAGCAGCATTTTTTGATGATATTTGTATTTTTTAAGAAACCATCGAAGAACATTGGGAAATAGTAGCTGAGCTATTAAAAAGATTAATAAAAGCTAATCTGACATTGCAACCTGACAAATGCGAATTTTTAAAGGAAGAAATTAAGTATCTTGGGCATATCATAAGCAGTAATGGCTTAAAGCCCGATCCAAAAAAAATAGAAGCAGTCAAAAAATTTCCAGTACCCAAAACAGCAAAAAATATTAAACAATTCCTGGGACTCGCCAATTACTATATACGTTTTATACCTGGTTTTGCAAAAATAGCCAGACCCTTGAACCTTCTACTAAAGAAAAATCAATCATTTATCTGGGAGAAAAATTCTCAGGAACCTTTCGAAAATTTGAGAGATCGATTACGTGAACCGCCAATCTTAATACATCCTAATTTTGATAAAGAATTTACTGTTACGACCGATGCCAGCGGGTACGCTATCGGTGGAGTGATTTCGCAACAAGAACTTCCCATAGCTTTTGTGTCACGAGGGCTCACCCCAGCGGAAGTAAATTATTGCACTTTTTCGAAAGAAGCTTTAGCTATAGTATTTTGTATAACTCAATTCAGACCATACTTATATGGCAGAAAATTTACCCTTATCACAGACCATAGACCATTAGTCTGGCTAAATTCGCACAAAGATCCAAGCTCTAGAGTAACTAGATGGAGATTAAAATTGGCAGATTACAACTTCGAAATTAAATGTAAACCTGGCATAATAAATACTAATGCCGATGCACTTTCACGAAATCCAGTAGAATCACAAATATTAATCATTAACGATATCACGAATAGCAATTTGTTAGCAAGTGTGCATGAGCAAGCTAATAACCAGAGTGAGCTAGACACAGAAATGAATAATCAAGCATCGGAAAGGCAGGCAAGACCAAACGCCGCCGATCCATCCGGCATGATGATCCGCTTACGTGCAGGCAAACAGCCAAGCACACGGTACGCGGCAGCCATCCAAGCCCTCGCACCACGCAAGAGAACAGCCGGAGGTCGTAAAATGTTTGACAAAGAGAGGCCGGTGACACATGACACAGCCACTGAAGCTATAGAGATAGTAGAAACGGCCTCACTCGCCGCCGCGCCGCGCGGAAATTTTCAAGGGGGGACGGTGAAAGCACGCAGCCTGAAGAAAGGCAGGAAAGTCGCGCACGCAGCCCGGTCACTACAGCTGCCGATAACACTGCGGAATTTGATATAGATCTTAATGTAACTACTCTCCTAAATGAAAATTCAAGCGAGTCTAATGAACTACTCAATTCGGAACTCACACATAGTGACTCACACACAAACGAACTTCCTAGTAGAAATATCCTTCATTGCAGAGAAAAATTATTTATGCGAAAAGACAACTACTTATATTTCGTCAATTCCATAGGCCAACCACTTGATGAAGGAGCAAAGCAATTATATGAAACCAATAAGCTACCACGTCTTGATAATTTAATTGTTGGTGAACCTAAATGAATCAAAGTCAATACTAGATTCCATATAATAATGCCACTTAGAAGCGAGCAACGAGGAAGTTTAGTAAATATCATGAATATTTTGCAAATTTTACTTAATAAATTGAGTTTCATCTTAATTGAGAAGGATATTAATACTTTTAGCGTAGCAAAAGGTAAAAATATTGAAAACGTTGAATTCAATTTAATATTAAACAGTATTAAAAGAGAATTATATTCAACAAACATCAAAATCATTATATGTCTTGGCCATATACAACACCCTCCCTTGTCTGCACGTGCAAAAATTATAGAAGAAATGCATTGTTCTACGATTGGTGGACATAAAGGCGTCAATAAAACCTACAATAGGATTAGACGTAAATATAATTGGGAAAATCTTAAGCCGGAAGTAAAACAATTCATTCAAAAATGCAAGCAATGTCAATTAAAAAAATTAGTTAGAGTCGAAACCAAGCAAAAGTTAATTAT
The DNA here is from genome assembly GCA_949152435.1 of Gastracanthus pulcherrimus. NCBI lineage: Eukaryota > Metazoa > Arthropoda > Insecta > Hymenoptera > Pteromalidae > Gastracanthus > Gastracanthus pulcherrimus. The sequence goes on along the minus strand of OX424576.1, from coordinate 113,242,900 downwards.
TACTGATTATCCAGCAATACCGTTTGCTAAAGTAGCTCTTGATAAAGTCGGACCATTGCCTAAAACTAAAATGGGTAATGAATACATACTTAGCATGCGAGATCAATTTTCGAAATTCATAATTTTTGTTCCCCTGCCCGACCAGACAGCCATCTCAGTAGCTGATGCGTTTATAAAAAGGTTAATTTGTATTTTTGGAGCTCCTCAAGCTATATTAACGGATCAAGAGACGAATTTTCTAAGTAAATTAATGACGCGCATAGCCAAGAGATTCAAAATCAAGCAAATAAAAACTACCGCATTTCACCCGCAGTCGAACGGCTCTCTCGAGCGAGCGCACGCGCCTTTAAGTGAATTTCTCAAGATGTTTATTTCTAAAGAAGCCGAATGGGACGAATGGGTCGAATTAGCAATGCTTAACCATAATTCCGGGCGAAATGAATTGACCATTTTCACACTTTACGAGCTCGTGTTTGGGCGTCTAGCACGACTACTAGTCAATCGATCCTCCCGCCGCCGACGACCTTTTACCTGCGTACGCCGACTACATGCAAGATCTTATCTCACGCCTGAGCGCCTTACGTGAAATAGCTGCCGAAAGAATCTCCCTAGCTAAGGAGAGAGAGCGAAACGATATTACGATTTCAAGGCTAATCACGTAGAAATCAAAGTAGGTGATTACGTTTGGTTGCAAAAGGGACCCAAGCCGCATAAATTTGATGATCCGTATACTGGTCCTTATTTAGTGTTATATATTTGGGAAAATGAAAATGTAAAAATACAGTTGAAAAAGAATAAAACAAAGGTAGTGAATATGAACCGCCTACGCTTTTCGCACATTCAACCAAAATAATATGATCAAATAACAATATATAATTCACTGATTTCAGTAAACATTTGTTTCAGATACTAGACCAACAGTAATAGCAAAATACGAGGTTCTATTTACTATAAAATTTTAAAATAAAGGAAAGTTGTTAATAATTAAAGCATCACACACTTAAAGCGAAAACAAATGACTGAAGATTTTATTCAGCATTTTTACAAATGGATAAAAGAATCTCGAAAACAAATAAAGAACATTTAATCTTACCTAACTCTATTCAGTAGATAATCTTATGCGTGATCATATAAAATACAAAATGGAAAAATACAAACGAAATAACTTAGTTAAGCAAAATAGGTAGTGTTATGTTAATACATAAAAAAAAAAAAAAACAACTAATAGATATATGATCATCAAAATCAATTTATTTTTGCGTATGTAGAAATAAATAGTAAATTAATAAATTTGTAAATGTTAATTTCACTTTATAACTTCAAATCAACATCTTTTATAACGTGTTTATGACTTAAGTCATTTGGTTAATGATATGAGCAATTAAATAAAAAAATAAATAAAAATAAATTCATATGTTAGGTATTATTTTATTTAGGTATTATAATGTTTAGAATAACCGTCTCACAGCAACATAACAAATGAGTCAGTTTTGCAGATATATATCAGTCAATATAAAGTAGTATAAAAGTCGAAAGTGTCAGTTGTATTAAAATACCAATAGCATTTTGCAATGCAAAATATCTAGTCAGTAATTGAAAACCAAAACAAATGTAAAGATATACTCTAAGTAAACGTAATCGATTATTGTGATTGACAATCACTACTACCGTACAAACGATTGAAAGAAATACTGCGGATTAAATATATTTGTATATCGATTTATATTCGCAAAAATTTTGTATGTAAGGTACGAACAAAGCTATAGAATGCGTACAGTCCTTATAGCATTCTATTATATCATACTCGTAGTATATTATAGTATAATTATAGCTATCAATCAATAAATAGACTAGCACCATAAATGTAATCGGTGCAATGAAAGCCTTTTTCGTACTGATAATAAATGTAAATTTTAAACGTTGAAGATTTTTAAGTAATTTTTTTAACACATCGAGTAATGCTAATTTTGACCATTTCCACACACATACAAAAGGGTCCATTTTACGACAAATGACCGTCTCCACAGAAGCAAAAAATAACTATAATATCTCGTTAAATAATAAATAAGTTATAATAATCTTAGTTATAAAATTTTGTATCTCAAGGAACTTTGACAAACTATTATAACACCTCGAATGCATAATAAAATATGTAATGTACGAATGAAGTTGTAATAAGGTATTCCAGCAATATCGCTATTGTTAATTTTTTAACAATTTCATTGATTATGCAAAAATACAAATATGTATTAATATTTAAATAAGACTGATGAAAGATAGTAAACAAATTGAAATCATGTAATTGATTATATAGAAACAAATCTTCGTTAATTTAGCCATAGGTAACCCAGTGATACTCCCTTATTAATCATACCGAACTATAAACAACCTTGTAAAAATGCGAACAAGTAAATTAAATGAAATATATGACATATGCATGTGAAAAATTTAAACAACTTACACTATACACATAAAGGTTAACAGAATTAAGTGATAAGTATGTAAACAAGGCTACTTTTTCGTATTTATTAATTTAAGGGAACCCAATTCCCATGTAACGGATTGTGTCATTTGAAAAAAAAAATCATTGTAGAACTAGATATAATGCGAGGTACAGCAACACAACGGAGGTACTACCCAGACGCCACGAGAGAGCGACTAAGGAAGAAGATTCACTCCTACTACAAGCACTGTTCACAGACGCTATCTATCGAACCGATCTTTAAGGGGTGCACAAGACGAACTCCACTAACTGGAAATACAAAAGTAAACCACGAACATCAAAAGTCCCAATTCCGAAGAAAGAAGAGGAGGTGCCGCAGAGGCACAAGGCCGACTTCTAAAAACTTCCTATCAAGAAAAGACGAGGCGAACATCAAAAGAACAACGCAACAAGAAGACAACGAAATTCACAAAAATTAATGCAAAAAACTTTATGTACTTCGATTAAAAAATTTTAATAAATTATAATCTGTCAATACGTAATGTACTAAAGGAGCCAAATCAAACGCAAACGTGAGCTTTGACTAATCACTCCCTTAGTACAAATGGTTTATTAATGTATCTATATTTAAATTAAGCACAATGTTACGTAGCAAACTGGGTCTACTCAAAGAAAAATTGTAATAACTATTCTCCTAAATTTAATAACCGCATGTGTAACCTATAATCCAACATATCCTTCGAACTACTCCTAATCTTTTCCTTGAAATAAAAATTCCTCCCGGAAGAACACTAACTTCATATCCACTACATATGACCAGTCTGCATGTTACTGGAGTTCATAAGAAAATGTATGAAAAATCTTCGTAACCGCGAACATCCAATTGTAAAGGCAAAAAAGAAAGAGAATGCCATATATATATACATATGCCCCATTAGCCAGATGTATTGCAAATTGTTAGCAATTTGACATACACGTTTTGCTATCGATTTCCGTAAGTTTGACGTAAAACTGCGTCCGTATATGCTACAAATTTTGTATCAAGTTTTGAAGTAAATTATGAGGGCAAAGTGAAGGCAAAATTACAGCAACTATTGCTCATGATGTGCAGGCGTATCATAGGCATACAACAACATCATATTGTCGTCACATTTCTCGATTTTTGTGTTACACAAATTTCCATCAATATGCTGTTATTAATTTATTCCCTTTCTCGCTTGCACTGTCACATATATGCGTAATTTTATTGAATATTACGTGAATAATATTAATAATATTGAAAACAAGTTGAAAGCAAATTGATGTACAAAACTTAAAGTAACAGTTACACATCAAATATATGGCAGCAATTTGGTGGCTAGCATGTGCAGTCAATTTTACGGCACATTGACATCAATCCTTGATATTCGTCATTTCTTGAGCGTAAGTTGGAAGCAAATTGCAACAAACATTGCACAGCAACTATTGCCGCGATTTTGCCGCGGCAAGCCTGGTTAATGGGGTGTAGCAATTTTATGATATAATGTCAATCAAATGTTATATATATCGTAATGAGACAAAAATTGCATCAAGAAAGCTGGATTCGCAGCAGATATTTGCAACGCCACGACTCAAGCAGGCTAAAAAGGCAGGCTAAAAAGGTATCTCAACAGCCGGCACGCTCTGACCACTCAACAACAGAACAGCTCGAGTTACGAAAAATCTCGAAATCTGCACTCGCAGGAGCGAGTAGGCTGTGATTTGAATTGCATCGCACCGGCGACGCGTGTCTGCAGGGGCGGGCTTGTTACATCTAGATCATAGCTTAACATACACCTTCTCGTCGTCAAGCTATATGTATCTTACCATACAGAATCCTACTTATCGACCTACGCTATATAAAAAGTATCCTACCTGGTCTACCTCATACTCCACGATGATACACTTATCCACCCCAATATTTCCCGAATTACCGTCCGCGACTCTATACCTTTGTCGCCCCCTCCTCGAGTACGCATAATCAATTCCTAGTTTAGGCTAAGCATGCGACCTCCGCGTGGTTATAAAAGGCATAGCTCCCTATGGCTCCTAGCCATTTGCCCTCACACTTTTGCCTTCAGCATGAAGCCTTCTGCATTCGAACTTTGAGCCGTAAGCACGTACGCACCAGTTTGTTATTTGACTTCTCACTTGTAAAAGGGACACGCCCTTATATTTAACTTTGTACTTCTAATATAATAAATCTGCTCTTAAACTTATTTGCTCGCGCTTATTTATTCGCTGGACCTGCGTTCCTATTCATATCTCCCGCCACCATCTCGAGTACGACACCGCCCGCAGCTCAGCGCAGCTCAACCGGCCCAACTACGAGGAACCAAGGCCTACACACGCACACAATGTAAGCCCCAAAATACCTTGCTAAGCCTTTGTAATCCTATCGTAAATTCGCACTTCCTATTTTCACTACTATCATATCGAATATCATTTTGGCTATCCTGCTTTTGCAAAAGCCTCGACTCCCAGGTAAATTATGAAAGTATTGACCAAAACCAGAGGCGAACGCGATTGAATTCCATATTAACTTCGCGCCATTTATTGCTTCCGCACGGCGTAACACATGTGACAAAAAGTAAATTACAAATTTACGAGTTTTATGTATTAAAACATTTTTTAAAAGTTATTATGTAAAATATCACTTTGACAAAAATGTTATGTAAAAAGCCAGTGTCAAAAAGATGCTATGTCAATATATTCATATATAAATACATGTTTTTGATTGAATTTGTACATAGCCTTTTTTTACATCTGTTTTCATATACCATCTTTTGAAAAGAAAATCTGATACGATCAAATAATATTAATGTATTTTTAGAAGTCTTTTTATATCGAGCTTAAAATTTAAGTATGATAAAATCATGCGATTAATTATAAGTTTATAAATGTATGAAAAGTGTTTTAATTGAGGAGTGGTAGAACAAAACCGGATAATTCAAGTTTCGGTAATAATTGTATTTATCTATTATAATTTACTGTTGTCTTTATATATTTTACATTATTGGATACTTAAACTTAATATTTTACCATACAGGTAACAACACTTTAAGATGCACTTACTCCATAATAAACAATATTAAGTAGATTGACATTTAAAATTGCAATTATCCGATTTTATTTCGATACTCCACAATTATAAAATAATGAAATGTACTTAAACGATTTTTACACTGATTTTCTTGTTTATTACAAGTTTCTTTTACTCCTAAATAAATAATGTATTCTGAATAGTATTAATAAAGTAGTCAAAAATAAAATAAAAGTCATACAATTTAAAGTTTAGTCAGTTTAAATTTCCCGCCATTTCATGTTCATTTTGAAATGCGATGTTGCCGCTTGTAATAGACATGCGCAGAAAGTACTACAGAGTGTAGTAAATCGTTAGTTTATACCCTTTCATCATTATTATTTCTCTATTTTGATCGACTACTCACAATTATTTTTATGCCATTGTAATCCTCATAAACCAGTGTATAACCACCTGTTTTTTTGTTATGATTTAGTATTTTACAACATTACTACAGAATAATTACTCACAGATAATGACAGAAACGTAATAAGCTACGTGTTGTACAGACTCATTTTACAACTCTTTTTCTTTATAATTTAGTCGATGAGCTTATGATTTTTGGAAAGCAATAAAAAGTTTAACATTTAAAGTATATTTCCCGCATATTTTTAATGTGATTTAGTATTTTTGAAAAGTCGCTCGAGCCACCTTAAGGAGATGTGAAAGTGAACTAATAACCCCTATCTTACCGGCATCGCATTTATATTTTTTCTCTGCAATAAATAAATATTTCTGAAAAACGCCAAACTATCCCCTTTGCATTCTTACCCATAACCTTCAGCTAAATTTTCAAAAACTTGCATTATTAACTCCCGGAGAGAAATCCGTTTGAAAATTTAACTATAATTGTATATTTTCAAACGCATTTTTCTCCAAGAGTTAATAATGAAAGCTTTTGATAATTTAACTGAAGGTTCCTGGTAAAAATATGGAGGGGATAGTATGGCGCTTTTTTAGAAATATGTATTTATTGCAGAGAAGAAAATATAAATGTGATGCCGTTTAGGCAGGGATTATTAGTTCACTTTCACATCTCTTCAAACGTCAGAGTTATACTACTGATAATACCAACAGATTTTTCGTTTTCTCATATTCTCACTAGACCGTATGCGCACCCCTGTGCGCACCCATATGCGCATACATATGCGCTCCAATTGTAGAGACAGTCACTCGGTTTCATTCTCATATCCTAACGCCCCCCTGCAAAGCAGCGCGCCTTCACTGGCTTCGTTGCCGCGTAAGACCAGGTGGTGAATCATTCTACACATCCCCTCTCAGGGCAGTTGTCATCGCTCCCTCATCCTCCACGACAGCAGGATTTTTGGCCCATTTTTTGTTTGAAATGTGTGGTAAAAGAGATAGTTTACAGAGTAAGGTAGAAGAAGAAAGTAAGATAGGAGATTTTGTATAGTGTTTGTAATTGTTGTGGTGCTTGCGTAGTGTTTTTGTAGATGAATGCGTTCGCCAGTGCGGGCTTATCACACCCACGCCTGGGCCTATCGGCTGTCCGCGACTGCTTATTCAATTTATTCGCAGCTAACCTCTTTCTCAGGGGTCGTTCCTCTATCCGCAACCTGAGGACGCGCTGTGTAGTGGTGATAGGCACCCACCCGTCCGCTCTGGACGACTACGCCCAGGGCTCGCTCAGGGTAACGGCGTTGAAACAGCTTTAATATGTACTAGAAAGGTAAAAGAATAAAGCACAGTTTTAACTACAAAAAAGCTGTCAAATTATGTATAAAATCATGATTTTGAGCAAATTGATAAGGCGTTCGTCGTGTAAACTTAATGGGCAACTATAATACAAGTAAATTTTTGTTTACAACATATTACTGAATATATCCTAAAAATTTAAACTTGCTATGAAATCAGAAGTAAGTGTATGCATAATTTAATTTTGTGTTATAGTATATTATAACTTGTTTTTGATAATAAATAAGTAAACGTAAAATAATTTTTTTCTAATATCGAAGGTAGAGCTTTACCGTAAATAAAATATTAATGAAACTTGGTTCAAATTTGTGCTTTCCTATTTATCTCTATTTCTTTAAAATAATTTTTTTTTAATCCTGCACTTCTTTTCGAATGCCGAATTGAAAATTGGGAAATAAAAGTTATAGTTTCTTAAAGGTCCTTTGACATCACATCTTTTCAAAAAATTTACCTATATATTTTTCAATTCTGACTTTGCATGGATTTTCTATTTGACATTTTAACAGTTTATGCAAATAAGGTCGTATTTGTTTCAATTCGTTAAAAATTTAAGTACACACAGCAATTTTAATTTTGCGTGGCATCACCTTTAGAAACTATACTATGGTCTACAAGAATACATTGTTAATTAAATACATATGAGTTTTCTTTTCTATAAAATAAATCCTTATATACGTTCGCTCATGTTGATATTGTAAGGTTTTTAAATGATTTTTGCAAACCAAACAGACAATTTTTATTTGCCGGTGACGTTACGGCAGCGTTTCACTGCTCTCATCAGGATATACCTTTATTTAAATATTAAATATTATACCATTATAACAGCATATATACTGTATATAAATTTACACTTGTACTTAGTTTTTAACAACCGCATTACTTACAGCATTTACATGGTATTCATTTTTGAGTCCAATGCATGTATAAACAATATATATAAATTACTTCCTATATGAATCAACGTAAAAAATATGTATGTATAATAATAAGTTAATTATTATTTATTATTTACACAGAAGTTGAGGTTAAGTTGCAATAAATACCTTTCATTATCTTTGTCGTCTATGATTTAAACCTTATAATAATAAAATAATAAATTAAGAGTAATAAATAACTTTAAAAACCGACAAGGTCCATGTGTAAAAATATAAATAATTTAAGAGAAAAAAATCTCACGTTAAAAGTCCCACATGGTTACCATATATGGATTCCACATGATTCCCACATGGTTCCCATATGGTATCTTATGGGAACCACGTAGGAACCACGTGGGCTTTTGGAAAGATTACCCAGTGGGATCCCAGTTGAAAACACATGATTCATTAAATTCTATTTAAAAAACATAAAAAATATTAGTTTTAGTAGACTATATGGCTATCATGCGGGAACCATGTAAAATATATATAGGAACTATGTGTTTTCAACTGGGATCCCACTGGGAAATCTTTCCAAAACCCACGTGGTTCTTACGTGGTTCCCATAAGATATCATATGGGAACCATGTGGGACTTTTCCTATTAATACTATTGGTAGGCACGACAAGGACTTTTTATCTATCACCGACGGTTACCAGACACTATCTGCGCACACTCAGAAGAGTCCTCTTGGTGCTAACTTGATTTATGATAACTTGACTAGAGAAAGGAAAAAATATTGTATAAAAGCATAAAAACCACTAAAATCTACTATTGTACAATTAATCACGATTTTATTTATTAAAAATTTAATTACTAATATATAACTAAACTACTAATTAATATTGCAAAAAATATATATCACATGAGGTTAAGTAATTTAAATTTTCCGCCAGTCTTTATATGTGCGCACGCATCTCTTTGTCAACACAAAGCACCTGCGCAAATATAAAGACGGTAATAAACAGTTTTCTTTTCTATTAAGGAATGTGAAATACCGATGTCATTGATATTTTTCCGTATTTTCACTTTCACATGTTTTTTTCTTGATATTAAACATATATCATTAGAAATGCCTAGTTATGTGTTCAAAAATGGATTCAAAATTTGATAACATATACCCCATTAGCCAGATGTATTGCAAATTGTTAGTAATTTTACATACACGTTTTGCTATCGATTTCCGTAAGTTTGACGTAACACTGCGTCCGTATATGATGGAAATTTTGTATCAAGTATTGAAATAAATTATGAGGACAAAGTGAAGGCAAAATTACAGCAATTATTGCTCATGATGTGCAGGCGTATCATAGTCATACATTGACATCATATTGTCGTCACATTTCTCGATTTTTGTGTTACACAAATTTCCATCAATATGCTGTTATTAATTTCTTCCCTTTCTCTCTTGCACTGTCGCATATCTGAGTAATGTTATTGAATATTACGCAAATAATATTGAAAATAATATAATATAATATATTAATAATATTGAAAACAAGTTGAAAGCAAATTGATGTACAAAACTTGCAGCAACAGTTACACATCAAATGTAAGTAAATCTGCGTCCGTATAAGGCAGCAATTTGGTGGCTAGCATGTACAGTCAATTTTACGGCACATTGACATCAATCCTTGATATTCGTCATTTCTTGAGCGTAAGTTGGAAGCAAATTACTAACAAACATTGCAGAGCAACTATTGCCGCGATTTTGCCGCGGCAAGCCTGGTTAATGGGGCTAATCTATTGCCTATTGTCTTCATCGGTGATCTTAAAAAACTTTAGTTTTTTTTGGTCACTGCAATGAATACATGTATAAAGAATGTAAACAAATTCTTTTTAGATCAAACCTGTTTAGATGAAGACAATAGGTAGCAATGGCTTAGGTTGAATAATTTTTTCTGATGATTTTTCAACTTCTTTGTTATGTGCGTAAATAATTAGGCAGTACATTGAACATTTAAGATGTTTTTATAAAAAATATGCACTTAATAAAATTTTTTCAAATTTTCATATTTAGACACCCTCTAAACCCTTTTACCCCCTTGAGGGATCATTCTACTTTGGACGCTCAAAAAAAGGCTACTTTTGAGAATTTTTTTAAAGGTACTATTATAGATATTGATATAAGATGTGTTGGGCTTAATAAATACACTGTCAAAATACATAAAAAAATATTTTTTATTTATTTTAAACACTTTTTATACACAAAAATTATAGCCAAACGTAACTCCTCGAAAAGTAGGTATGTGTGCGCTGTAGCCGAATGCTAAAAGACGGGCCATCTGAAGCAAAAAAATCAAACGGTTTTAGATTCAGTATGGCTCTATCGCATTCTAGGATTTTTTGGCGGGCATTTTTCAAAAAAAGAAAAAAGAAAAAACGTGGTTTTTCACCGTTTTTGCAATAAAAAAAATATTAAAAGGGAAAATCCTAGAATGCGACAGAGGCATAAGTGTATAATGTGTAGTTAAAATTCCATAAGGATTGGTTCAGTTGTTTCGGAGATTTTGACTACGAGCGGTCTTAGATTCAGTAGTTTTGAGAAGAACGCGTTTAAATTTTTTTAATTAAAAATCGTAAAAAAATGACCTAAGCTTAATCAGCGATGCCTGCTCCATACAAAATGCGTTCTGACTGTTCGAGAAGTTCATTTTCTTCCAATCTAGCCTCTCTACGCCTCGCTCTGCTATCCTTTAAAGCCTCGGATGAGCGGCGGTTCGCTACACGTATGCGCTGGTCCGCGCGAGTTGGCAAACTGATAAATACGGAAGCCGGGTGACGACATCGGCGCACATACACTGTGTGTGTGCGTATCGATGCTCCGAAAACGAAAAGCTTTAAACTCATGTGCGAAGAATTTGAAAGGTTTCATTAACAAAGATATACAATAATTATTTATAATTAATAAAATAATTATTTCATTTGTTATATATCTATATATTTAAATGAACGATTGAGAGTTGGAAATTTTTTTTATTGCTGTTTGAGTACTGTGTGTCATTTTCTAACCTCAATTTGTGATTTCTGTAAATGATTCTGCAACTTAATTTTATTTAAAGGTATCATTCGTAATATAGTTGAATTGGACATTTAAAATATTCGAGTTAGCTCTATGGAATCCAGAGAAGAATGTATTAACCATTATTTTCAAAGAGGATATACATACAAAGAAATTGTTGGTTTGCTGAGAAATCACAATATAAACATAACAGTCCGTCACCTACAGAGAATCTTGAGGAATCTTGGATTAAGAAGAAAAGGTATCGTTGGAAGTGACCTAGAAGAAGTTTGTAGTGCTATAATAAGTGAATTAGACAGTAGTGGATCAGATTTAGGTTACAAGACTTTGTAGCGAAGGTTAAAGTTATTCCATCGTCTAATTGTGAAACGAGATACTGTTTTAGATATTTTACGGATAGTAGATCCTGATGGTCTTGCTGAACGGCTAAGACATAGATTAAGGAGACGCAAATATAATGTGCCTGGACCAAACTTTATATGGCATATTGATGGATACGATAAATTAAAACCTTTTGGGTTCGCAATCCATGGTGGGATTGATGGGTTCTCAAGAAAAATTTTATGGTTAGAAGTTGCCAGTTCAAATAACAATCCAGATATCATTTCTTATTACTATCTTAAAACTTTGCAAAAATTTGATTTGCTTCCAACTTTAGTAAGATCAGATAAAGGTACTGAAAATTGTGTAGTTGAATCTCTTCAACAGTCTTTACGATATGATCATGAAGATTCTCTGTCTGGAGTACGTAGTTTCATCAAAGGAAGAAGTACGTCCAATCAAAGAATAGAAGCTTATTGGTCTCAAATGAGACGGGAAGGTGTTCATTTTTGGATTAATTTTTTCAAAGATTTAAGAGATACTCACCTGTTGAATGATTCTGAAATAATTGAAATTGAATTTCTAAGATATTGTTTTGGGCCCTTACTTAAGTATGATTTAGAAATTATCCGTAAAGAATGGAACTGTCATAGAATACGAAGACAGAGATGTCAGGAGACTACATCAGGCAAACCGAATTGTTTATTTTACAATCCAGAAAATTACGGTGCTACAGACTATAAAAAAGAAGCTGATCAAAATCATATTGCAATATGTTTGGAAGAGTTTAGTACAGAACCAAAACTTTTTGACTCCTATACTGTAGACTTAGTGCAACTTTTAAAACCTGATGCAGCCGTACCAACTACCATAGAAGAGGCTTTAAATCTCTTCATAGAGCTAAAAGAGCTTAAAAAGAATTATGAAGAGGTAGAAAATTAATCTTCGAAGTTAGAAGGATATCATAGCAATCACTTTACTTTATTTACTCCAGATTCCATTATTTGGAATCATGTCCTCAGACAGCGCATATCTCTTCTACTGGATTCATGTCATTTTGGCTTCTTTGGGAAAATTTAAACATTCTCATTCATGAATATTTTCTTTTTTGCTATTAGGGCTTCCGAGTGGATCTTCCAATCAAATCTGCATCTTATTTTTGTTTATAACTGGTGTAGACAGCCAAATCTGCGTCAAGTAGGCATACCATCATATGAGGGTTCAGGACCTTATGTTTATTAAGTGCCTATTAATTCTCCAAGTGCAGGATCTACAAATGGCTTGAAAACTTTCATGAGTAAAACTGATATTTTCAAAAATGTTAAACCGGTGCACAAAACCATGATGCACTTATAGTGAACCAAGTAAAGCTAAAGAGTATTCACAGTATTATAGTGAGTCAAGTAAAGCTAAAGAGAAAGCAGTTTGTAATTACGTCACTAATTTGATTGTAAATCAACAAAAAATTCTAATTTTTGCTCATCATAAAAATATGAAAAATACAAAAAAAAACATTTTGTAGATACATTTCAACAAAATGAAAATGTATTGGTATCAGCTGATAATGCTGGTATAACGTTGACAGCAGCACAACTTGTTTTATTTACTGAATTATCGTGGAACCCGGGTATTTTATGCCAAGCAGAAGACAGTATTTGCTGGCAAAAAGGCAATGGATTTCGTGTGAGTTCATTGTGACCCATCATCAGCTATCATTGTCTGTATAACTTGAAAAAATTCAACTTTTCTCTTACTGCACACAGGTTACCCTGGCTGAAGATGGTTCAAAAGGTCTGGCGAGAGGTTGGGCTCCAACATTCTTTGGCTATTCCGTTCAAGGAATGTTCAAGTTCGGACTCTATGAAGACTTTAAGGTACAATATTCAAACATGGTTGAAGAGGAAGTATCTTACGAGTACAGAACAAGCTTGTACTTGGTTTCCTCTGCCTCTGCTGAAATCTTTGCTAATATTGGTTTAGCACCATTTGAAGCTGCCAAGGTCAGTTCAAGCTCCTTTATTGGAAAAATTGCTTATTTTTAGTATTTCTTTTGCCTTTTCAAATTTGCATTTTCTTGTATTTTTAGGTAAAAATCGAAACCACACCTGGCTTTGATAATACCTTCCCTAAAATCCATGCTAAAGAGGGCATTCGTGGATTCTACAAGGGGCTGGTACCCTTATGGCTCCGACAAATTCCATACACAATGATGCAGTTTGCTTGATGAACTTCTCTACAGTCATGTTGTACTAAAACTACGTCAAGAATGTACCAAAGGAGAGCAATTACTTGTTACATTTGCTGATGGTTATATTGCTGGTGTCTTCTGCACTATTGTATCACATCCTGCTGACTCGGTAAAAATCATCATATCTTGTATTAAGAGGAGTCCGTATCTTCTGTCCTTGTCTAATCTTGTTTTTGCTATTTATTCAAATTGTAGTTTGTTAATTGAAAAACTAAAAGTTGGCCCCAATTGGTATTAAAGTAAGGAATATTTTGAGACCTTAAAAAGTATCTAACATTATTTCCTTTTCGAGAAAACTTCGGAACGGAAAAGCTAACCTCAATTTTCGCGTTCCGAAGTTTTCTCGAAAAGGAAATAATTGTAGATACTTTTTAAGGTCTCAAAATATTCCTTATTTTAATACCAATTGGGGCCAACTTTTAGTTTTTCAATTAACAAACTACAATTTGAATAAATAGCAAAAACGTGATTAGACAAGGACAGTAGATACGGACTCCTCTTAATGGGTCTAGATTCACCTCCAATTTTCTCAAGTACCTTGTCAAGCTGACAATGACATTACACTTTTCCCCTCGAGGTCCTCATAATACTTGATTTTATTGTTTATTAATCCTGATCCTTTTTTTCTTTTTAATTAGGTTGTATCCAAACTAAATCAAAAAAAGGAGCGAGCACCGTTGATGTATTGAAGAAATTAGGCTTTGGTGGTATATGGAAGGGTCTGGCACCTAGGATTATCATGATTGGTTTATTTATGATGCTGTTAAGCTATGGCTGCGTATGCCACGTCATCCACCACCTGAAATGCCAGAATCTCTGAAGAAGAAATACAGATTAGCTTAAGGATCGTACGTTTCTAACAAATGCGTCAACTGAAAAAGCTTGGATGGGAATTGAGCAACTTGTTTACATTACCATGGAGTTGGACATATATGAGTTAAAAATATATTTTTGAGATATAAATGTTCTACACATCTACACTTACGTTAGTTAATTCCAAGCTTTCAATTCAAGAAAACTTAATTGCATGCCGCTTAATTATTTTTTCTACCACTAGTATACAAAATAATATTTATTATGAATTATTCAGTTCATCGTTACCATGTCTATATATTGACTTTGTAAATATCAACTTCAAATAATATTTTTATAAACGATTATTTCTTTACATAACAAAATACGTATACATCCGTTATATTTTATGCTGTGACTAAAAAACTCAATCCAAAATTTATAATGAGACCTAATCCAGACATTTAAAAATAGAACTTTCCCACAAAAATGTCTTTCAATATTTCCTATTTACGAAGATCATTTATTTTCAATCGATACTCAAAGTATTACTATAAAGCACTTTTCATCGATATATTAATCGTCTTAATATTTGTATTGTTAAAAAGTACCTAACGTTAACAAAAAAGCTTGTAAATATGTCATTGTTTCACTTCTCTTGGCAGATTTGATGATTATAGGTTGAAGCCGAAAGACAACAGCTTTCTATTGATTATACGTCACAACTCTAGAAGAAGAAAAAAAGATACGAAAAAAAAACTTGGGGAGTTAGTACGCTTCCAACTTGCTCATTGTGTGACATTATAAAGAGGATGTAAATAGAACGATCGCTATAAATAAATAATCAGGTTGCACCACTGTTCAACAAGTTTTTCCATTTTTTTTTAAATTCTCCTAGAAATTACTTGCTACTGCACTAATTTTTTTCTAGTTAGTTGATGGTAGGTTTTCAAGCATAAAAATACTTAGATCAAATTAGTATTTTATTATAAAGTTATTTTTTCTTATTTTAAATCTAATATACAGACGAAATAACTCGTGTTTTTAATGGCAATAACAATAATAATACTTATTATTCATGTATGTTGTACACCTAACATTATTTATCGCAACAATAATCATTAAAAACAATTAAATAATAGTAGGATAATAGTTTTAAAATAAGCGAACACTCATTAATTTTGTTTAAGATGGTTTTATTTATTACAAATTACATTTTCTTATAACAAAAAAAGATGAACCATACATTGGTCTTGCACAAACAAAAATTACATTTTTCTTTTTTTATAAAAAAGGATGAACCATACATTCGTCTTTTATAAACAAAAATTGCATTTTTCCTTTTTTTAATCATTAGTTATACTAATCATTGGTATTTTTTTACTACAGTAAGATAACAGCACTACAAAAGATTTACATTATTAAATGTAACGAACATAAACTTTCACATAAATACTTATTCTAAAAAAGTTCTACCATGCATCGGCATTTTATCAAATATAAAACTATTAATCATTGGTCTTTTTCTTCATACTATAATTTACTTTTAAACGCTAAGTTTGCAGTTTTTCTTTCTTAGAAATACGTAGAATATTTTAGTTTTTAATTTTAGAAACTAGAATATTCAAGAAAATACTGTATTTAGAAAAACGTTCATTTAAAAATAGGAACATTCTATGATTAACCATATGATGGTTTTTTAACAACTATCTGGCATTTATTTACTTTATATTTTGAACATTTATTATTCAGTCCTCACTTTTAGGAAGCTAAATGTCTAAAAAAATACTTTTCAATCACAGAAACGTTAACTTAAGAAACGTAAGCTAATAGTTAACAATTCCTACATATAATATACTACTAATTTCCATATGCATGATTACAGATTACTTCGCAAGACCATCCAGCTCCATCGTTGGTGGTTAATTGTGCATCATCGTACCAATACAAAAATTTACCTTCTTTCATGGTTTTTCCATCTTTTTTCCAGCGAAAAATGGGTTGGCAGTCATCATCACAATATGGAATTACACCAAAGCCATATTTTTGTTCACAAAATCCATTGAGTACGTGGTAACGATGTAGGATTGCATGCTTAACTTGAAATTCTAAATCTACTGCAGGAAACTCGTATGACTTCGTGCAATCATCGTTCACTGATATTTTCAATAACACTTTTTCATCCATTGTTATGCGGCTTATGAAGAATCCAAAATGCAAAGGATCGAATCCTTCTTTATTGATGTAGGTACCTCTCATCTCTACTTTAAGGTGACGATAGCAGTCTTTTCTATTCAGTTCGATGACAGATGGCAGTTTACTGTACTTGGAAACTGTCATTCTTTGGTATAAAACTTCTACTGAATTCTTCATTTTTTTTCCATCAGTCTCACTATCCTCATCCATTTCATCTGAGTCATATAGTGATGTTAACATCTCATCCGACTCATATGGTGATGTTAACATCTCATCCGACTCATATGGTGATTGCATTTGTTCTTCTGGATTAAAAACTAAAGAAACTCTTTCATCTTCTGTCTCTTTGCCAGTTTCTGGGTCCTCCACATGTCCAAATTTTTCTTCAGTTTCTTCACTTTCCTGCTTGTCTGTTTCCTTTTTTTCTTGCAGATGTCCAGAATTGGTTTCTTTTTTTAAGGTTGACAATAGATACAACCTTAGTCGGTAAAATGGTTTACCCTGACTCTTGCAATACTTCCAAATACTGCATGCGTTGCCATCCTCATCTAAAAAGTGTACAAGTGGTGTGCCATTGTACAATCCTAGGTATAGGTTACAGTCTTTAAACAATCCTTCTGTAAAGACATTATCTTTCCTATAAGCAGCTATCGCCAAATCTAAAATATTACTGGCAGTATATTCCGTAGTGTTATTCAGAATCAAATATTTTGTCCCTCCCATGGGAGATTTTATGAGGCTAAATCTATCTGTATCTGTTTCACTGTGCATCCATCCAATTGTCAATTTTCTGTCTTTTACCGGCACAAACTGTAATGTAAGTATTATATATTAGATTTTAAATAATTGTAATATATGAAGTAACGAATGTACTTAAAATTTAATCATTTTACCTTGGCTTTTTTAGGTGGTGGAGCTTTCTCGTTTCCTTGGTTTGCTGAGTAGGATTTATTTTCCTTCCCTTTTTCTTTATTTGTTTTCATGGCTTCCATAATTTTCTTTATTCTTGATGCTTTGGATCCTGGTTCATCGTTATTCGTCTGGCTGGAAGTACTTGGATTGGAAAATCCAACAACGTTGTAGTCATCAACTTTATCGTTCAGAATGCACTCTTCAGATATGATCGTTGAGGCGTATTCTTGATAAATTCTGGTATACGTCAACCCTTTGGCATTAGGAAAATAGGTCCTTAACAGTGGCAATGACAAATTGCCTTCATCATTGGTTTGAAGTTTTAACGTTCTACCTTCCCAGGTAACATTGATGAAACGCTTCTTCTCAGACATTTTATCTGAATATATAATTAATTAATAATGAATTAATATGTAATCTATATAATCTATGATTAATAATGCAATGATGTATCTAACCTAACCAAAAATTATTCATGACTCCTAAATAAAAACTTGAAAACAACTTGTTTGCTATATAAACTTAGAATAACTTAAAAAAAAACAACTTAGAAGTATATTTAATACTAATAATATATTTTTAATATAATTTTTTGTTTTAAAAAGGTTTTCTTACCACATTGATGTTAACACCTGCAGGATTTTCATTGAAAAGAAAGATGGGAGTATCCGGTTCCGGTAGAAGTGCGCGAGTCATTATACTTATGCGTATCAGCCTTTCGGAGTTTTGGACGCTTCGGAGCATCGATACGCACACACACAGTGTATGTGCGCCGATGTCGTCACCCGTGAAGAATCGTGGCCTTTTGTGGGAAGCACAAAGAGGCCTAGTTACTGTTTTTTATTAATTTGAATTAACTGGAAAGGAAGATGACTTTTAGGTGTTTCTTAATGATTACTACTATGTAAGGGAAAAAGCCTTTCGGCATAAAAAACCCTGAATTTATTCAAACACTAGAGATACACTATGATAACAATAAATCACGCGAAAGTGACCGCACGCCGGGCGAGTACACGCGCACATGCATCAAACGCATTCACACACAAGTGTTCACATGCATTCAATGACACAGATAAAGATTGCTGATTGTGCTAGCGAGCACACCGTCAGCAGCGGTAGAGGCCGAGTAATGTGCAAAGTATGCATCCGTTAGTATACGGAACACGAGGCCGAGTAATGTGCAAAGTATGCATCCGTTAGTATACGGAACACGAGGCCGAGTAATGTGCAAAGTATGCATCCGTTAGTATACGGAACACGAGGCCGAGTAATGTGCAAAGTATGCATCCGTTAGTATACGGAACACGAGGCCGAGTAATGTGCAGAATATGCACTCGTTGGTACACGGAGCTCTAGATGAGCGGAGAGCACGTGCGCAAGGACACACAAACCGTACTCGAAAGGAGCTCCGCACGCGATCCGGTCTGGCCGATAACTGGCTGTCAAGCCAGCGAGTTCAAGCGATTGCCCCGAGCGGTGCGATCGCCGCGCTTACATACATGCACACGCTTACTGCGCGCGCAGGCGCAGAAGCAACGTATTTATAAGAGAATGCGTTGAGAGATGTTGCGACGCAACAACCCGGCTTCCGTAAATAAACGATTTCGTCGATCCCGACACCCATCACCTCCATAATTTTCAAAACCGGATGAAATCCTTTATTGAAAACACATGCTACAGTGAGACAATTATTATATTACACAGTATATACAAAAACCCCTTGTATCTTGTATCTAGTCACTTGTATCACACTTTATGTCGGAGCCTAAAGCTATATAGTGTCGTAAGCTTAGAGAATCCCACCCCTGGTGCCACTAACCACAAATAGAACAGAAAAATATAGATTTAGATATTGATAAATCAAATAGTAAATAAGTAAATAACTAAAGTAATTCTAGGACAGTCTGGGGCTAATACCTGTGGAAGAAAAAAAATCTAAAGTAATTCTACAAAAACTTTTGACTATTTCAATTCAATACTGGACTTTATGCCTCTAAGATTCAGAAATTTATCCACCTGTTTGTTTACTTATTTTATGCGGTTATGTCTATTTTTGTAAATATGTTGTCAGTTATTATGATTAAGAACCTATTTAAAAAATTCCATATGATATTTTATGTGGAATTTCTTATGTCACTTCACATGTCATTTCACCTAATTATGTAAAATTTCACGTGTAGTTATAGGAGTCGAAAATTTCAAATGACATTCCACATTTAGTTATCGGAGTTGAAAATTTCATATGAATTTATACGTAAAATTTGATTGAAAAATTTGACATGAAATTTCACAAAATTTGAAATGAAACTTTGATTTCTGAAAACCACATGTGAATTTTATAATTAAGTGACATTATATATGTAGTGACACATACAATTTTACAATAGTTTTTACTCCAAAATGGTCTCATTAGAACTTTGATGAGTACTGGATCAATACATGGCCAATACGAGGAAAAAACTATTTTTTTTTAACAATCATTAATACATACATATACACATACATACAATCACATACATTCACACATGTACACACACACATT
The DNA here is from genome assembly GCA_949152435.1 of Gastracanthus pulcherrimus. Lineage (NCBI taxonomy): Eukaryota > Metazoa > Arthropoda > Insecta > Hymenoptera > Pteromalidae > Gastracanthus > Gastracanthus pulcherrimus. Next base: position 113,222,694 of record OX424576.1, on the reverse strand, counting down.
CAGGTACATGCACACACACAAGGACACATACATACAGACACACACTTTTATATATACATTTGTGGTTCTGCCATAACTGTCCCAGATGGCATCCAGACCTCGTATACAAGTGTATGAATGAAAAAAAATGTTTTGCCGGCTCTAATGTGTGTATAATGTTGTTAACCTTCTTGTATAAATTGCAGGAACCAATTAGTTGATTGTTTTTTTAGAATAAATCAATAAAATAAAGTAAAAATGTCAGTTCCATATACCATGTGAAAAAAAAGTGAAAATGTCAAATCTCCTCGTACACGTTGCAAATTGTTGGGTTCATTATATATATTTTCATTAGTTTTGAAGCCAAATTCAACTAATTACTATTTAAACTAGATGCATACTTTTTGTCCAGCGATTTGCATCAAAATGTTGATAATTGCTTTGAAAAACGTGCTATTTGACTTTCTCAGAAGTATCTAACGACGAATTTTCAAAGTATATATCCAAAGTACACAAATGCAAATGTCAATTGTCAAATGGTTGAAAAATTGCAAACGCACACAAGAAGATTTCTTAATTTTGTAACGTATACAAATTTCAGACATTTTCATCCCCCCTGTAAACCACTATTTGAATTGTATTTATTGGTCAACAAAATGCATTTTCTCATAGTATTTGGTAGACATAAGAATCTATGTGGAAATATTTTAAAAACATCAAATACACAAGATGTTACAATCATTTTTAACCTGGAGTGTTAGTTCCGTAATCTCTTTATTACAATAACTATTATTTTTTAATTTTTAGAGCAATTTTTTAAAATTTTTATTCTAGTTTTATTACAACCTTTACATACCTATATGGCACGTAATGTTTCTAAAAGCTTTCGGTATGTGACATTTCTGTAATCTTTCTGTAATTTTTAGATATCCTGATTACTTTAATGTAATAATACCGATATGTATCAGCAACATATCATGTATGTTACTGTAATGTTATAGAAAGCTTTCAGTAACATTTTAGTTATGTTACTGTAACATTACTGAAAAGTTTCAATAACACCTCAGTAATATTGCTTTACAATCCTGTTAAAAATATGATATTAAAATCGATAAAAAAATGCATTTTTCTTTTCATTCTACTTATTAGATATTTAATCGGTTTTAATCTAATCTACTCATTTATTAACATTTATTTATGAGTTTCTACGAAAATTTTAGAATTTAAAATTTGTATATATTATTTATATACCTAGGTATTTATTAATCTGAAACAAATATTTTGCTTAAAATTATTTAATAGGTGTGTCAGAAAAAATAAATCAATTAAAAAATTTTGTCGGGGCTGGGAATCGATCCGAAGACCTCTGCGTGAAACTCCAACGCTGTAACCGTTCCCCTACAGAAGAACTTTGAAATCGATAAAAAAATCTGACTTATAATCTACAATTACTGGTCATGAAAATATTTTTATATTTCGTAAACATAAACATCCACAAAGATGACTGAAAATTACATTTTCCTAAAATCGATAAAATATTTTTACATTAGAATTCAAAGTAGAGTGCCGGTAAAACAGAGTTCTTTACTATATTTAGCTGATCATTTTTCTATTACTCGTGAAACCTTTCTGAATCATTTCTGACATATAACACTTGCAACATTACGTAGGGAATGTTGCGAAAACATTTTACTTGCAATGGAATTGAAATGTTATAACTGTACGTCAGGGAAATATTTCTGAAACCTAACTATCGTAACATCCCATGTGGGATATCACAGAAATGTTAGGGGTAAAAGCTCATATTTCTATTATTCATGAAATCTGTCTGAAATATTTCTGACATATAACACTTGCAACATTATGTAAGAAATGTTGCAGAAACATTTTATGTGCTATGGAATTGAAACGTTACAACTGGTACGTCAGGGAAATATTTCTGAAACCTTGCAATCGGAACCTCCCATGTGGTATATCACAGAAATGTTAGTGGTGGAAGCAAATTTTTCTATTATTCATGAAACCTTTCTGAAATATTTCTGATATCTAACCCATGCAATATTTTATTGGTAATTTTTCAGAAACATTTCACGTACAACGGGATGGAAACGTTATAACAGATACATCAGGGAAACGTTTCTGAAACCTTACAAACGTAAGATCTCATGTGAGATATTACAGAAATGTTAGGGATGAAAGCTCATTTTTCTATTACTCGTGAAACCTTTCTGAAACATTTCTGACATATAACACATCGAACATTACATCGGAAATGTTGCGGAAACATTTTGCGTGCAACACGATTGATACATAACAATTAGTATATTTCTGTAACGTTACTGCAATGTTTCTATGGATGAAATTCATATGAAATCTTTTTGAAAGGTTTCTGAACGATATCAGTTGAAACAATTCAATTAAACGATACCTGAAACATTACTGAAACATTACCAATGAGCGCATACCTTTCGGTAATATTACGTGCCGTGTGGGTAGAGAAGATGACAATCGGAAACAAGGTGAAATCAGTTAAATCATCATCAAATACAAGGAGAAACTAAGTCTAAGTGAGCAGAGAACAAAAAGAAACTGGAGAGAATTAAAACAGAAAATATATTAAGAGCACTACCGATCGAAAAAATAAAAGGAAAAGTTTATGAAAAAGAAGAGAAGAAGTGGTGCGATGTAGAATGTCACAGGATGAAAGAGAATCTAAAGAAAGAACTATGGAAATTACGGCAAGGTGAAATAAATGAAGAGACATAGGGAAGAAAAAGAACGTAATACAGAAACTTCATAGAAAATAAGAAAATGGAAAAGGCGAGAATTTGGATAGAAAGCAATAGGATCGAACAAGAAGAGGAAAATGAGAATAGATATATCAATAACAGATGAGCAATGGAAGGAGTACTTCAGCGAACAATACATCACAAGAGAGATACAGAATGGAAAAGAAGATGAAGGAGAAAAAGGAAAATAGGACACAGCAAGAAAGAGGGGAAGAAAACCTCCTGGAAATAACAATAGAAGAAATAAGAGAGACGATTGAAAAATTAAAAAAAAGAGAAAGCAGCGGGACAAGATGCCAACACAAATGAGGCATGGATTTTTGGAAAAGAAGAGACAGAAGAAGAAATAAGAGAAGTTCTAAATACAATATGGAAGGGAGGAAGAGTGCACAGAAGAATGGAAAACGGGTATGATAAAACCGATTTATAAGAAAGGGGACAAAAAGAAAGTGGAAAACTACCGAGGGATCACCTTAATGGACACAAGCTACAAAATATACACAGAAATAATAAGAAAAAGACAAGAAAAAGAAATAGAAGAAAAAAATGTGTTAGGGTAATCACAAATGGGATATAGAGAAGGGAAAGTGTTGTTAAGTAGGTAGTGGAGGTTGTGATGTGCAATAAAGAAACACTGGTTTATAATAAGTTGAGAGAGAGGTTTATTGAAATGGCGGGAAAACTATATATATATTCTCTTGTACGTAAAGGTACGGCGTGCAAGGGGATCGGACGCGGTCTGAACACACTTGCTCGTCAAACATACATTATAGTCATATAATCAGTGCTAACAATCTAAGTAACATAAATATATATACTAAGCTATCTAAATGATACCAACTGTATACATTTAAATTGTTTCAATTAAACTACATTTAATTTCAACAGAAAGGACTAGCAGAAACAATATACATACTCAAAGAAGGAACAAGAAAGAGCACTGAAAATGGAAAAGGAAAAATTATAGTACGTTTTGCAGATATGAAAGCGGCATTCGATAAGTTGAAAATAGAAAAAATATGGGAAAGACTAGAGACAAAAAACGTTAATAAGATGCTCATAAAAAAATAAAGGAACTGTTTGAAGGATCTAGGGTAAAAATAGAAATCAACGGTAAAATAATAGACGAATTCGAAATCGTGGAAGGAGTCAGGCAAGGATGCCCACTCAGTCCAACTTTATTTAACATAGCGATGACAGACTTAGAGTGCATTTACAATAGCGCGTACGCGTGTGAAACGCTCGCATCCACTCCTGGCCTTGGGTATTGCGAGAGTACCCTAGAAGTTAACGTGGCGTGACAGTTTTGTCACCGAAGCAGGTATGATCTGGAAATTTTACTCGCATTAGAGAATACACCTGCTCCGGTGGCAAGGCTGGCGCGCGGTCGGGTTAACTTTCGGGCGCTCTCACGATACCCAACAGCAGTAGTAGATGCGACTACTTCACTCGCACACTCGTGAACACCCTTGAATGTGGTCGAACTCGCCTCTGCTAATGCTATGGCCGATCGCGATTCACGTGTTGTCGCGTGCTACCGAGAGTACACGAGAAGGAAGCCTCGTTCGACCCAAGTTTGCTTGCGTTCCCGTGTTGCATGCAGTGCACGCGACGAGCCGAGGTAGACTGCTGTCGAGAACGCGTACCTTCTCGTTTCGCCCCGCCCCTCTTTTATACCCGCGCAATGACAGTGTTGCTAGGCAACTCTCGCGCGCAAGCCTCTAGCCCGAGGTTACTCGAAGATTTTCGGGGATTCTCGAAAACCCTCGTGCGTGAGAGGAACGCTAGCGCTCCCCGAGAACTCCCGAGAACATTCGCTTTGTGCTCGCACGCTAGGGACTCCAGTGTTTCCCTCGCGCGCTAGGAACTTCCAATGTTTTCCTCGGACGCTAGTGATACGCACGCACCCTAGAAAAACCCTAGCGATTCCCTCGCGCGCAAGTGAAACGCTCGCACCCTACAAAAACCTTAGCGTTTCCCTCGCGCGATAGTGAAATGCTTGCGAGGTGGAGAAACATTTGCGAGCTTGGGAAACGATTGCGAGCTGGGGAAACGCTTGCGACCAACGATAGTATAACTTTTGATTTCAGCATAAAAAACAACGTTGAATTAAAATTAAAAAAAAGAATTGCTTGCACAGAACAATAGAATAAATACTCTGCTTTGGGTACATTTAAGCGATAAGAACTATATTCTTATCGTTGGATGTTTTAATGGCCAATTTGCTCTTGTCAAACTGCAGGAATTTGAAGGAGGTTGACTATTAGTGAAACTTAACGAAAGAAATTTTACGAAGTGGCGGAGGTAGAGGGATGGTTATCAATAACAGAGAGGAGAGCGAGATACAAGGCAGTTGAGGTAATGAAAGAAGTAGCAAAGGAGGCAGGATTTGGTGGAACGAGAATTGAAATGGGAAACTGGGAAGAGAAAGAGGAAGAAGACGGAATGGAGGATAGAAAAGAAGGACAGAGATGGAGGTTGAAAGAGTGGAGAGAGAGTGAGAGAGATAGATAGATAGATAGATAGGTATACTTTATATTCATCAAGAGACAAAATCTTACAATTGCATGTACATGTAGTTATAATTAAAATATCAGTCTATTTTATGTATTTGTTATCTTAACGTTCACTTATTGCATTTCTTACTAAATAATATTATTCGCTTTATCAGTTCGTCAGTTTATAAAATTTAAATGTAATGAACTAGTCATAGTCAGATATCACAGAAACACGCTTCGTCAAAAAATACTACATAGAATAAAATAAATACAATAGAGATAACATATAAAAATAAAAGAATACATACACATACTTTGCTAAATTTTTACGTATACTATCACGTCAAAATTTAATACACACTCATTTATGACACTCTAACAATCACGCTAATAAATACATTCACACCTAACACTAAACATATTTAATAAATAAATAAATTAATAAATAAATAAGTCGAATAAATAAATAAACCAGATAAATAACTAAATTAAATAAATAAATAAATAAATTTAAATAAATAAATAAATTAAATAAATAAATAAATAAATTTAAATAAATAAATAAATGAAATAAATAAATAAATAAATGAAATAAATAAATAAATAAATGAAATAAATAAATAAATAAATTTAAATAAATAAATAAATAAATTAAATAAATAAATTTAAATAAATAAATAAATTAAATAAATAAATAAATAAATTTAAATAAATAAATAAATTAAATAAATAAATAAATAAATAAATAAATTTAAATAAATAAATAAATTAAATAAATAAATAAATAAATTTAAATAAATAAATAAATTAAATAAATAAATAAATAAATTAAATAAATAAATAAATAAATTTAAATAAATAAATAAATTAAATAAATAAATAATTCAAATAAATAAATAGCTTAAATAAATATCCGAGTCACCTCTATACATTCTCTTCACCATGTAATTGCTTAAGGTGCCTGCTAAACGCCGTTTTAAATTTACAAAAAGATGGCAGGCACCTCACACTGCTCGGGAGCGAATTCCAGAGGTGCGCACCTTGAACTCTAAATGAGAAAAGGCCCTTATCTGTGCGCGACCCCGGAACCGAGAGCTCTTTCATACCACCCCTACTTGAAGTCCTGGCCTGGTTTTTTTAAAAGAGGGCAGTAAGATATGGTGGCTGCCGCATGACAACCGCTTTGTAAAGCAGCAGCCCCATAAAATACTCGTTCCTCACCTTCAGATCTAACCAGTCCAGTTTTTTCCTGTAGGCGGTTATATGCTCATCTCGCCTAACACCACATATGTATCTCACACATGCATTCTGTAGACGTTGTAGTCGTGTCTGGAACTCCCCTGACACGTCAAGAAGAACCACTGAGCAATAGTCTAAGTGAGGTAGTACCAGTGCACATGCCAGCTGCTTCCTCAGTATCTCTGTGGTGCTTGAACGGAAAAGTTTTAAGCTATACAGAGCTCTATTTACTTTTCTACTGACCGCATTCAGTTGCGGCTTCCATGTCAACCTTCCGTCCATCACTACGCCGAGGTTGGTGACTGTATCGACAAAGGGAACGTGTACGCCGGTCTGTATCTCAATGCCTTGCAAGTCAAGGTTCTGAACCTGTTTGATGTTGTGATCAGATCCAAAAATGATCGCCTTTGTTTTGCCGACATTGAGGCGCAGGCCAGCTGACGTTACCCAGTTCGACACTGCTTGTGCTACAGCCGACATGCGACTGATACTATCACGAAGACCCTTCCGGGTCACTTGTGTGTAGGTTTGCAGGTCGTCAGCGTAAAGTATGTGTTCAACACCATCTAAGTCGAGTGCGTCTTGTGAGTCGTTTATGTACAGGCTGAAAAGCAGGGGTCCAAGGACTGAGCCCTGTGGAACGCCAAGATTGGTGGTTAGCCAACCTGAATCCCCGTTTGTGTTTGTGACGACTTTCTGTTGTCTCCCCATAATATATGACTTAAGCCACAGGAGAACACTCCTGGAGAATCCCATGCGCATCAGCTTACGCAGCAGTTTAGTGTGTGAGATGGTGTCGAATGCTTTGCTAAAATCAAACATTAACAAAATAGTCAATAGTTTTTTGTTGTTGTTAATGCCTGATCTTATGTCTTCCGTCAGTTTTAGTAGTGCTGTCTGTGTACTGTGATTCTGTCGAAAACCAGTCTGCATCGGGTCCAAAGTATTATTTTCTCGTAAAAAGTCAGTTATTTGTTCGTGTACTATTTTTTCAAGGACCTTAGAAAGGAAACTCAGTAGGGCAATTGGTCGGAAATCTGACACCGTAGATGGGACAGGCTTCTTCTTCAAAGGCACCAACTGAGCTCCCTTCCAAGTTCCCGGAAAAATGCCACTGGACAGAGAGGAGTTAAAGATCTTAACAATATGATCTCCCACAAACGGAAGAGCCTTAGCCACCATACTTTGGGGAATGCCGTCTTCCCCTCTGGCTTGTGATGAGAAGTGGGTAACAGCCAGAACCACGTCCGAGAAGCTGACTTCTCGGAAAACAGAGCCGTCCTCACTGGCAGTGGTCAGGACGTTGTCAAGTTCTTCATCACCCTCATTTTGGGAGATCGACACCCCTGCAAAGTGGGCATTGAGCTCTTCCGGTGAGAAACCATGAAGCTCCTCTCTTGTCTTTGGCAGAAGGCCCAGAGCCTTGAGCTCTTTTCAGCTATCTTTCTTATTATCAATCGCTTCAGAAATTTTATTTTGTAAAAATCTTTCCCTTGTTTCCTACGTTCGTAATTCAGCTTCAGCTGCAAGGCCCTGATACTCCCGCCACAGTCTGTCGTCATTGGTCCGCGCATAGCGTCGTCGTACGGAGTCACGTTTTTTGTAAAGATGTATTAGTTCAGCATCAACCCATGGTGGATTTGTTTTCTTTTTCGGCGTGAATTCTTTTAACGGTGCAATTTTATCTATCACAGCCATGAGGTTGACACTGAGGCACTCTAATTGACTGTCAACACCCGCCGCGGGACCATCGATCCGCGACCAATCACAGTCAGCTAGGTGAGACAGGAGGTCGTCTTGCTGGATCGATTTAAAATCCCTGTAGCTGAAAGATTCAACCACAGGGGATGCAGCAGTTTCGACCCCAATCTCGACCTCTATGATGTTATGATGACTGGGAAAAGGCGCCGGCCGATTGTCCCTGCTCAGTACAACGTCATTATTATCTGTCAAGATCACATCAATCCACGTGTGAGAATCCGTGAGATGATAAGTCGCACCATGATCAATTATTTGAAGGTTAAGATCATCAGCCAACCACCTAACAAATTTTGCATCGGCTGACGTTCCGAGTAGGTTCGCATTCAGATCTCCCATAATAATTTTGTGACTAAAGTCTTGAGTATGTATCGTTAGTTTGTCTGTTAAGTCAGAGCCATGTAAAAACGGTACGTGCGGTGGTCTGTATATTAAAGCAACAAAGACGGGGGGAAGGCTGCCCTGCTGAACACTGCACATTAAATATTCAGGTATAAATGGCCTGCCCTCCTGTGTTGTTGGAGAGCTGCATAGTAAATTGGCCTTGAAAGTGTTATGAATGTACAGGACTAGCCCGCCCCCTAGTTTGTTGCGATCAAGTCTAAGTAGTGAGTAGTCGTCGATCTGAATGAGATCACTCCCAACATCAGGGTCAAGGTGCGACTCAGCAACCCCAAAGAGATGGTAGGCAGGACGAGCTGAAAGGTGTTGTTTAATCATGCCAATGTGCCCCATCAGTGAGGTAACATTGACAAAACCTGCCCTCAGTCCCTTACAGTGAACCCCCTCAGCAGTGTCTGCGGATAGTCAATTTTTTGCAGCAGTTGACGGAATTACATTTTTATCAATTACGATTTCATTATCAACGGTTTTTGTTATATTATTTACAGTTTGAGATGGTTGATTAATGGCATATGATGCCACTATTGTCTGTAAATCAGCCGCAGATGAAAATTTATGAGAGACGTCGCCATCGCGCCTCTTCACCAGGAAACGACCCCCTCTATGCCAAACATACTTAAAATTAAGTCTCATCGCAAGGGCCTTGAGACTTCTATATTTAATAAAACATTCTTTTGTTAATAATTCATTTATAAAAATTTTCTCATTTATAATCCCATCCCTTGTGTCCTGGTCAAGAGCTGCAATGTCGACATCTCTAGCATGAAAGCCAGTGATAAGCTTTTTGGCTCGCATTATTTTCTCGCCTAACACACTGCTGGACAGGGTAACAACCCATGGTGACCGTCTACGTTCGCTATTTGTATCTGCTAATGCCGCAGCTGTCGATTCTTCTGACCGAAGCAGGCGTGTGCCTATTATATCAATTTTTCGTGTTGATGGAAGGACACGGCACAGTATCGCGTGTGCAACGTCAACACGCTTAGAGACATCACCGTCGAAAATGTTTGAAATAATGAGCTCCGTATTACCGCTTTTAATGTTTTTACTGTGCATTGTCCCCCCATCAATCGTTCGCACCCGCGTGTTTCGTGCAGGTGATGCTGCAGCATCAGCATTGTCGATATTGTACTTATTCAAACGACTAGATGTTTTTTTCTACTATTTACAACTTGGATAAACCCGTCATTATTGATATTACAATTGTCAATTGTGTCGCTTATATCACTATAATTGTCGAGTAAAGTACTATTTGTAGCAGACGCATTATTAATATTAATACATTTATTTGTACTTGTCAGAGAAACGGTATTGTTTCGTGTACTGGGGAGCACTGCGATTTTTTGGAATTCAATTTTATTTAATATGAGTTGGTTATCTTTTTGGATGTTCTCAACATTTCTTTCAATTTTGTCGATAGTAGTAGTATATACAGAGGTAAAGTCTTCTGTTGTTATTATTTTTTCTATTTTTGTTATTATTTCCTTGTTGTCACATTCAACTCTATTGCTTTTATTTGTTAAATTTAGGAAATCGTTTTCAAAAGTGTTTAATATAAAATTATCAATTTTAGTCTTTGACTCAAGATTAGTCTGCTCTAGATCATCGATTTTTTCAATTAACATGTTATAATTTACCTCTGTATTGGTCAACAAAATGTTCGTTTCGACGTTATTATCATGTAATTTTTTATTTTTAATTTTTAGGTCATCTATTTCTTGACAAAGCACTTGCTTCTCCTTTTTCATCTCCTCCAGCTGGGAGTGTTGTTTCGACAGTTTTTCCTCAATTTTTTGCAGCTTGGATTCAATTGAACGTGCCAAAGTATGTACTGCTGGTAACGTATTTAGCCTATTTACAATTGCCTCCAATCTGCCTTCAATAGAGGTGCAATGTCTAGCAAATGCATTGTCAATGTTTCTTGAAGTAGAATTCGCGTACTCCACGAGGCAGGAGACCGTTGTTCCCTTTTTTAACGCGGTGCTATCTAGTATACGAATGACGGACGCATTTATGTCATTAATACTATCACAGATTTATTATCACAGCTATAGTTAGAATGTTCCACTGTGCAGGCACCACAACAGACCGTCTCACAGACGCAGGAGGCAGCAGAGTGCGGTGTAAATGCAGGAGCCAAAACACGAGCAGGTGTACCTAGCAGACGCGCGACGAACGAGACTCGTCGAGACGAGAGAGAGAGAGAGAGAGAGAGAGAGAGAGAGAGAGAGAGAGAGAGCACACAGGCTGGGAGCAAAGTTTAAAGAGAGTGAACGCAGAAGTAACGATTTAAATATGTACAATATCTGCTGTATAAATATATGTATTATACAGTTGTATATAACTTCTTAGTTAATTAAAGCTTATATTATTATTAGAACCCCTACATTTTATATCGACTCTTGCTCATTTGTTCTATCTCTAGTGTGAGAAATCTATTAAATCCTATTCACCAATACAAAAATTGCATATACATCCTATTCGTAAATAGGATCTTCTCATATTTGGAAAAAGGAATTAATAAGATTTAATAGATTTCTCACAGTAGGGATTATACTTTTTTTAAGGAACGTTCCGATTCTTTTTGGTTTGATCTAAACCTTTAATATGTTAACCCTTACTACCAAGGTATCGTTTGCGAGACCCCACTCAAAATTCAGTCATTTATAACTTTATCAATATTAAATTTATTAAAACTCATTAAATATAATTATAGTTATTATGTAAATGTTTGGAGCTATAAAATTAATTAGTTTAAAAAGTTATAAACAATGCGCCATCAAATATATATTTTTGTATAATTTTGTAAAGGGGTTAATAAACCCGTTTAATTGAACAATAAATAAATAAATAAATAAACAATTCTTTTTGAAAAGGTGTACAATTATGGAATTAGAGGCAATGTGCGCAAGCTATTAATGAGCTATCTTACTAATAGACTACAAGAAGTCAGAGTAAAAAACTGTAATGAAGAATATAAAGTGTTGACCACTGGAGTCCCAGAAGGGACAATACTAGGACCATTACTTTTTATTTTATATGTAAATGATTTATTATTGTAAATGTTTATTGATACAATAATATCATACGCAGATGATACGGTTATAGTTTCAATTGATTATACATGGTTTATGGCTCAAGACAAAATGAATAAATCCCTAGACAAAGTCGCAAATTGGTTAGCATTAAATAAATTGTTTTTAAATGTAGACAGAACTGTGTAAACAACATTTGGCAACTATTGTGATAGCGTACTTAAAACTTTAGAAATATAAATAGGGGATCAAAATATTAAAAGAGTTGAAATACAAAATTGAAAGACACATAATTAAAACACATATTTAAATAAATAACTAAAATAACTAAATATAATAACTAAAGATAATAAAATAAAATAATAAAATAAAATAACTAAATATTTAGTCTTTATTTTCTCAAAAATCTCATAATTTATGCAAACGAACACATTAACAATAATCTATTATGCATTTTTCCATAGTTGCATCAATTATGATATAATAGCGTGGGGTGGTGCTTATAAAAATAATCTTAATCTATTATTGCAAGGACTGTAAAATAGGATTTTAAAAATCTTTTTTATTTGTCTTTGAATCACTACAATATCATTATTTTACGCTGAAAAACAAATATCTATAATCCAGAAGTATTACGAGAAATAAAAGTATACCTTTACCGAGAATTACTAAAACTATTAGCAATAAAAACAGTTATATAATAGCTATTAAAATGTACAATATATTACCAAAAGAACTCAAAATTATAAACAATAATAAAGTTACTATAAGTAGAAACTAAAAGTTTTACACGTTGAATGAATATTAGGAAAGTTTCCGTTAGATTCAGTAAAAGCGTTTTCGATTTTTTAAACTTTTTATGTGACTATTTTTGACACGCTTAAAAATAAAGGCCCATAACCTGTTTAAACAAATAATTTTATTTCATATATAAAATTACTTTTATAACCGAATATTGTTTTCACCTTTTAATTATTGGTGTCTCTTGCTAATATAATTTTTTTATTAAGTAAATATTACGTATATAAATTGATATTAGAGAAATTTCGTCGCAGAGTCTCAGAGACGCCACGTCGGCTTCCGTTACTAAATTTCACCTGGGTAGTAAAGGGTTAATAAATTTCTTTTATTTACATCTATGTGATTACAGGATTTTTTGAAATATAATATGTAAATACTCATCTATTAATTTACATCTATCTAACAAAAACGATATTTGTGTGCTCTAAGATATTTTGTTTTTCTTTTAAATCAGTGCAAAATTTAGTCACGATCTTTCTTTTTCACTTTTATGCATTATATTTTCAAGTAGTTAACTGTAAATCTAAAGAAATCGTTAAATAACTTGAAGGTTCGAAATAGATCTGATCAGTTTATAGATAAATCAACAAGTTTCGGCTAAGAACTGATCAGTTAAAATACATTTAAAATGTAAATCTTTGGTTCAGTTACACCAGTCATGATACTATTCCAGTATTTGTGCGTTCAATAAAGGATTTTCTAATAACTACAATTTCTGAAAATAAGATCTGAAAGGTTCGATAAAATGTCAAAATTTGTACAAAATATAGTCGCGATTTCGCTTCGCCATAAATTGTATTCTTAAATAGTTTTCTATAAATATTAAATTACTGCTAACAACTGTAAGGTTCGGAATAGATTTGATTTTATATACATATCGTCAAGTTTCAGACAGGAACTGAACAGTTCAATGAGTATTTAAAATGTAAATGTTAAGAAACGTTTCTTAACGGAACAATTTTATTAAAATAATGACGGGGGGGGGGGGGAGGGAGATCCGACTTGGCCACGCTATACAGGCTTGGGGATCTTGCTTGAGAGAGCTGTAAGACCCAAACAAACCTTTGAATTCCTCTTCTTTTGTTATTAGTTTACTCTTATTTGTGATATTATTATTATTTAATTAAAATTCTTATCATTTGTTTGTGTTAGATGACGCTGGAGATTTTTGGAGGTTGAAAATTAAAGTGAACAAGCGAAATTCCTTTTGTTAGCTTGACTGCTCGTGCTAATATTTATTTCAGCGTAAAAGTTTTATTTATCCAATATATCAATAAGTTCGTTTATCCGCTCTTATCTCGATATGGATAGATATATGTATATAATTGTATTGGTATTATATCTAATGGTCCTTATTATTTGTAGTTATATCTGAGGCTCTTTGTGAGACGTGTGGCTACTCAAACTTGACTCAATCACGACTCTAATTCTGAGACGTGTGGCTACTCTAATATTGGCCTAAACACGACTGACCGTAAAACATGGCTTAGCTGCAGCGTCCACCCCCGCTCAAGACCTCTCCTCTCCTCCGTGACGTCACGACGATTGTTGCCTCGTGTCGCTCCTACGGTTTCTTATAGCTTAGTAGCTGCAGTAGATCTAAGAGGCAACGCACGCGTGCGGATCGCGCGTTAAGGGGAGGCAGAGCTTGAAATGTTGAGTCGGGTGACACAAGATATTATTGTGATCTCCACTTATACATTGAAATTAAGTGCCGAAAATTGTGTGTATAGGAGTTTAGTTTTTACGAATTCAATTAGTTAATTTAATTAATTAAACACACAATTTTCGTCACTTAACATCCCCCCTACTTAAAAATGTTCGTCGTCCTCGATGAATTTTGCGTATCGCTCTAGAGTAACATATCAATGTCTGCCATTGGGCGCGGGTCCATGGTCCGGGTTTTTTCTTTATTGTATCGTAAGTTTATGTCAGCAAATTTTATGTCATTATATGTTTGATTTGATTTGACTTGGCTTGGCTTTGGCACAGAAAAGAAAAGAACTTTTTGCGTATGTTGGTTTTTGGTGAATGTTTGGTCAGGAATTCTTGAGGTGTCGAACAACTACTACAATTAAAAAAGAAATTATTGATCATGGGTTCGCCCTTCATCACCAAATGGTCCGGTCGACATTTTGTAGATGCCGCCGCAAGATTCGGACTGACGTGGTTTGAACTTCCGTTTTTGGTTTTGTCAATTCGTTTTTCGCCGCCGAATGGTCCGGTCGACATTTTGTAGATGCCGCCGAAAGATTCGGACCGTCGAACTCCGAAACTGTAGCCTCTATTTGCATATCGGCTAATGATATTGAGCTGTTATTGCTTGTTCTTCATTACCAGGTGTAAGATACTGTGTACCTTTATTGTGATTTTTTTTGTTTGTTGTTGTTCTCTTTTGGTAGGGTTTTGGGTTGGAATGTATTATACTTCCTCTCTTTTTGTGAACCTTAACCAAGATATTGAATCTTTGTACTGCTCAGATTAAGATGAAAGCTTACTTACGTGAATCGTATTTAAGTTCTTGGGTACAATATTATTTTGGCATTATCTGTTATTACTTTTAGGTTTCATGCACACTGCTTTGTCATGCATGATAATGATTTGTATGGTTCTAAAATTAAGGTGGTCCAGGTCCATAACAATAAATGTGGTCTAACAATTCAGTGTATGTATATTATATTAAAAAGAATAAATTTTATGAAGATATAAAAAGGTATTGGTCCAATATTTTTAAATGTTACTTAAAAGCTGTCTGATTGTTTGTCCTGGCTTTCTTGATAATTATGTTTTAGTATGATTCCGTTGGCGCTATCTTGGTCCATATACTCTATAGTTAGTACTCCTATTTTTTTGTTTGGTCCTTCTCGTCGAACGTTTAAATGAATCTTGCTGCTGGTCCCGAATGTTTTGACATATGCCGTAATGTTTTCCACGGCGTTGGGTGGTTGGTACTCAACGATCACTACTTTGACTTGGTCCATCGATGATTTGACAGAGGTGATTCTGTACTTTTAGTCCATTCTGAAAGGAGATAGATAAGGTATGTTCGTTGGTTGGGTCCATTATGGTATGGAGCATGTTAAATAAAGTAGGTATAGAATTGAATGAAATGGAAAAGAGTAAAAAGTAGAAAAGAAAATTGGGTCCTTTTGGTACAAGAGCTTATTTTACATTGGTATTTTCGATTTCACGGGTCGCATCTTATTGTGTTTGATTTAGGTCATGTTTTATATTGCACGTGTAAGTGGTGTAATTGTTTTATTGATCCTATTTGGGTTCAATCTACATTCATGTTAGGTTCATTTTTTCATTTATTTTTTTATAGTGTCGCATATTTTGCTGCGAAGTGTTGGTTATCTTGGTCCATGTCTTCTTCGGAAGTTGTATGTCCTATTTTGGTTCTCTTGGTGCTTTCATCTAATGGTTCTTTTAGATCTGGGTCCGTTTTCCTTCCTTTTTGATTACGTTGTGTTATTTTGCTGTCCTCTGTTATTTTTCTGGTGTTATGGTCCCATGCGACTTGCTTTTTGCATGTTTGCTCATGTAGGTGATAAAGCTCTATTGGTACTGTTTCTTCGCAGAATTCATGGAATTTGGTAATGGGTCCCTGTACGTTATATTTGGAACTTTTCCTTGGTTCCGCATAGGTCGCCTTGTAGTCCAGCTTGCATCCATGAATTGCTTTTTCCGCGTCTTGGATATTGAAATATTGTACATATCCAAAAGACAATCTCTGTTTTTTGTCCCTTACAGTCTCATAATACATCATTGGTCCGAATTCCGCAAAGTGCCTAAAAAAGTTTCATCTTTTTCCCTGTCAGTGCCGGTCCATGGTAGAGTACAGAATAACCGTGTTTTGTCATTCCTTAAGCTGTCTGACTTGTTCAGATAAACTTGTGATCTTATATTTCTGCTATGGTGTCGTGGGTTCATGGTTATTAGGTTATTGTGGTTTTGGGTCCTCGGGTACTCTAAAGTTCTTTGGTTACTTTTGAGTCGTTGTACTCTTTTTGTTATTGATGTCGTAGGTAAACCATTGAGTTTGGTCGCTTTTCTGGCTTCTGCTTCAGTTTTGAACCTGATTGTTATTTTGTTGGTGGTTGGGTCCATGCTGTTGTGCTTGACTTCCACCGTTGTTGGCGTTCCTGCTTTTTCAAAGGTAGCAATGATGTCCGATAGTAGGATGCTTTTGTCAAAAAACACGGTGACAGCAATGGGTCTTGGGTTCATGATTTTGCTTTGGTCCGTCCTAAAAATGATTTTGATGTGTTGATTGTTACGTATTGTAGTATTTTGGTTAAATGTGTTGTTTCTATGTACATGGTGTATAGTTAGTTAATACGGTGAAAAGGGATTTGAAACCGTGTATTATAGTTCGAATTCTTGTGCATCTGATTTCATCCTTCTAGATGCTAGGAATGATATTGTTCGTTTCGGTGCTTTGGATTTGGTGGGTGCGTTATTGATTACGTTACTTGTGTTAGGTTCTATTATTATGGCTCCGGGGTGTGGTTGAGGTTGTATGGTAGTGTGTAAGGGTAATGAATATTCATGCTGCCTCTTTTTGAAACATAAGACCCCCTCGTTGTTTTTGATGCATATGATAATTGTTGTTATTATGAGGATAAACGCGACTTGAAGTGTTAGTCCCCCGTACATGAGGGTGTTAGTACGATTAGTCTCTCTTTTGTGTTCTGCTATTTTGTCCATTTGGTCCATTATTTGGTGTAATGATTGCCCTTTGTCTTTCCAGAATGTTACTTCTTCTGATTTGGTGTTTATGGAGAAATTCAAAATTCATTCTGTTTCTTTTAGTTTTGGGTAGATTTGATTTATTTCTAAGTTTATTTCAGGTTTGTAAATGTACTGTTGCTTCGTTCTCTTGTTTTCCTCATTGATTAATGCTACTTCTTTGGTTCTTCCTACACAGCCTGTAGCCAGTCTTACAATTCCCACGCCGTTTATTTTTACTGTTTGGTCCGCTTCGCCTGAAGATGTTATTCATAGAAGTTCTTCTTTTACCGTCGAGTACAGCCATGATCGATCTACACTTAAATAGTTCCATTGGGCTGCAGGATCGTATTTGTACCGTACATCACATGTTTCCAGGCCTTCAATGCTTGGGTTTAACAGCATGGTGACTTCACAATCTTCTGGCGTTGATACCTCTCTGAAAGGTCCTCCTGATGGACATATATATGCGTAGTGGGCCCTAATGCATGCATTCAGAGTAGCATGGTCAAGTTTCAAAAATTGCTTTTCATCAGCACTTAATGCTAAATATTCTTTTGATGGTTGTATATATGCCAGACCAGCTGATTTGTTATTGTGTCTTTGTGGTACAGCAAGCGGGTGCAATTCGTATAATTGATACGGTATCCTTTCTACTAAAGGTAAATGACGCAATGGTCCTTCCATCATGGTGTATTGCGTCAACTTTTGAAATTTTGACAATTTCTTCAGCTCGTATGTGCTCTGAGGGAATTGGGTTCTGGGTGTATCTTGCCTTTTTTCAACAATCTTAGAATAGCCAAAAGCTTTTCGTTGCTGCTGATCACGCGGTTTAGATTCGATTCTACGCTCCTGAGGTAGCTAGCTAGTTCTAAAATATATCTTAATTCTTCACCTTCTTCTAATAGAGTAGTCATTTTCTCTGTGAATACTTTTTCTATGTTTTTTTGCACGCATTGATGCGCTCTAGTAATGTTGCAAAGCTCTTCAAAAACAGCTAATATGATGTGAGTTTATTCGTCCATTAATTGGATCATTTTGTTCTGGTCCTGGTAGAGGTTATCTATGTTGTGATTGATGTTGTCTATGTCATCTTGTGTTACAAGTCCAAATAGACTTTTGCTAATGCTGCCAATTGCTCCTAGGGGTGTCATTCTTTTGGTCCTGATACTACGCGGAATTCTTGTTCCTGCATATTCACTGTGTCCGAGATTTTGTATGGTATCATTTATTTGTGTCTGTAAGTGGGTCAGTGTTTGGTGTTTCAAGTCAATGAAATCCGTCCCCAATGCTAGTTTTCACTTGTGTTCAGGCAACTTTATAATGCATTTGGAGTACGCTTGGTTGAATGATTCAAGGGGTCCATGGGCTTGTAGAAATTCATTAACATTTATGTAAATAGCAACTTGCCAATCAGCCCTTTTTATTCTAATTGTTTGCATTCGCTCATAGTAGATGCTAGGGTTTGACTCTACTTTTTTTAAATCATAGTTACTGCTGCAAGATGCTACAGTGGCGAAGGTTAAGATTATGAATATTAAGTCCATTGTGATGATGCCTGTAATTTAAATAAAGTTGTGAATCTGTCAAGTTATTTATTTTTATCCGAAGGTACTGCTTCTTTTAGTTTGTTTATATGTTTTCTTATTCGCTTGCCATTAGGCAATTTTAGAATTATATTGTTCCTGCCTAGAATTTCTACTATTTTTAAAGGTTTGTTGTAAAAACTATCTCCCTTTGAGGTCCTGATTTCTTTTAAAATTCGCGCATAGCCTCCCACCCTTGCCTCGAATCTCCTGATTTTTTTATCATATTGTTGTTTGGATTTCTGTTTGGTCTTTATCTGATTTTGACCAGCCATGATTTTCATTTCGTTTAAACGTAGGATTAGGTCGCGTAAGTAAATGTTGTAGGTTCGTAAACTATCGTCGGTGGGTATGCGTATTGGAAAGCGGGCTATGCGGCCGTACACTAATTCAAACGGGGTAAAATTGGTCGAGCTGTGTACACTTGTGTTATATGAAAATGTGGCAAAAGGGGCCAAGTTATCCCAATCATCAAAATTTTCTGAGTAGGTTCTAATGAAATTTATTAAGAATGCATGACTCCGCTCAAGGGAGCCATTGGTTTGGGGCCTGTATCCTGAAGTTATTGGATGATCAATTTTAAATAGCCTTAGCATGGTTCCTACGATTTCTGGCAAAAAAGTAGTTCCTGGGTCTGAAAGTATTGCTCTGGGTGCACCAAATTTGCAGATTAGGTGTTTCGCTAGTGCATCTGCTATTGTGGTGGCTTTGAGGTTTTTAACTGGTATTCCGATTAGATATTTGGTTAGGTTACATTGTATGGTGAGTAGATGACAATTTCCACTTGGTGTCATTCTTAGTTTTCCTATTGTCTCTATTGATACCTTGTCAAAGGCTTCTATGGGCGTATCTGTTATGATCATTGGCTCTCGAGTCTTGAAACGGTTTATCTTTCTTTCTTGACAGCTGGGACATCTTCGTATGTAGTCCAGTACATCGTTTCTCATCTTTGGCCAGTAGTATCTCTCTGATCTTTTGATAAGTTTGATTCACTCCTTTATGCCCGCCTATCAGACTATCATGCAGTGATTCAAAATATTTTGTGACTAATTCTGTTAACTATCCTGGCTCAAATTGGTCTGTGTCATCTCTCCTCTCCGAGATATTCTGAAACTGGTTATGTTTTGTTTTAAGAAACTTTCTTTCAGGTTTGATAATGCAATGTTAAGGTTGCCTATATTTGTGGGTTCAAAGTATCTGTCATTCATTACTAAAGAGAAAATACTATGACTTTTGTACGGGGTCATTAGGATTTGTGCCACTTTTGGTGGGACTCCTATTTCCTCTAAAAGTCTTGTTATTGAGTTACTGTTATCACAGTCTTTGGATATGAAATGCACCAAATTATCTCTTTTGTATGTGAGGCATTGGCGCACGGTTGTGACATTATTCCGTAACCCTAGTGAACTGGTGGTTCTTTTACTCGTTGTGTCATCACTCAAAGTAGTTTTGTTCTTTTGCTTAGGATCTTGATACTGGTTCATAGGTCCATTTGATGGTGTTGCGGGTAAGCATATTGGTACTGTTATGTCCGATGGTTTTGAATAATCGATAACTATTGGCGTGTTTTCTTCTTCCTCTATTTCCCTTAACTTTGGTATTCTTATTTCTTTTCTGGTTTCTCTGTTGATTCGTGGAGTGCTTCTGCCAATGGGTTCCCTTTGCGTTACTGTTGGTGTTTCAGACATTGCCCTTCGAGGTTGAGTGATTATCTTGCTCATCTCAAGTTCTTCATTCTCACTTATTGCTAAGCTTTCATCATCTGCTGAATCCCCGCTAGTGCCATATATCTCTCCCCGCTGCGACGCGAGGGATGTATGTGTTTGACTTAATAATTTCTCGACTCTCTGGGCTAGCATCTCGTCCATGTTGTCAGTCCCATAATTTGGGTCTAGTGTATGTAGATGATACCGCATTTCGTCCTCTACTTCATCTCCATCAGAGAAATGGGATGGAATGAGTATTGGTTCTGATATCACTTCCTGAGTTTTTTCTCTATGAATTCTTAGGCTTTCTTCTAATCTCCTCTTTGATTCCTCTAACTCTTGTCTACTCAGAGTGGTTTTTATTGACAGATTTTTCACGGATTCATCTTCCGAGCTTGATTCTGTGTCTGTAGTTTGCATTGGTGTTACTCTGATCTCAATATTGGTTTTATTAGTTGAGTTACTGGCTATTGATTCAATGTCACTGATCGTTTCGTCACTGGATAATTCGCCCTGGTACTGCTCCGTCTCTTATTGCCTTAAACCACTGTATCTGGGATCTTGTATCGGCAGTTTTTCTGAATTGGTTTCGCTGTCGTCTATTTCTGTGGAGGATATCATCGATCGCCTCGAGGCTGAAAAGTGAGGTATCATGGACGAGTCTGAGTCTAGATCTGCTTGCTTTTCTGCGATTGTTGACTGCACTTCTTTTTGGTTTAGATTTTGGTCGTCCTCGCTGTCTCTGCTGTTCTTTATGCTAAAGTTTTCAGCATTTTTCTTGGCCGTGAATTTGGGTATTGCTCCCTGCCTTATATAGTCATCAATCGGGCTGGATACTGCATTCTTGGCTCGAGGAGGGGCAGTTTTCTTGGTTTTTGACCCCTTTGGTTTCCCTAGTTTTTTTGTTTGTTCTCCCGTTGAGTGTACTCTTGGTCTAAAACTTATTGCTTACTGCGTTTTTGTTGAGTTTGCCTGGCTTGTACCTGAATGTGTACTCATATCCCGAAACTTTGAACATCCATCTCATTAGTCGCTGGATCTTTCCTGTTGTGCACCCAGTTTAAAGGTTCGTGGTCAGCTTCTAGGATACATTTTCGACACAATAGGTATTGTCTGAATTGCTGTAAGGCATATACTACTGCTAAACACTCTTTGTCCGTGGTGCTGTAGTTTATCTCGGCTTTGTTCAGTACTCTGGATTAATATTGGACTAGGTTGTCAAAATTGTCTATTTGTTGACTGAGTACGGCTCCACTCGCAAAATGTGAAGCATCGGTGGTTAAGGTGAATACTTTTCCAAAATCGGGGAATTGCAGAATGAGTGCTTCACATAGGGGTTTCTTGAGTGCTTCGAAACTTTGTTCATGTTCGTCTTGCCATTCGAATTCTTTCTCTTTCTTTAGTAGTTCACTTAAGAGTTTTTTTTTTGCTACTTTTGCAAAGTCTTTGATGAACTTTCGGTAATAACCTGCCAGACCCAGGAATTCTCTTATATTTTTAGCATTTTTGGGTCTTGGAAAGTTCTTCACTGCAGATACTTTTTCTGGGTCTGGTTCCAAGCCTTTTGCGCTTAGTATATATCCTAGGAACCCTACTTCCTTGCGAAAGAATTCTACCTTGTCTGGTTGGAACACTAGGTTTGCGTCTCTGAGTCTTTCCATTATTCTCATTATTCGGTCATAGTGTTGTTTTAAATCTCGTGAATACACAATTATATCATCTTAATACACTATCATTTCGACATTTTGTCGAACCTGTCTTGTCCTCTTTGGTATGGTGTATTTGACCCTTTGTGTCTTTCCTTGTTGATTTTCTTTGTTAACTTGCAGTATTCTGTCCTCTATTTCAACAGTTGTGGGATTCCTTTTGAACTTATTTGTTTCTTCATGAACTTGCCTTGGCACGTAACCTTCTTGTTTCAGTTCTTCTGAAGTCAGGAATGGTATGGGGTTCATCACATCACCACTAATCATGTGTGCATTATTATAATATGAGATAACGGCTTCATCTTGTTTGAAAAAGTTCCTCCCTAGCATGCCACTACATGCTATCGGGAAATCATCTGTTACTACTTGAAATCTGTATGGTTTCCCTCTTATGTTCATGTACACTAACCCTAACGTTTCCATAGTGTCTGAGGTAATTCCTCATAACAGGCATGTTTGATCACTATCTACCTCTGTATATGGCTCCAGGGCATCAATTTTTATTAGGTTGACTGTTGCTTCATTGTCCAGCATGAATGTTAGCCATGGTTTTCTTCCCCCGGGTACTTTTAGTCTAGTTGTGCCATGCAGGTTGGCTGTTGGTTCATCATTTTCTTCATCTCCATTTCCATCTCTATGTCTCGTGCAAGGCGCAATCCTGTAGACCTTTCCTGGCTCTTCGATATCGTCATCACCTTGTTCACTTGCTCTGTATTGCGGTTTTCGTGCTGTACCTTTTGGTTGTGCCATGCAGGTTGGTTGGTTCTGTTCGGTTCTTGATGCTGATCCTGTCTGGGTCTCTGGATTTGGTTTTCTCTTTAGTTGTACTGGTTGACTTGGTTGTAATTTTGGCCTTGCCCTTGGTACTGTTGGGTCATTCTGGGCATGTCTTGATTTTGGTACAGATTCGTAGTCTGGCCTGCCATTCTCTGTTCCTGGCGAGCCCCATTGGAGTTTAAATTTCCCTCATTATTTGGGGGGAAGTTGTAGCGCTCCTGGCTATTGTAATTCTCGTTGTCTTCATACTAGTTGTTTGTGAAATCACACTTGTCCGGTTGTTTGGGCTGATGATTTTGATACCTTCCAGTATGGTGATTGAATACCTTTAGTTGGTATTAATTTCTGGGCCATTGATTGTTGAATTTAGACGCCTGATATTATTATTTCTCTGTAGATATCCTTGATCGAAACAGGCTCCTGGTCCATATTGCGGTCCATGCTCGTATTGATCCCTGTCGTGTCCATAATAACCTCTATTCTCATTTTGATTTCGTGATTCATAGGGTTTCCTAGGTTCGTAGTGAGTTCGATCTGGTCCCCTGTCTATATATCCAACATAGAGTGGTTCTTGAGTGTCATTGTCTACATAATTGTCATACTGTGGTCCGCATTGTTCATAAAGCTCCTCGGTCTCTCGAGGTTCATGGTCCATGTATCCAACATACATTGACTCTTTAGGTTTTTCATAGTTATTGTAGTTGACCCTGAACCTAGGTTGACTGTCATGATTGTAAATTCGTCTGTGTTCCTGGTATCCCTGAGTTCTGTAGGTCCGTCGGTTACTATTGTGCCTCACGTCTGGGATAATTCTGGCTTCCATTCTTGTTTCCAATCTGATAGCTTCCTCGTATGCCTCCTCTAAATTCCTCGGGTGAGTCAGATCCACTATTTCACAGAGATTTCCTGGTAAACCTCTTATGAAAATATCCACCGCCATAGAGTTTAACGGTGTCATTATCTTATCATCGTAATCTTCTCCTTTTTCTTCTTTTAAGGCGCTCCTGGCACTGCCTAAAAGCATATTTATTTCGTCATAAAAATCTCCGACGGTGTCTCCTTGCTTCATGCGAGCATTGTGTATTTTGCTATCATAGTAGCTGAAATTCTTTCCTGGTCCAAACCTGTACTTCAGGTGTTTCAATAGATCATCAACTGTGGTTATGGTTTTATTTCTCAAACTTCTTTTTGCAGCGCCCGTTAGTCTTTGAATGACATTCTTTAAGAATTTTCTTTAAGAGATATTCGATGTAATCCTTGACTGGTATGTTATTTCCATCAAATATCGGAATATCATTGGTGGAGTTGAGCAGCGAGAAACTATTGACCATGGTGGCCACCAATTCCGCTGAACCGTTGGCCATTGTGGCATTTGGACCGCTTCCAGTGCCAGCTCCCCCATCTTGTGTTAGGCATCTTTGCGAGATTACGATTGGTAATAAGTCCTTAGCACTATTTAGCTACACTGATATTCCTCGGTAATTAGGGCTGGATTAGATTATGATGATACTATTAGATGTCACTTGGATGAATTTTGAAAATATGTACTTTTCCTTCGTTAATAAAAAAAAAGGAAAAGGTAGTATTATTTTCGTTTCTCTAAAGGTCCAAATACTCGAAAAGTATTGACTCGAGTTCCCGAATGAGTCCTTGAAGCCACTCTGAAACCTCTTCAAGATCAGTATCTTCTTCTTATTGCGCGGTCTCGGTTTCCGCTTTCAAATTGGCTTTATATAAATTGGTTATATCAGCCGTGTATAATGGGAAGTATACGTACGTACATACATTTATATATACACAAATAATATATATACTCGTATATATATTACTTATGCATGTACCTATATACCTATGTCCATGAAATATTTCGTATATGGGATTGTTCAATGGATAACTAAAATCATCATTGAGTTATAAATAATAATAATAAAATATTACCATCAACAATAAAGTATAGTGATAATTATAATGATATAATAATATAAGACAGTAAAATGATATAATATAATATTGTTAGCTAATGTAATATGCAAAAACATACGCAGTATTAATATATCATTACTTACTTCTCACTACTATTAACAATATTAAATTAATGATTGTTTTTTTAGTTGAACAACCCTTATTAAATTTATTATTATTAGAATTACAATGATATAATAATATAACATTATACTATAACATACTAACAATGTTAAAATAATTATAAGTATTTTAGTTAAACAATCCTTATTAAATTTATTATTATTAGATTGTTATTAAGTTTAATATAAGAATAATCGTGAAAAATAATTTATTTAAAATTTATTATAATTTTTACCATTAATTAACCTTTATTCCTATATTAAATTAGGTTAAACCTTGGAAAAAACGCTAAATCAGTTAAAAATGCGCGCGTCCCAACAATAGCGCCCGCTCGGTTATGGCGCCCTCACTGCATTCCACGCAATGCGTCTCTAGCTATACCCTGCGCTAGAGTCAGTTTCTCACGCCTAGTGCCGAACTCGTGAAAGTCCCTAGGCGCTCGCTAGTAGACCATGTGCATTTGCAGCATGTAGTCTGCTACAATGTTATGAGTTGAGGTTAAACCAAGTGATGTTGCTGATGTTGTGAGTTGCTCCTGTTATTTGATCAGTCACTATTTGAGGTGATTGTAGATTGGAAAAATAATACTACATGTCTTTCCAGCAAGAATACTCTTCTCCGCCTACAAGTTGTAGCAAAGGAGTGGTCCAGGCTTGCTGTATCAACGTATGACCAGATAAGTTGCTTGTTTGTTCTGCCAAAAGCTATTACCTCTTTTCTAGAAGGACTATTCCTTTGTGTAGCCTCTTCTTGTTTTTCTTTTAATTTATAGAAAGTTGCATAAGCTGGCTGTTTGTGACCGGAGCCTGGAATCTTTCAAGCTGTCTGTTCTGCACAACCTTGGCCGTTACTCTTGGTCCGAGTCGACTCAACTTCTTTGCACATAGGTGAGTGTTGTTATAGATACCTATTATAAAGCTCCTATCCCTTTCACTAATTACCTATATAATTACATATAAACCTCTATGTAATCCTTTTCTTTTTGCGCTTTTTTCCAACACATATATATGATTTTACTGTATTGGCGGGCTAACTTATTTATATAATATGAGTAATATGATCAAAAATTAGGTAAATGTATGTGTGCATATATAAGTATTTATAATGGTGTCTTTTTGCAGGTTGGAGTCAATGTCGGTTTTTGAAGGCAGGATTTTGGGGTGATACGTGGACGTTAACGCCTGGAAAACCAGGTTGTGATTGGGCGCCAACGCAAGAAAATAAGGTGAAAAGGGTATGAAGTACAGGTTGAAACTTCTTACAAACTTGGAACGAAAGCGATTGCATCTTTGGTCGTAGCTAGCCGTCGGCGGAAAGACAGAAAGTATACTAAATTTGAAAATTTATCTTCACTCAACGTACATAAAAATTGTAATAATTTGTACAAAAAAGAACCAAGTATTGTTAACGCTGAAACCGAAACTAGCAAAAGACGTTCTAATAGTATACGTATTAACAAAGAAACTCGTACATTCGATTTTTCCGTAAGTTGTTTTTTCTG
Source organism: Gastracanthus pulcherrimus (assembly GCA_949152435.1). Lineage (NCBI taxonomy): Eukaryota > Metazoa > Arthropoda > Insecta > Hymenoptera > Pteromalidae > Gastracanthus > Gastracanthus pulcherrimus. The sequence goes on along the minus strand of OX424576.1, from coordinate 113,196,101 downwards.
TGGTTTGGACGCTGTTACGAATATAACAAAATATCCAGTTAGTGTAGTTTCGGCGGATGAAACTAGATTAAAAATTCTTGAAACTCTCCATTTACGAGTAAAAGATGAGTTGCACAGAGCTTTAGAATCACGACTAAAAAATATTGACAATCTGACAGAAGTAGGAGGTCGATACCATAAAAAGTGTTTCAAAACATTTTATAATTGTCAAGAGTTTGATATTTTACAGCTCGATGCTGAACCTACGAATGCACATGAATTCATTATTAATTATATCGAATCTCACAAAGAAGAGTGCCAATTTTCATTGAAAAAAATAATAGAATTATGCCCTCACGATATACCTGATATCAGAATCATAAAATCAAAATTACGTGAACATTTTCAAGATGACATATGTTACTATGATATTCGTGACGATACTATATTTTGTTTGAAGAACGTTAGGGATAGAATTCTTCGTGAAAATTGTAATGAGAAACAAGCCTGAACTGAGGAAGAAAAGCGTTTGGAAACCGTTAAGGCACCTGCTAAAATAATTCTACAAGATATTAGAGCTCATTTTTACGATACAGAAAATTATAAATCTCCAACTAGTTTTTTCGAAAATTTGTCTGAAGATATACCAAAAACTTTGAAGTCATTTTTGGATATTATTATCATAACGAACAAAGATTTACATCACGACTTTGCTAAATTAAAGTGGGATAATAGAGTACCAACTTTATCTCATTGTATAATTGGTTCGGTTAGACCATGATCGTTTTTGTCGCCTATTCTATTAGGATTGTCATCAATGTTGCATAAGAAACATGCATCTAAAAGTTTAGTAGATAGTTTAGCATTTTTAGGACTTTGTTCGTCATACAACGAAGCTCTCTTATTTGAAGCTGCGATTGTAAAAGAACCAGAGAAATTTAAAATGTCTGATAATAGTTATGTTAAATTCGTTTTTGACAACGCCGATCACAATACCAATACAATAGATGGGTTAAAAATGCAATGGGCGGAACAATGTGTGTGTCTCCATCAGAATCTGTTACTTCGGAGCATAAAATTCAACGACCAAAAAAAATGCCTTCATCAAAAGATACACCTGGATTCTGGAAACTAAAAAGTTTGAGAGGGGTTCTTTCGGAGGTTTGAAAAGTGTCATAATTAAGGATGTCAATCATGGTAGATCGTTTAAGGACGACATAAATATTACAGCGGCTGATATTTTGTGGTTATTTGGAAAATCTTCTAATCCATCAAACACACCTGGATGGAATGGGTTTATGGAAAGTTATCATAAATCCAAATCTTTTAAAACAACTAGAGTAATCCCATTGCGATTTGTGAACGCGATTCCAAGCAAAGAAGATACTATTTTTACAGTACTGGTTGAAGCTGCAATCGAATGCATGAGAAATAATCAAATTCACTGTTTCGTTACTTTTGATCAACCTTTATATTTAAAAGCACGAGCTATTCTATCCATGATTGATCCTACAAATGATAAATATAATTTGAAGCGCGTTATTGTTGGACTTGGCGGTTTCCACACATTAATGTCCTTCCTCGGACTTAAAGAAATTTTCTCTCAAATTTACGCAGAAAATTCACCTGATAAAGCTCTTACCGGACATGTTTATTCGAGAGCTGTTCGAGGCCATTCATTAGTGCAAGTAGCTTTAGCTAGCAGTATTTTTTCTATGATAATTCTATCCGATTTCCAAGTTGGATTGTTGAATTCTTTGTTGAAAGACGTAGGAAGCGATAATTTTTGCCAAGTAATGAGTGAGCCACAAATTTCAGAAATAAAAGATATATTCGTTTCACATATTAAAGCTTTGAAAGAAAATGGACCAACAGCTCAACTTTGGATTCAATATTTCCACATGGTCACTTTAATGAAAAGATTTATAGAAGCAGAAAGATCAGCTAATTGGGAATTACATTTAGAGACAATGCGTATGATACTCCCATATTTTCACGCTAGCGGTCATAATTTATACGCGAAGTCAGGACATTTGTATCTGCAAGATATGCTTAGTTTACCAAATGTTATGGATATCTTTGAATATGATACATTTTCCAATCAAGGTTTTTTCACTATGAGACGAACGGATAAATTTTGGTCTGGTGTTTGGAGTGATATGACAATAGAGCAAGTACTTATGAAATCAATGAAATGTCAAGGCGGATTAACTCACGGTCGCGGTCTGACCGAAAGTATTGTAGCTAAGTGGGTACTTTCTATGGTTGTTCTTGTTAATTTATTTAATGAAGTTGAGAAGTTCTGCTATGTATCATACGCTACATCAGAACAACATGTCGATACTAGAGTAGCTCGTATTTCTAGAGACTTCTGTGATATTAAAAAATTAACGCAATATTTAAATTTACATGAACCTTTTCCAAAGACCGACAAAATGATATCCATAGTTTCAGGTATGGTTGGCAATGATTCAATAAAATGTTACAAAGCGTTTGAAATAGGACTTGAATCACAGAAAAAAATGATAAATCAACAAAATTTTGGATCAGTCAAATTTCAAATAAAATCAAAAGTTTTATCACTGCTAGCTATGAATTCATCTGTGAAAGTTAATAAACGCACCGTAGTCATTGATCCATCATTGATATTCCAAAGAATTACGTTGAACATAAATTCAAAATCTGACATGAGAGAATATCTTAAGTTTGAACTGTCACCTTACCCTCTTTCTTTATTCGACGATGGAACTATGCGAAAAACTACAAAATATGTATTTTATGATAATTTCACAAGCATTGATACGTGTCCTACCAATAACATTTTGCATGTTGTTGACGGTGGATTTTTTTTGCACCGCGTTATTTGGCATCAAATTAAAACTATTGCAGAGATTTTGATTCAATATATTGAATATGCTAAAACACATTACGCTGAAAAAACTTTCTTCGTTTTTGATGGATACCCTGTTTCCGCGACTGATCACAGTACAAAATGTGCAGAACGTTTACTCAGACAAGAAAAGAATTCTGGTCGAGAAATAAATTTTGAAAAACACACGCAAATTGCTTTTTCACAAGATAAATTTTTATCAAATAGTGTTAACAAGAAGAATCTCATTTCAATGCTTTCTGAAGAGCTTCAAAAAGCAGGTTTTAGAACAAAAGTCGCTGAAGAAGATGCAGATGCTTTAATTGTCAAAACAACCATTGAAAATTCTTCAAGAATTCATGATACTATAATCGTTGGAGAAGATATTGATCTTTTAGTTATTCTTGTTCAACTTGCGCCTAAAGATAAAAATATTTATTTCTTAAAACCTGGATCAAGAAATCATCCGGATAAATTTTTTTCACGTAATAGCTTCAAACATGAATTTTTGCGAGTAATCGTTGGCTTTCTACATGTATTTACTGGTTGCGATACAACGTCTTGTTTCTTTAATCAGGGAAAAATGAAAATGATTAAGGCGATACTTTACAAACCTGAATTAAAAATTGATGCAAAAATCTTTTATGAAACAAATGTTAATCAATCAAAGTTGATAGAAAGTGGAAATAAATTAAACGCTGCAATGTATGCTACAAAGAAAGAGGAAGGAGGACTCAACGATTTGCGATATTTACATTTTCAAAAGTCAATGCGTAAATCACCTTTCAAATTAGCAACTCTTCCTCCAACAGAAACATCTGCTAAATTTCTTTCCTATAGAACTTACTATCAATTGCAACAGTGGCTTGGTAATGATACCATTAAAGCTACTGATTGGGGTTGGAAAATAAGTGGTGACACGTTATTACCGATCCAATCTCATAAACCTTTAATACCTGATGATATTATTAAGAAAATATGCTGCAATTGTAAGAAGGGCTGTCAGAGTGCTACTTGTGGATGTAGGAAGCATGGATTATATTGTACACAACTTTGCTCTGGTTGTCACGGTGAAATTTGTTGTAATATAGAAGAAATTCCAATTGAAATACCATCTGATTTAACTAACGAAATTTCTATTGACAATGAAACTGATGATTTGATAATACAGGAAAATACAAAAGAATGCGAGTGTGATGATTATGATGATGATGAGTCAACTATTTTCTACGACAATGAAGAGAGTGAGGATGAAAATGATGATAATCTGTATGAGAGTGAGTGTACTAATCAGACTGAGAGTGATAACGAAGAGAGTGACGAAGAATATGATATAGAGAGAAAAAAAACCAAAATTATTGTAATATTCATGATAGTTATTATTCATTTGTATAATTTGTTCTCGTATTCTTCTTATGATAATGTAAATATTTCTCATGGTGTTAATAAAATTACGATTGTTGAAAAATATAGTCTATTTTATTATGCGTTACGTATTGAAATATAACATCTCTATTGAAAACGATAAACTTCCATATATTAAATGTGCTATAATTAGTGAATACATAAAAAAAGTTGATGTCAACAAACAATTAAAAGATTCGGATGAATACTTCTTGAAATGTTCGAGGAAAACCATGCTCCGAATAAAAAAAAGTCTTTTCGCGCGCGTCTGAACGCTCTTACTCTCCCTCCCCTCTCGCGCCGCCGACGCCGTCACGAACAGTATCGGCGGCTGCGCGCTTTTAGCCTTTGTTATATTCGCTCAATAATTACAACGCTTTGATTTTTACGTGACTTTCATTTTTTATCGATTAATTTTGATATTTTTCTACGAAATGAAACAAGAATCGGCTCTTAATATTGAAACTGCAATGTGTGGCGAATTTTAGAAAAAAAAACATTATCTCAGCTTCTATTTGACTTACAGCGACCTTTTTTTTTTAAATTTGTAGAAAAATTCAAGCTTGTCAACGATTTATATCATGATTCAATGACGTGTTTTTTCCGTCCGATTTTCTAATTTGAAAAAGACCATTTTTTCAGTCGCCATTTTGAAACGTCTAAATTGAAAAAATTATTATTTTTCAGATTCATAATGATACAGCTACTCTTCAAGAATAAATTACACTTTCAAAAATCACTTTACGATGATTAGAACGTATCTTATGGAAATTTCCGTAAAACCTTTTTTTGGAAAAAATTGAAAAACCGAAAATAATGAATATTTTTGTACCAAATTTGGTACATTGTTTTGAACCATCAAAAAACATCTTTTCACAGAAAATCGAAATCCAGGATGCATTTTTCACTGAAATACACAGTATCGTGGAAAACGCACTTTTCAACCATTTTCCTGGAAATGTGACGTCACCAATCAATCAATCTTAATTTAACTTATCTCAATCCATAGATATATTCAAAACCTACATTTTTCATATGTACTTTTTTTTCAATTCGACCAGTAGTTTCAAAGCTACGACCGGAAAACTTTTTTTTTCGATTTTCCGGCTTTTTACTTCAATTTTACTAAAAAACGGAAAACGGGACATGGTGGAAAAGTACACCATCATTTTTAGAATAATTTTTTGCTAAAGAATCCATTGGTTCCATCCAGCTTGAATGAAAAAAGTCAAAAAAAGCTAATTTGACTGGACTATTAGAATCAAAAGCTAGCCTTTACGACATCTTTTTCAGTGTTACAAGTAAGTTTCTGCCCCTCGTCCTTATTAACCCATTTCTTCCCAAGCGGCCATTTTATAGTCGATTGGTTTTTTGTCTAAAACCGCCATTTTGAAAATTTCCAACAGAAATTTAAAAATTCTGACTTTAGAATCGGAAAGAGCGGACAATTTTACTTCAGAAAAGTGCTATTGGTTATTATTATTTTTTTTTCGACAATTTTTTAGGCAAAAAACCAATTGACTATACAATAGCCGCTTGGGAAGAAATGGGTTAATATATGGTTGTAGAGGCTATTCTCAGTGAGTGGCTGTGATATATTTTATTTAAATAATTATTTTGCTCTGAAATTATATTTAATAAAAAAAAAATGAAAGAAAAATGAAAATTTTTGAAAATTAGCGTATACTGTGGAATATTGTTTGATGAATATGTTGATATTGTTAAGCATGCAATAATTCCACTAGATGCATGTATATTTACTAAAGCTAAATGTATTTTTACAGCTTGCACTTGGTTTCTAGCTGTTTCCACTTGGAGATGGTCAAGCGTCAAGTTGAAATGTCGCAGTCGACACTTGAAATGGACAGGATGCCAAGGAAAATCACCCCCGTCAACGCTTCAACGACCTGCCTGCCTACTGTCGAAACTGATGGCAATCTTTACCTACGCCAGTTCTTTTTTTTTTGTGAAGAAAACTGTGATTTGTTAGTGTGATTAATGTGTTTTGTGTAAAATTGTGTGTCAATTTTGTGTTAACTGGCTCTAACATAAGTGTCGTCAAGTGTGAAATATATAAAAAAAGAAAAATTGTGGTATATCAGCGATGTGTGCGTATTTGTTTGTAGTGTTCATGCGTATATGTCCCCAGGACTCATATCGCTAGAAGCTGGACCTGTGTCGCTCCACCTCAGCGTCAAGAACGCACTTCTGCGACTTGGCTGCCTCGGCGGGGCCTAAATATTGCCACCGCACCGTAGTGCTGATAGTGATGTGTGTATGTGGTGTTTATGTGTGTTGCCCTGTGAGTGGCTGGGTGTCCCTAGGGTTTTGATTGCCAGAGGGTTAAGCTTACGTCGCTGCACCTCTTCGACTTGGCTTTGACAAGAAGACTTTTAGTATGCTGGGTGCCTAACGGGCCCTCCCAGCTAACTAATTTTTTACTACCAGTGTGCACAAGTGTTGGTGTTGTATTTACAAAAAAAAGGCGCATAAAACTTCAAAATGCACTCTTTCTTTTGCATAAAAATTTTTTTTTAATTTTTATGAATTATTATTAATTTATTTGTAAATTTTGCTGTAATGAAAAGTGAAATAAAAATAAAAGATTGATAGAAATTTTATTTGTTTTAGACACGAGACACGCCGCATTCTTTGAAAATTACGCTGCAACGCAACACTATGCTCTTTGTGTGGGAACATATTCTATGGTATGTATAAAAAAAATATTTTATATATATATATGTGATAAGGAAAAGGATTAAAAGAGTTTGTTCCGAGTGCAGTTACCCGGTGCCTCCACCAGTTTCTGTTAAGAAACGTATTGTTTCTTAATGGAACAATTTTATTAAAATAATGCCGGGGGGGAGATGCGACTCGGCCACCCTATACAGGCTTGGGGATATTGCTTGAGAGAGCTGCAAGATCCAAACAAACCTCTGAATTCCTTTTCTTTTGTTATTAGTTTACTCTTATTTGTGATATTATTATTTAATTAAAGTTCTTACCTTTTGTTTTTGTTAGATGACGCTGGAGATTTTTAGAGGTTGAAAATTAAAGTGAACAAGCGAAATTCCTTTTGTTAGCTTGACTGTTCGTGCTAATATTTATTTCAACGTGAAATTGTATTTGTCCAATATATCAATAAGTTGGTTTATCCGTTCTTATCTCGATATGGATAGATATATGTATATAATTGTATTTGTATTATATCTAATGATCGTTATTATTTGTAATTATATCTGAGGCTCTTTGTGAGTCGTGTGGCTACTCAAACTTGTCTCAATCACGACTCTAATTCTGAGACATGTGGCTACTCTAATATTGGCCTAAACACGACTGACCGTAAAACGTGGCTTAGCTGCAGCGTCCACCCCCGCTCAAGACCTCTCCTCTCCTCCATGACGTAACGACGATTGTTGCCTCGTGTCGCTCCTACGGTTTCTTATGGCTTAGTAACTGCAGTAGATCTACGGGGCAACGCATACGTGCCGATCGCGCGTTAAGGGGAGGTAGAGCTTGAAATGCTGAGTCGGGTAACACAAGATATTATTGTGACCTCGACTCATACATTGAAAATAAGTGCCGAAAATTGTGTGTGTAGGAGTTCAGTTTTTACGAATTCAATTAGTTAATTTAATTAATTAAACACACAATTTTCGTCACTTAACAGTAAATATTTTATTTAATTAAATATGTAATGTAATGTATATACCAGTCAAGATGGCGGGAGGAGAGAAATCTCCTGAACCTGGTGATAGTTGTGATAAGTGTCACCCAAAAGTAAAAAATGCTGCAGTAATATGTATTATTTGTGATAGTTCAATTATTTTGAGCAAACAAAAAAGTATAAGTATGTGAGTGAATGACTTATTATTTGCCCTGAACATAGAGGTCTAACACTAACCTCAAAAATGAATGAGGATACCGTGAGTGATTCATCAGAATTGTTAATTGCACAAATAAAATTGAAGAAATCTGAGTAAATAAGACAGGAAATATTAAGCGAAGTATCAAACAAAACTCTAGAAATACAGAACGCAATAAACTTTGAAAATGAAGCTGAGTATGAATTAATGATAACAGAAAATTCTCTTTTGAAACAAATTAATAAAGTGTTACAAGAAAAAAATTAATTGCTGAGGGAACTACTAGATAAGCAAAAAGAAATTAATGTTAAGAAACAAACATTTATTTTAGTGATAAACTACGCTAAGCCACCTCAAGAATAAATCCCTAAAATAACAATAACAATACGTGACAAGAATGTTAATAAAACTAACATTAAAGACACTGTAACTAAGTGTCTAACTAACGATAAGAGTATACAAACCAGGAATATATTCGTTAAAAACAAGGATCAAATAGTTATTAGTTGTGTGAACTGTGATAGTTTGAGTGCAGCTGAAAATCTATTAAAAAAAGTACTTAAAGAATGTATGTTACATCAAAGCAGAGGAATTAAACAAACCTAAAATCAAAATTGTAGGTATTGATAATTATAAAAATATGGACAATGTTAATATAGAAAACGACATCAATATAAGAAATTTCAGCAACTTTACAAATAAAGGTACAGTTCTACACATGTACATAAACAAGGATAATCTAAGTACTGTTTTAATGGAGGTACCAGCTGAAATCTACAAGCATATAAAAAAAAAATCTTTATAGGTCACCAAAATTGCAGAGTATACGAATTAATAAATATTAAACCAGACTTGAACATGATGAACGACAATAAGAACGAGGGGCCTGCGGCGGCTGAGTCGGTAGAGTGTCGGATTCCCACGCCGGTTACCCGGGTTCGAATCCTAGTCTCTGCTGATTGATACAAGCACCTCTGTAAAAATTACATGTGCTTTGTTTACAAACACACCGCAGACCCCCGTCGTCGATTAACACCACATGGGAGCACAAACATGACGACGTTAATTAAAAAAAAAAAAAAAAACACGATGAACGAAAGTGTAGAAACGAAGCAGCTTATCTTAATTGCTCAGAACAGTACAAAACTAATGATTGTAAAAATAATATTATTAAATGCCTAAATTGTGTTTTTAGTAATAAAAAATACAAGACTAAATACAACATAAATCATGTAGCATCAGATAGGGACTCATGTGAAATTCTAAAAAATAAAATAAAAAAATATATCGACTCAACTGATTATCCTGTGAAACCTACTTTACCAACATGGAGTATTTTAATGTGGAAAAAACAGCAGAAGATAGATAATAATCAAAATCTAGCGGCGCAGGTGACGCTACAACCCGAAATATCATAATGGAAGAATACATTAATCTACTTGAAGAGGTCCAAAATAAAGTTATTTGACAAGAAGTTTCCTATCAGGATCTACGTACACTTAATACTGAAAGGGACATTAAATCAAATACTACCTTATACGTTAATATTGGAAGCATAAATACAAATTTTGAAACAGTACAAATTCTTATGAAGAGTCTGAACATCAAGCCCTATGTTATAGTTTGTACTGAATCTTGGAACCTTCAGCATTATAATTATTATATATTACTAGGATATGATATATACCGCAATGAATGTGATATAAGGAATTCAGACGGTGTCGTTGTATATATAAGGGAAAAGTATATTCATTTGACTGTGTAAACAATAATAGTAAGCTTCAAATATCAGCTATATACAGATGTCATGATCTTAATAATAGGTGATTTTAATATTAATATTTTAAAATACAATATAATAAGTGAAGAATTCTTAAATAATTTATTAGAGAAAGGATATTACCCTGATTTTTTTTTAAATATAAGAAGACCAAATGATAATAACAATAGTGAGAATCGATCATGGATTGGCAATATATTTATAAAATCAGAAACTATTACTACAAATACTTATAAACTATTAATGCCTATGCCAGATCATCCCCTCCGTGGTTGTCTGGGTTGATGCGTAGCCGAGGCATAGACTTCCTGCCACGAGGAAGCGCAGCGGTCCTCCCGGTAGGGCTTGTAGCTGGACCTAAGGCTGTCCTTATCCGACCGGGCGATGGAGTCACCTACGCAGATGTTCTTTCAAATGTCCGCGGAAAGGTCACAGCAGAGTGTCCAATGACTGATATTAAGTATATCAGGAAAACCAGGACTGGCAACGTCCTGGTAGAGTTGAGAACAAAAAGCAACAACCAGGAGCTGAGGACTATAGGTGACTCCACCAGGAAGATAATGGGAGAGTCGGAGATCGTAAGGACCCTGACACCTAAGACAGTCGTGGAAGTCAGAGACCTAGACAGCCTACCACCAAAGAAGAAGTGGAAACAGCGATCAAGAAGGTCTTTGACGAAGCAGGACCAATGGGTACGATCAGCGTTTCGATGACCAGGCCCAATAGTAGGGAGCAGCGACTGGCCATCGTAGAGATGAACCAAAAGAAGGCAGAGTTGCTCCTCGAGAAGAATCGCCTGACAGTTGGCTACATGAACTACTGACTGAGAAGGTGGCAGCGGCTCCAGCGGTGATTCAGATGTCTGGGTTACGAGCATCAGACAAAAGCAGGGCCTGCAAGACTACCGTGGCGACATGTGTCGTATGTATTGACCTTGGAGTAGATCAAGCACAGCTGGTCCACACGCCGGGATCAGGACAGTGTAGAGCGTTTCGCGAAACGCTTAGGCAGACGAAAGCCAAGCGTTAATGATAGACCGTATAACAGTCCTTCAAGGGAACCTTCACAGAGACGAATTAGCCAACAGCCTTCTGACTCAGAGTATATTCGAGACGAAGGCTGATGTGCTGCTAATCAGCAAGCAGTACTGTGACTGGAAGGTACCTACGTGGTACAAAGACACACTTGACACAGCAGCAATCGAACACGGGCCGCCACGGCAAAATTCGCCGAGACGGTCCTGCGACAAAAGAAACGGTACCTAGGTAGGGCAACCGACGAAGGTATGAATGAAACGCTGGAAGACGCTCCGACACCTCAACATAACCCGGGGACGTCGGACGACTCCATGGAAATGGACGTGGAGGGAGAAGATGGGACGCTTTCTTAACCAGGAGATGCTCATTTTCTCTCATTTTATCAATGTCTCGGAGAGGGACGGGACAGAGATATTTCTTCTTTCCGTACGGAGATGAATGCGCTGGTTCGAATACGCGTATAAATGAGACGACTTAGATCTGACTTCCCCTCGGAGGGTTTAAATTTATAAATTTTTTAATTTGGTTCAGATCAAGGCAGCAGCGGTTGCCGAGACGATACTAGAATGGAACCACCCTGGGGTAAGGTGATAAACGGTACCAGGGTGGGTTCAGCTAGAAAAGGAAAGGGTTGTAAGTTTTAGTGGGTCGGTTTGCGATACAACGGCTGTGTAGTTTTTCCGCGGTTTTGTTTATTTTATTTTTCGTCCTATATTATACACACGGCGGATGCATCTCCAACCAGCCCCACACTATCTGGCTGTGCGGACCCAGTTGGGTGTGCCTTAGGTTGCCTTTCCTACGTACGCTCGATAAAAAAAAAGAAATGCCAGATCATTATCCTCTGTTCATATACATAAATCAACCTGAATATTGAAATGATAACTAAATTAAAACTTATTATAATTACACAAAACTTTTTAACATAGCAAGATTAAAAAATTGGAATACATACAAATCAATGCAAGATCCAAATAAAGCTATAAACTTAATAATAAGTGATATCCAAGACTGTTTAGAAAAGGCAAAATATAATGTAAAATCTAATGGTAAACATACATCCAGAAAAGATTAGATTACAAATGTCGTAATGAAATAATGTGAAAAAAAAGAATTACTATATAATCAAATAAAAAGCAATCCAGATAACACACGACTGGATAAAGTAATTATAGATTCTAAAATAAAGCATGGAAGAAATATGGTTAAAGCTAATAGTAATAACGGTAGACAGTTATGGATAGTGATAAATTCTAAAATTGGCAAAGAAAATAAGAATAGAAATATCATTAGTCATGTACGTAATGAAAGTGGTGAAAAAATAAATGAACCTATTGAGATAGCTAGAAATATGAATACATATTTTAGTAATATAGGTGAAAATCTAAGCAAAAAAATTAGAAAACCTATTCATAAAGATGTCAACCTACCACCGATGAACACAAGCACAATATTTTTGAGACCTACAGATAGTATTGAATTACAAAAATTTATAGAAAATATGAAACTAAAAAATGGTGGAGTTGATAAAATTAACACAAAAACAATCAATATAATATCTAGTCTGATAACAGATATTCTTGCACACGTTTTCAATTTATGTATCGAGAAATCAATATTGTCGGTGGCTCTAAAAATAGCAGAAATTGTTCCTATATACAAATCAGGAAATAAAGATAAGATTGAAAATTATATTCCAATATCATTAATATCCAATATAGCCAAAAAATTTGAAAAATTAATATACAACAGAATTTATGATTTTATTACCAAAAGTAAAATTCTAGCAGCAAATTAATATGGTTTAATAAAAAGTAAGTGAACAAAGGATTCTTTAAGTAACATTGCTAACAAAATTTATGAAAATTTAGATGAGAGTAAACCAATTGCAATAACATTCTTAGATTTAGCCAAAGCTTTTGATACAGTCAATCATAAAATTCTGTTAGAAAAACTCTTTAACTATGGCATACGAGGAAATGCATACGATCTTACAAAAATCTACCTGGAAAATAGGTTACAAAAAGTTTGGTTGGATGAAAAGGAAAGTGACTATGTTGAATTAACAAATGGAGTACCGCGGGGGACAATAATGACAATATTAGGGCCATTATTATTTATATTATATGTGAATGACCTACTAACTGATATGCCGGAAAACTCGATTATATCATATGCTGATGATACTGCGATTGTATCTATAAATAAAACTTGGAATGCAGTAGAAATAAAATTGAATAAATATTTGTATGAGGTAGCTGATTGGTTAGCTTTAAATAAAACATCGCTAAATATAAAAAATACAGTATTTATAACCTATGGAAATTATTGTGATAGTGTGCCTAGAAATATATATAGAAAAATATAAGAGTGAAAGTTAAATAGAGTACAAGAAGGTAAATATCTGGGTATAATTGTTTACTATAACTTAAAATAGCACAGTCATATCGATTATATTATAAAAAAAATGAAATATTTAGTATTTATATTGTATAAAATCTCTAAATTTATGCAGATACAATGCTAATTATATATTATGCATTTGACCATAGTATGATAAGCTATGGGATAATAGCATGGGGAGGAGCTTATAGAAATAATTTATATCTGTTGCAACTATTACACAATAGATTATTAAAAATAATAAACAAAAATAAATTTGTAAGAGACAGTCTAGTTAATCTAAAAAAACTGTATGATTATGAATCATTGAACTACCACTACAATGCGCTAAAAGAAATATACACTAAGTCTAATAGTACATGTGCTTTGTTTACAAACACACCGCAGACCCCCGTCGTCGATTAGCACCACATGGAAGCACAAACATGGCGACGTTAAATAATAATAAAAAAAAAAAAAAAAAAAGTCTAATAGTATAATAAGAAATAAATATGTACAAATTCCTCAAAGAAAGATAACAGTCAGCATAATGAATAGATATATAAATGCAATAAAGTTGTACAATAGTCTGCCTAAAGAACTAAAAACTTTAAATAGTTCAAAAGACAACAGCAAAAACAAAATAAAAGACTGGATAAAAAATAAAAAATAAATATAAATATACATAGACTTAATTCTTATTGTCTGAAATTCATTTAACTATAGGATATAATTTTAGACCACTTTGCCTTTTCGGCAGTCGCCACGAGGATTGCGAGCGAGGCACACCTATTTAGGCATAGTCTGACAATAAATTCTAGTCACAGCATATTTGATTGTTATCTTCATCATTATCCATCTACAATTTAACGTAATAATAAACAGTTATTAAATGAGAAATTATGTACAAGTTACTTAAAATTTAAATATTAAAATTTATATGAATGTAAACATATCTTTTGTTTTTCGGCTTTAAGTATTAGGATAATTTTTAGGTTAATTAGTTTTTAAGTTATTTCATTTGTATAAGTTAGCTTATAAGTTTCTATAAACCGGACCTATGTACAGGCAACTATGTTTACCTCTATAGGGTGTCTGTCTCGCAAAAAATCTTTTGTAATTTGCGAGATCACGGCATGTATTTCTGGTTAAATAAATACTAAATATATAATGATATTTTTGCGCTGTACAACCAATTTTGTAATATCTTAAATTTCGGAAAAGATCTCAAATGTTCGACAAAAAGACCTTATTAATGCAAAATGTAGTCACGATCTTATTTTTATCGCTACCGAATTATACTATTATTAATTATACTACGAAGTAGTTTTCTACAAGTTTAGAAAATCCGAAAACAACATGAATGTTCGTAATAGAATTAATTTCTTACACATCAAGTTTCGGAAACAAACTGAAGAGTTTATAAGTGTAGCAAATTCCAATAAATTATTACCATTATTCACATTCATTATATAGATTTACACTATATATGACTTTAAAATACACTTACAAATCATAAGAATTGGGCCTCTGGTCAAATGATTTCAGAAACTTCAAAGTTCATTATGAAAAACGCAAAATACGGTGTAGAAATCTACCTTTCACTAATTTTCTATAAATACGTCTTTTTCTTATCTAACTAAATTCATCTAGTGATTTGTGCACTACTGAAAAATATATATTTTTCAATGAACAGTTGAGTTTCCAGTTAACATTTTAATTAAAATCTCAGTTAGTAAAATGTAGGCAAAATAGACATTTTTTTATCGAACATTGACCTTTACATGATATAATTGTTATTGATGTTATAAGCTGAATAATCTATATTATTAGATTGATTTACAGTCAGCTTACATATTAATCTATTTATTACGAGTAATACAGGCCCATTATCCTTGGTAACCATTTAATCACACTTTGATGTAACCATTTAATCACATAAAATAGTTTATATTGTTATTTTTCATACGAGCTAGGAATTAACTATAACACATGTCGTTTTTAACGATAAATTAGCTAATTTCTTAAGTAGAAATAAGCTAATTTGTCAAACATTAGCTAATTTCAAGCTAATTTACCATTTAAACACAGTTGATGAAACATTTGTTATATTGAATGTACACTGCACAAAACAAGCATCTGATTGAATTTACTTTTTTTTTTTTAAAATACTCCAATTAGATTAGCGAAAGCAAATATGCAAATTTGATTAGATGTTTTTTTCCGCCGAGTATATCTGTAAAAGATTAACTTTTTTTATTTCATTGCAAAAATCACAAAAACGCAATATTTTTGAAAATCACTCGCTTAATAATATTACTACTATCTAACATACTATTTTAGAAATCCCATCCTTAAAATACTGTAAAAATTATAATTTTTTTATGTTTTTTTATAGATAGATACAGATTTAATATTGATAATTTATTAAATGTCACTATTAAATCATTTATAAGAAATTATAAAATAATATATTTAAAATAACATAATCTTATCAATTTTTTATTTCTTTGCGGTATATAATTTCATTTATAGTAATACTTAATATCTACAAAAAAAGCATAACGATAAAGCTTAAAGACGTTTTAATCAGATTTCGGGAAGTATTCGACTGCAAAATATTTTTGGATACTTTTCTGTTATCAGTAAATATCGACAAAAAACAACAAAATGTCAATTTCTAAGTATTTTACACTATGTATTGAGCCGATATATGTGATTTAAAAAAGTATCCGAAAGTCGGATGCTGAGTATCCGAAAAAGTATTCGACGGATACTGTAGTCGAATACTGAGTATCCGAAAAAAGTATCTGACGGATACTTTCGTTGAATACTCAGGATCCGAAAAAAGTATCCGACGGATACTTTCGTCAGATACAGAGTATTCGAAAATAGGATCCGTCGGATACTTTTTTCGGATACTTTTCTTATTGTATAATGTCTAAAAGTGGTCTAAAATTTTGCTAGGGACCCTAAACAGGGGGTTACCTACCATCCGGATGATACCACAAGTTTCAGGGTACTCGGGCATATTTGGACCTATTTTACGCATTTCATGGTATAATAAATTTGACTGCCAAAAATAAAAATATACCCTGTATCAATACAGAACGTAGGTCTTAAATATGCCGGAGGCGCCTAAACATGTGATATCATCCAGATGATACCCCATGTTTAGGGGTGTCTGAGAAATTTTAGACCTCGTTTAGACATTTTAAAATAAGTAAAGAATCCGAATAAAGTATCCGACGGATACTATTTTCGGATACTCAGTATTCGACGAAAGTATCTGTTGGATACTTTTTTCGGATAGATTTTTAAATCGCGTATATCGGCTTAATGCATCATGTAAAATGATTAGAATTTGATTTTTCGTTGTTATTGCTCAATATTTACAGAAATCAGAAAAGTATCCAAAAATATTTTGCATTTGAATACTTTCCGAACTCTGCTTTGTGATATACAAAGTAGAAAAATATTGTTTAAATTGAATAATCTCTAATATTTCAGAAGATTATAAACCAAATCGGCTCAAGAATATTCAGCCAATAACCTGACATCTAACAAAAGCTCTGAAATTTTCAAGGCATTACATCAAGTATTACTCAAATTATTATTGTCCAAAAAAATGCATTCTTTTAATATTTTATTTATTTTTTCTCAGGGAACCAAGAATTCTATGATTTGAAAATTTACAGGAATATATATGTATATGAAACCAAAATTTTTATGACTTGATAATTTACAGGAATATACCTGTATATGAAACATATGCTTGCCATCGGGCGTTATCGCGCCCCTTGACTAAAAGTCCTTTTACATCAGTATAGAAAATATGTACAGGTGATAGTGCTGTATTTACAAAAAAAAACATTTTGATGCAGTTTATACAAGTAAATGTTGAAACTATCTAATTATAATAAGATTCCAGCGAAAAATATAATTATGCATAAACAAGGAGTTTTTCTCGAGATAACTTTTTAAATCTTGATATTGACATGACCTGGGCAATACTGCTCTGACTATCATGCGGCGTCGAATACGCAAGCGCAAGACCTAGCTCGTGTAGGTGTTGATCCCAAGTGCTATGATTTTCATCAATGTACGGCGTAATCATCATATTCATTGACCCATTTACGCGCTCAACCGGATTGGCTTGTGGGTGATAGGGCAGAGTGGTCTCATGTCACACACCGTACTTTTCAAGGTAATCGTCTTTCATGCGATTCTTGAATTCGATGCCGTTATCCCAGAGGAATACCTCAGGAGTACCGTGTCGCCGTAGTTCTTTCTCGTTAAGCTTCTTCAGGAGTGTCTTCGCGTTCGCGTTCTTGATCGATATCACCTCTATTCATCGACTGAACAATTCCTGGAATACGAATATGTATTCGTATCCGCTCGCAGTCCTTGGCTTCCGGCCCATTATGTCGCCGGCTGCTACTTGCCATAGGCGGCTGACGATGCGACGCCCCATTAAGCCCGCTGGTACGTGCTGCTCTACCTTATTTAGTTTGTATTACAAATTCTGCGTCGAACTTTGGTCGATGTAGATTGGAGCGCTCGCAATCAGCGCTTTCAGCTGTTTGAATGATGCTTGCTGTTCTTCGCCCCACTCATACCTGTGGTTCTTCTTCGTCATGCGTGTAAACGGCTCTGCGAGCCTGGCGAAATTACTCAAGAATTTCCTATACCATGAGGCCATTCCACGCGCTGGATATTACAATATAGGCGCGACCTTCTCAGGGTCGGGATTAAATCCATCGTGGTTAACCAGAACGCCGAGTTATTTAACTTCCTCTCTACAGAAGACACTCTTTTCCCTGATGATGGTTAAACTCGCCGCTTTGAGCCGCTCTAAAACGAGCTTTAAGATCTCGAGATATTACTTAAACGTCTCAGTGACGATGATGATATCATCAAGGTATGAATAGGCGTACGGTTGTAGGACAGCACTGATGATCTCGTCAATCATTCGCGGGAATGCTGCTCCCGCGAAAGCTAAACCGTACGGCATACACTTGAACATAAATAATCTCAAGCCAGGGACTGTAAAAGCCGTTAACGGTTGCGTCGCTTTAGCCAGAGGTATCTGGTTAGCATCGATCTGCAGGTTCGTGGCCACAACGCGTGACTCGACTGTCGGTGTGGAGATATCGCTCGAGCCGCCCGCTACCTCTTCCGGCGGCGTAGCATTAGCTGCTCGGGTTACTTCGGCACTGCCGCTGACGGCGGCTCTGTTGGCGACGACAGAGTTACCTTACCCTGCCCTGTCTTCGGCGCGCGCACTGTTGCGTTGGTCGCAGATGAGCTTTTTCCCGCTTCACATTTAAATTGTGAATCGAATGACGGTATTAGTGCGATGCTGGCGGCTTCTCTCTCGCCGCTTACGATCAGCTATTCGCACCTTGCCGCGCAGGTGGCTGTAGATGTTATCTGCACTGGTTCTGCTATTCGCTGTGAGCATGACGAATATTGTACACAAAAATAGCGCCATCTTACGACCGAGTGACGCGAACGTGGAAGTACAAAATACACAGGCTCTAGTTATGGACATTCAATGAAAATAATTTTTTATAAGTTTTTGACAATCTGTATGATCACACCGTAAGATGGCGCTATTCTTGAAAATAAGATAACATATACTATACCAAATGTTCACAGCGAATAGGTGGCGAAACAATTCGTGGTGATGTAGTGATGACAGTGCCCGCTGTTGCGCTTTCGTCACTCTGAGTTTCAGTATGAAGGGTGCCATATAATAGCTGATTTATTTAAGCGAGGGCTAGTATTGTTAATTAACATACGCCCGAATATAATGTATATCTGCACTATTTACTGGGCCCTGTCTTTACTGCCAGCGGCCCGCTTCGACCGTCTCGGAGGTACTCCTCTTGATCTCGAGACTAAGACTCGTATTAACTGTTTAGCAGGTGCTTACTTGCTTGAACCATCGCGGCACTCCTGCACTGGCTGCGTGTGCCGGGCTAGTCCCAGTCTCTCAGGTCCCTACGTATCTAGGGGGTAAGAGGGAAAAAGGAACGCGAGTTGAAGCATCATGCGAAGTAAATACGAGTGTATAAATTAACAAATACGTGTATTATAATAGATCAATAATAGAATACCATAAAAGAGCACGCGATCTCTAGAATCGCGAGCGAGAGAACGAAAAAGGCGGAGGCGCAAAGCCGTTCCTTTTCGGGCGCGTACAATAATAGGCACAGCTGTGCCGATATACCGGTGATCGTACTTACTTTCTATCAATATGTAGATGACGAATAGCGAGCCGAACTACTCGCGAACCTCTCATACACTGTCGGCTGCGTGCGCGTGGGAGGGGTTGGGGGCGGTGAAACGAAGTTACCCCGACGATGATGAGCGGAATGAAAGCACTGGATGCCGGTTGATGGTCGTCCTTCCTCTCGAGTTGGCTCACACAGCCCCGCGTATCTCTCACCATACTGCACACGATTGCGACTGTTGCCGCTATACGCCCGCACGACCTGATTCTCTCACGGCCTGATTCTCTCAGCCGGGAGGATTTTGACGCGGCGTGCTCGCACGCCCCTAAGCCGCGCGTGTTACGGGGTTCGCGCCATTAATTTCACGCAGTCTTCACGTGTATATAATTACGCCGTGAGCGTGCCCCATATGTCTCATATCTAGCGCAAATTTATGAATTTGTCACATACTTAAAAAAAATTCTTTTCTAAATTGCATTAGAATTTTTATAATTTTGTACTAAACAATAGTCAACAACTCATATATACTTTATTCTATAAAAATATTTAAATATTCAATGGTTTATTATTTACATGCTTAAAAGGTTAGTCGATCCCATTTTTTAAAATTTCTTTTTAATGGTATCTTTATTACATATCTAATTCTTGAGATCATTGTCCAGGATATTAAACAATTTTATAGCCACTATGTTCTTTTTGTCAATTGTTTTTGTACTTTTAGGTAACGGTATACTTTTATTTCTGGTTTTACTGTTCGAAATAGTATATTGATTTCTAAGGAAATTATAATTATTGTGCAAAGATTCGAAAAAGAAAGATTCTTGTAAATTGAGCGGATAGTTGTGTAATATAAATCTGCTCTTACATACTATTTTTAGAATTCTATTTTGTAGTCTTTGTAATATAAGTTTAGGTTATTGTTGTATACTCCTCCTCAGGCTATTATGCCATCATTCACAATAATATGAAAAATGCGTTATATATTATCACTATAGTTTCAATTTGCATTACTTTAGAGATTTTATTAAATATAAATATTAGGTACTTAATTTTATTTATCACATATTCTATATGTTTATCCCATTTCGTGTTATAATCAAATTAATCCTAGATTTTTACAATATTCAACTCTATTTATTTTCTGATTACCTACATGTAAACACAAGGTGCTGGATACTATCACTATAATTACCAAATGTCATATAAACGATTTTTTCGATGTACAGAGATAATTTGTTTAAAGCTAGTTATGTAGATACTTGTTTTAGATAATTGTTAATTTTCTCTTGTGCAGCAGTTCATGTGTTATCAATAGATAGTATCATTGTATCATCAGCGTATGATACTATCAAAACTAAGGGCATGGCACTTAGTAAATCATTTACATATAATACAAACAGTAGTGGTCCCAGAATAGTTCCTGAGGAACGCCAGTAGCAATATTTCTGTATTCATTCAAATTATCTTTTATTCTTACTTTTTGTTATCTGTTGGATAGGTAGATTCTTCGTAAGTTCAAGGCGTTACCTCTAATCCCATAACATTCTAATGTTTGCAAAAGTATTTCATGATCGACAGTGTCAAAGGCCGTAGCTAAATCTAACAAGGTGGCTATAATAGGTTTACTCTTATCTAAATTTTTGCAGATCAGATTAGTTATGTATTTGAAAGTATCTGTGGTACCTTTATTTTTTACGAATCCAAATTGTTGTTTATTTATTAGTTTATTTTTGTTTATGAAGTCATATAATCTATTATATATTATTTTTTCAAATATTGTTGCTAAATTTGAAATTAGTGAGATTGGCATGTAGTTAGACATTTCATGTCTCTCCCTACTTTTGAAAATAGGGACTACTTCAGCATTTTTGAGAGCTATAGGCCATATAGAATTTTCGATGCATTGATTAAATATGTGGACCAGTGGCAGAAGGGTACTGTTTGAGATTGTTTTTAAAGTTGTAACATTTATGCGATCAACTCCGCCTGATTTTTTTTCATGTTTCCTACTTTATTTTTTATTTCCAGGTGTTCGTAGGAGCGGAGAATATTATTTTGTTGTAGGTTGGAGGAAGTTTTAATTTCGAATTTTTCGGTATTGTCATCTTTTGACTCAGTCTTGTACCAGTATTGCAGAAATACTAGTTCATAGAGTTCGCTATTTCTTTTGGATTGTCAATTTTCTTATCATTATCATATATATAAGTAATTTCATTATCTTTGCTCTGTTTTTTACCAATTTTAGTTTTAATAATTTTCTATAGCTGTTTAGAATTACTACTATTAGTCTTTGCTAGATCACTGTCATATTTAAATTTGGCATCTTTGACTACAATATTCAAAGTTTTTTCATATTTCTTGTACTCTTCTTTTAATTTCATATTTGCAGGTTCTTTTTTCCACTTGTTGAATAGATTTTTATTGGTTTTACAAGATATCATAATCGCATTTGTTATCCATGTTTTTCTGAGCCTTGTATTTGTATTATTTCTTTTAGATATTTCAGTACTTGTTGCCTTTTCTATGAATTTTTTATTTCTAGTATAAAGGAATCTGTTGCAGGATTAGGATCATGCATTGACATTAGTGAGTCCAGTCTATTTTGTTAAATATACTTTTAAATTTTTTGTAGCTTATATTGTTATTGTATTCATTATTCTGTTTCTCCAATACTGTTGTGTCTAGTGTAATGAGTAGCGGATATTGACCAGTAAATGCGTTGGTTACTTTAAATGAATTTACTTTAATTCAGTTCGTTTTTACAAAAATGTTGTCAATACAAGTTCCATTTGAACTGGTATCTGAAGGTCTTGTTATACTTAGAAAGCATGTTCTATATCCTAATATTATTCATATCTAATAGATCAATATTGAAAAATAATGATATCAAATAATGGTTTTTATAATTTTTGGTTTTATTCAGGAATGTTTTTAGTTGCATTACAAATTCTGTTTTCGGAAGATCGTATGATCTGTATATAGCAGAGACCACAAAACTGTTATTATTATCTATTTTTATACTAGAATTTATAATACTCAGCCGTCCAATTTGTACTATTTCAGTGTTTTTAATTACGCCGTTCCTAATGTATATGACTACTCCGTCATACCTGTTAATTTTGCTGTTATTGTAGTGTATTTTATAACCAGGTAGTTCATAATATGTATAGTGTTCCATATTTCATGTTTCCGAGTCTATCTTTTTAAACATTTTTTCTATAAGTTCTTGCGAAAAATTCCGGGTACGAGTTGATGTTGAATTTGACCTGTTTTTCAGCTAAT
Source organism: Gastracanthus pulcherrimus (assembly GCA_949152435.1). Classification (NCBI taxonomy): domain Eukaryota; kingdom Metazoa; phylum Arthropoda; class Insecta; order Hymenoptera; family Pteromalidae; genus Gastracanthus; species Gastracanthus pulcherrimus. Next base: position 113,173,263 of record OX424576.1, on the reverse strand, counting down.
TCTACTGGACTAATTCTACAATCTCGTAATTGTCTTTATTTCCTTCATGCTTTTTATATGGCAATCGGTGCATCTTTTCATGTAGACATCCTTCGCAGAATAAATTTTCATCTTAAACTTGCTCAACACCATCAATATCTGTCATCTTCAGAATTCTTCCCAACGTTCCTTCATTCATATGTCCAGGAGTTTCGTGTAAGGTTTTCAGGCGACAGCCGCTAAGGTTAGCTTATGTAATGATTACCTTGAATAACGAACAACAAATATTACTTTAGTATTTCTTTCCTTGAGCAACTACTTCCTCCGTTCTTCGTATTTGTATTTCAACATCACCTCCCTCAAATACAACCCTTAATATTAAGCCTCTCCAAGTGGACACGTTGGTTGAAAGCATGTTCTTTTTCAGCGTTGGCACAAACAGCACTTTTTCTGATCTTCCATCTAGCTAATTACCATTTATTAATCTTTCTATCAGCACAGCTCCAATTCCTTCTGCTTCATGTATATCGTCATCACCGAAGCCGACACTCACTTCCTTATTTTCTTTAAATGTGCGGAGGTTATGGAACCACTCTCTGATTTCTCCCCTCGATAGTCTCTCGCGGATGTCATAGATGGTGTTGGCTTCGATATTTGAATGCACAGTTGCTGTGAATGCGCCGATGAAGCGAGTACTTGAAACTATATCCCTCTATCCTTCTATAAAAGAATGATTGTAAAATCACGCATAAATACGTGCGCATCCCTTGATGTGCGCACGCACTTAGATTCGCGACAAATACAGGGTCAAAGTACTAGCTACATCGAGCACGGATGGACCGGACAAGCGTAAAAAGTCTGTGTACATTATGTGTGTATATATTCACAAAATAATAATGGGCGATTTGCATGCGGATCTGTTGACAGGCAGTGATGACGCAAAGTTTGTTCGCAAGCTTGCAACTGAACTATCACTTCAGATCGTCCAGCACGGAGCGATCCATTACACCGACACTTCGCACACATGGATTGACACCATACTAGTGGACAGTAACGACACTGTAACGAACCAAGATAACTTTGAACCGACATAACCTAGCCTCCTTATCTGATGATCCATTAACGTATATGGGTTACAAGAACATCGAACCGAGAGAAATACAATCCCTTTTGTTGAAATACGATTGGTCAATCTTTAACGAACGTCACATCAATATTGACACAGGGTTGAACTGTCTTAATGCTAACTTACTAAAGGCAATCAATAACTTAGCATCGTTAAAGCGAGTTAAGCCTCATACGGGAAGTCCACCCTAGATCGACGCGGAAATTGAACAACTAAACAAAAAACGTGACGCGAATTATAGGCGGTACAAAAGGACTCTCTATGCGCGGTTTCATAACGAGTTTCTAGTTGCATAACGAATCCTCAGTCGAAACAGAACAGGCTCGCATTGCTTATTATCAAGGAAGACTACTGGGTAAGTAGCAAAGCAATGTTTGGAAAGAATTGCACAACCCAGGCTAGGCTAGGACTCCTTTCCAAACCTAGGGGGAGGGAGGGGGGGGATTGCACGGATGGACGGTGGAGAAATTCAATATTCACTTTGCCGGAGTGTCAATATCAAATAACGAAGATCCCATTGAAATTGAAAATCTAGTTGCATTTGGGTCCGAGGATGGGTTTGAATTCAAACCATTCAGCATGGCAGATGTGCTCGCGGTTGCGCACTTTTCCTCGCAAGCGAGGGGCGATGATGAAATCCCGCAGAATGTAATTGCGAAAGCACTGCCAGACATCGGGCAGCACGTTGTGAAATTGTTCAATTCTTCTTTGGACAAGGGCGTATTCCTGGACCTCTGGAAGAGAGCACGAGTGGTGCCGCTGAATAAGTGTACTACACCATCGTCAGTGTCGGATTTTCGTCCGATTGCACTAATTTACTTTCTTTCAAAGGTTAATAACAGAAGTTGCATAAATCAACTTACACCAAATAATGATTATACATTCTGATTAAGGGGCGATCGGAGTTCTATACCTTGTACTCATTACCGACATTATCGATTTATCGTTTAATGCTATTAATCTCTCTTTTAACGCAATTTTACGAACGTACGCACATTCTACATGATATGCACACGGGAAGAAGTTTTGTATAGCTGTTGTTCAGGCCGGTATGGCAGTTGCACAAAACTCAGAGAGTTCTGCGCTCCAGCCGTATCGTACAACTCCTCTCTCATTTTTGTACGTCTGCTGCACAAAAGTCGGACATGCGCAGTACGAAATTTTTGTGAATAAACGAGTTCTGCTTCATGGGAGTCTGCTGCACAGCTGAATTGTACGTACGTTTGGTGCACATTTTTCGGCACGTAAATGATACTTTTACGCTCACATGACTCATTTTTTCATGTGAAGCACTTTTGAGGTTAGAACTTCGGCGTTTTATTACTTTTTAAGTAAATATCTTTTTAATAAATAGGGTGCCCATATTTTCTATTGAGTCATTAGAATATACGGATTTCATACTTTTGTACCTTGGTCTTTTAGTTTGCTACGAAGTTTTTATGAAGAAATATCTTAATATTACTTCTCAGAGCGGCGTTGGCTCCCACAAGAAGTGTGTAAATTAGCCAATTTAGAAGTAATTTTTTCTCTAAAATTTATTTGTCAACCTGGTCTTAAATTTTTCGAGAGGATACATTTAATATTCATAAATAACCTGTATAAATTTTATTAGATTCTGAAGTAATTACCTTCGCATTCGAACCACCTTAAGAAACTGTGAAGCAAATTCACACCGCGAACGCTTGGTGAATATTCGTGAATAATATAGAGTACCTACTCAGACAAGATTCACTTAATAAAATATTTACAAATCAAATGTTCAATTATTCTTTTTGAAATTTTATAAAAATCGTTTATTATGTTTCTTCTTTCAGTTAAGTGCGACACGTTTTTAAAAAGTTAAATAACTACAGGTTTTGAATAAAAAAAATAATTTTTTTTCAATTTTAATTTACATTATAAATATTATAAAACTAAAATTTATCAATTTTCATACTAGTATTGCACTAAGAGGAAGCCGTATTTGCTGTCCTATTCTAATCATATTTTTGCTATTTATTCAAATAGTAGTTTGTTAGTTGTTAGTTTGTTAATATTTTGAGACCCAAAAAAGTACCTAACATTATTTCTTTTCCGAGAAAACTACGTAATGCGAAAACTAACCTCAATTTTCGCGTTCCGAAGTTTTCTCGAGAAAGAATATTGTTCCGTCACGGGTCTTTATAGGTTATGGGAGCAATAGGTTCATTCTGCATTTTTTGGGTACCCAATCACAAGCGTGATATATTTATTGATGATTTTCGGTCGTAGAAAGAAAATTATCCCAATTGTACGTATGTGTAGGTAATAGACATGAAAATAATTCTCTGTTTATAATATGCACATGAACATTTTAAGCGGCATCAAAATGTTAATTCTAGCCTCCTTTTTTTATTCAAATGTTAATGTACGAAAATTAAGAAAAGTTCTTAAAAGTTCTTAAGTCTCACAAGTATTTTGTTTCAGGAATTTATGTTAAAAATCATAAGAAATTCATTTGGTAATTAAGAGTTATGAGTTTACTTTTAGGGCGTTCTTTGTCCTGTGTTTGTGTACGTGAGCAGTACGACACGACTCGGAGAGCGGCGGTCCCGTCGTTTTGGACCGCAGTTGCCCAAAAAGCCGAGTCACTGATGCACGAAAGCTAGAGAGCGCAGCGCTACTGACGCTAGTACTGCAGATGTGCGAAACTTATTTACGTATAGATTATGCGTACGTTCGCGAAATTTGAAAATCTTATAAATTTACTGAATGAAACGAAAAATTGCAATGTCGGTATCCGGCATACCCTTAACCCTTAGCGGCCACACGGGGTAACTAGTTACCCCAGGCTCAGAAAAAGTGAAATTGGAGGTCTAAAACATTTAAAACATTTGACCAGTTTTTAGAACGCCATCTATAAATTGACCGATAAAAATTATTAAAAATATTGAAGAACACTTCAACAAACATGAAACAATCGGTTACAAGTATTAAAATACCCATATGTCTTGTACAACTAGGTTTTTCAGCGTGGGGTAATGAGTGCACCATGTGGCCGCTATGTGGCCTGGCTGAGATGTGGCCGCTAAGGGTTAAGCAATTCTATTTATTATAATTACCAATAAAAACTGCAGAGACCTGTCTATAACTAAAAGTTTCGTTATATTCATTACGGTATTACTTCGTTATTTTTTAAAATAACGAAACTAAATAGAGTTTAGTTACGTTATTTAATGATGGAACTTTCGTTACTTTAGTTACGTTATTTATGAATATAACGAAAGTTAACGAAATTGTATAGTTAGTTTCGTTACGCTATTAAAGTAAATAACGAAACTTTCGATTCTTAAGTTATGCTATTTAAGAAATAATATTTTCGTTATTTTCGGTATTTTCATTATTTTTATTGTATATGTATGTATTCACGACGTAGTAGTGTTTTAATAATTCAAATGGTTATACTTACGTTGTATTAAATTTTATTTCTGTAGTCTTGAAATGGGACGTCACCAATACATCCGAAACGTAGGCAAATAAACGTCTTTAAGGGAAAACACTAAAAGCATTTAATTGAAGAAGAAAAATATTTTTTCTACAAAACATGTTATAATATAGAAAAATATTACATTTTAGACTGGTTTTGTTCAAATTCGCCACCCTTTGAAGTAGTCATTTTGAAAAAACCTGTAAAAACAGACATATGTTTGATTATCACTGTGTATTGGTATACATTTTTTTATGCACATTTCATGCTAAAATTAAGACATTTAAAGAACAATATTTTCAAATAATATTTTGAACTATTCTGAGGTTATATTTTATATGAACAATTTACTGTTTGCGATATAAGCAGTATTTTAATATTAACTTATATTTTTAAAAATTATATTTTATGTAATAATAAAAAAAAACTCTTTAAATTTGTTCAAAATATGTTAAAAAGAAGGTACAAAAATTTTCAGAGTGATTCACGAAGAACTGTTGCGCAGGCTTACAAAGTAAGTTATGAACATTAAGTTTTGAGAAAATGAGTTTAAACCTAAATATCAATAAAAATAGCATGATCAACCATTTATCTACAGCTTCAAATAAGTCGAAAAAAAATTAGTTTTCGCGTAAAACCTTTTACTTTCGAAAGAACAAGGGTTAAATAAGTGTTTTACCACTTAAAAAAAATCGATTTTTTTACCAAAAATCGGTAGGTCTTTTCCTTAACTCGCAGGGATTATTCTCCTTATTCCACCTTTAAATTAAGAGCTTTAATTTGGGTGATCGGAGTATCTGAAGATATTTCGATGAAAAGTTACGCTTAATTCCAAATTATGAAAAAATTTAGGTGACTAAATGGAATATATATATATATATATATATATATATATATATATATATATATATATATATATCGTATTTCTGACATTGCGTATATGAGCAATACTAACGTTTTTAGCTGTGTTTGAAGTTCTAGAGCTCAATGCATAAAAATAAATGTATTGGCCTTTATCTTAAGGGGGGAGTCTGCTTTACAGGCTTCAACAAATCGATTTTTTTTTGTCTTAAATCTATTCCAAAACTATGCAAGAATATGTCTTAAAAATTTCAGAGGTCAATTCGACATATTTCCGAAGCTAGAGCAGTTTTAGTGGCCGAGCATCGAGCAGGTGCGAATGCTCGGGCAGACCCGAGCGCGCGCGCTCCGCCCCTCGATGTATTCTATTATTCGACTATACTCGTGTATACCTTAAAAGGTCCAACCGTCCTTTGAAACATTATTTGGAGTTTCTAGAAGGTCTGTGTTTAGTAGTAGTAGGGAGAACGGTATACAATCTAACGGTACACTATAGCTCTCTGCATCGGCTTCCACACTGCTGTTGATAGCGTTAGCTTTCAGTTCCACTTTTGATTTTGCCGAGTACACATCGAAATTTCAAGCTACCCGAAAGGTGATCGATCTAAAGGACAGCGTGCTGCGGAACCGCGAAAGCAGAAATTTCACGGCAATCGTTTTACATGTGTTTCATCGGACGACCGAGACTTACACACGAGCCGCAGTGAGCAGAAGTTAACGACAGCAAGCAGCGATGATGTCATTATTCATTATGTGCACTGCTACCGCATTATTGAATTTATATCTGTGTTTCTCGCCATTTCGGAAATCGCAATTTGCAGATCATGCAAGCAAAAATTAACGTTTGCAGAAAGCGGTTATCGAGGCCTAGGATTTAAAATTATTGTCCAGTGTATGTGTGGTCGACGCGAAATCCAGTCAGGACCATTGATAAATACCGGCTACGAAATCAACAGACGAATTGTTTTTGTTATGAGGCTTTTTGGTATCGGACGAGAAGGGATAAACGTATTCTGCGGCCTTATGGATATGTCTGTAGGATTTGCAAAATTTACTTACCAACAAATCGTTGAGAATTTGCACACAGCGTCGAAGACAACGTTCAAGAGCACCTGCAAAAAAGCCGTCAAGGAAGAAAAAGAAAAAAACGTTGAACATGAAAGACCTGCGAAAGAGGGCGGTTATACTTCCTTGTACGGTGTCACAACGCTCATCGGATACTACAGTGGCAAAGTAATCGATCTCATTGTAAAAAGTGGATATTGTCATTCGTGTGCCATAAGTAAAAATACTTTGGACGAAGACACATTTGAGGAGTGGTATGAGAATCATAAAGACTCATGCTCCTCAAATCATGCAGGTTCGGCAGGGAAGATGGAGGTGGATTCCATAATGGAGATGTTTTCGAGATCCTTCGAGCAATTCGGAGTTATGTACACTAATTATATCGATGATGGCGACTCCACAACTTTTACTGGAATCTTAAATAGCAATCCTTACGGGGACGAGTGCACAGTGACGAAAAATTAGTTTGTTGGACACGTGCAAAAGCGTATGGGTACTCGTTTACGTAATAAAAAATAAACCGAGAAATTCGGAGGAAAGACGCGGCTAACGGAGAGTGTAATCAAGAAATTGACGATATACTACGGTCTGGCAATTTGTCGAAATATTGATTCAGTGAAAGGTATGAAGAAAGCTATTATAGCAACATTAGACCACTACTGTTCCACGGATGAAAATCGTCGGCATGAAAATTGTCCGGAAGGCGCCGAGAATTGGTGCGAATGGCGCAAGGCTCAAGCGGCGAATAATCTTACATCTTACAAACATCCAGCGAGATTAATCGATGAAACCGTGGAGAAGCACATTCGTTCAATTTATGAAGAGCTCTCTAATGACGATTTAATGAGGCGGTGCTTAGGCGGCCACACTCAAAATTCCAGCGAATCGTTCAATTTGATTGTGTGGCGCCTAAGTTCGAAACATTTGAATTCCGGTTATAAAATCGTCGAAATTGCAACATATATGGCTGCAGGCATTTTTAACGAGGGCTACTCTGCTGTACTTTCCACCATGCAGCTCCTCAATATCATCATCGGGCAGCAGTGCAAAAATTTTGCTGACGCCGTCGATGTTGAGCGCATAACGCGGGAGAATCGGCGCGTATCATTTTCTAGCAAGAAGGCTCGTACAGCCCGAAGATTGGAAACCCTCAGCCAAAACGAGTTTTTTGAAGAAGAGGAAGGACTAATGTATGGCCCAGGGATAGCTGATTAAGCTCTAATTACTGTAAGTACCCACAAACTTATCTTTTTTTGGACCGAAAACTTTAAAGCGCGTTTTCTCGAGTTTTCATTTTTACGATTTTTAGAAAACGGTGCCGGTAATAGCAAAAAGAATCTACGTCCGATCGAAAAAAATCAATGTGATTTAACTTCAGTATTAAATTATCTTATATTTGAACTAAAAAAGTTGGACAAAAGTATTATTTAAACTACTTTTTTTGCAACTTAAAAGTATTTTTTTTTTTTCAAAAAAGTGAATTTTTTTTTAGTGTACATTATTTCTCAAAATTTTGTTTACCGCCATCATTTCCTTCCCTTTCAAAAAAATCGCTGAAAAAACGCTTTTTTTCGGGACTTAAAGCAGACGACCCCCTTAAGGGAACAAAAAAAATATCCAAAGTTTTATCAAAATTCTTTACCCGTACTTCGTGTACTCCTCTTCTAAGTGGTGAAAAATCTTCAATATACACATAGAAATGAGAGTACAACTCTGCCAAGTTTTTACTATTTGAAAACAAAATGTTTTCTTTATTATAATAAATTTTCTTTATTTTAATTTTAAGGTGTATGTGACCCCTTATTACCATTTTTTTTATTTTTAGTATATAATGTTCATTATTCTTTTTTCAACTTTAACTGTTCTCTACTAGATACTAGTAGTTTAGAGAAAGTCTATTTGATTTTAGATCTTGGTAAAACTTTTGAGAACTCTTTTCAGTTTAACTTGCATCTAGAAACAGTCGTATTTGTAAGCTTACAAAACTCTCGGATTTATTCTAAGGACTGCCAAAAAATTCAGAAACCCTACTACTATATTATATCTGTATAAACACCTTGTCATTCCATCCTTGTTATATAACTCTCAAATTTGGACTCCATACTATTGTTATACAAGTCAATTATAATCTATATAACATAAATTAGTTCACTATCTATCTTATAAAATAGGTAATCTGAGGCGTTTTAATGACCTTAACTATGAACTGCTGTCGAAGTACTTCGAACTACGAGCTATAAAGTTGGTGCAGAATTATAAAGATTTATTTGTTGTAAAGAGTATCTTGTTAAATCTTATAAACTGTCATGAGGTAAAAAATCTATTCTCAAGCCGTACATTAAATTATTTCAGTGTCGATTTCGATATAAAATTATTGCACTAATACATCAGGTACATAAAATATTTGCACTACATCGTCATAAAAATATATAAAATTAATCTTGTATATTACACCTATCAGTCATTATTTAAAATTTTTATTTACATAGCGCCATTCATTCAATTCCATTCATACAATAAATATACGCACACTCTGGAAAGTGTTTCTGACGATTAGTTAAAATATACATATAAATAAACAAACAAAAATAATTTTAAAAAATAAACATAAATTAATGAACAAAAATAAATTAATAAACAATAAAAAAATTAATAAATAAAGTAATTGACGAAACACATAAATCAAGATCCGCGTAGTATTTTTTGACCGCCACCTTAAACGATTGCAGTGAAGGCAGAGTACGAATCGAAAAAGGGAGTGAATTTCACAAATGCGCACCAATCTATACATTAATGTAGCTATAAAAACCGAGTTTCTCGTATCTACTTTTGTCCACTCTAATTGTGCCCCGTAAGGGGTTATGTGCTCATCCTTTCTAATACCTAATGTGTAGCGCATACATAAATTTTGTAGTCTTTGCAGCCGAATACGTCGTTCGAGAGACGCGTCTAAATAAACCACAGAGCAGTAATCACGGTGCGGAAAAACAAGAGCCATGGCTGTGTTTGCTCAACTCCTGAGTGGTATTCCTTCTAAAAAATCTCAAATTGAGGTTGTCAGGTGAGTTTAGAATCTAGTATAACACCCAGGCTGTTGACAGTTTGCGAGAAAGGTACGAAAACTCTGTCCCTTAAGCTTATTTTCGGCATACCTTGCGACTCAAGACAGTTAATATACTTACAAGAACCGAAAGTTATAGCTTTAGTCTTGGTCTTATTTAGCTTGAGAGCGACGCCTCCGGCCCAATCAGCAACAGCTTGCGCAACTCTACATAGGATCTTCACACCTCAATTGAAACGGGTGTTTTTGCGGAGTAGACGAGTGAAGGGCTCTACCGTCTCGGAAAATTTATCTATAAAACGACGATACCAAGATGTCATGCCTAATAAACGGCGTAGTTGTTTAATATTTTTCGGAGCCGGGTAATTTAAAATTGGTTAAATTTTTTCCGAGTCTGGTTTGAGTCCTTCCTCGTCTACTTTATAACCTAGATGTCACCGACGAGCGACAAAATTCGCTTTTTTCCCTGTTTACAGTTAGGCCTGCCTCAGTAAGTTTTTTCAAAATCTTTTCGAATATTACGAGATGTTCTTCGAATGATTCCGTGGCAATTATTAAATCATAGAGATAGGCAAAGACATATGGCTCCATCTCCAGACCAATTAAATTATCGATTAATTTTTTAAATGATGCGGGGGCGTTAGATAAACCGTATGGTAGAACATTAAAGTGGAATAAGCCCTTGATAGGCACTGTAAAGGCCGTAATTTCTTTACTGTTGGTTGCTAGCGGGATTTGGTGATACGCGTTTTTCAGATCTATCGTAGAAATATATCGAGCTTTTCTTAACTTTTCCAGTATAGAATTCATATAAGGTAAAGGGTACGCGTCTTTACGAGAAATTTTGTTGATCTTCCGAAAATCAATGCAAAATCTAAATGCGCCGTTAGGTTTCCCTACCATCACTACCGGACTCAACCATGGACTTCTCGACGGTTCAATTTTTTCCGATTCAAGCATCTCGTCTACCTCCTTATGCATAGCTTGTCGAACGGGCTCCGATGCCAGATAGTATTGTTGCTTGGTCGGGGGATGACCTTGTACGTCAATCGCGTGTTCCGTGAGATTAGTTACCTCTGGTTTCTCGGCGGGTGGCGGCAAGGATCTAGCAAGCAGGTGATCAATCTGCTGCCGTTGATCTGTGGAAATTTCCGCAATCGCCGCAGAGTCCGAGGCCTCTTGGGAAGAAGAAATAATAGAAAAGTTTCCCGAGGAGCCAGTAGGCAAAGTCCAAGATTTTTTTTCAAGTCTACGATAAATTGAAAATCTGATAGAAAATCCATCCCTAGAGTGCAATCATACGCCAAACACGGCAATAACCGGGTGTGTATGCGACGTGATTTGAAACCTAGAGCGAGGTCCAAGGCAATCTGTCCTTTAATAGAAGATAAAGAAACGTCAGCAAGTTGCACTACTGGGTATGGGATTTTTGCCTTTCTTGGGGCAATAAAGAGAAAGTTTGTTCACCATGAATTGATCCGCTGGCAACCAACGCTGAAAAAGTTAAATTTCCTATTTTTATAGGCTAATAGAATCGTGTATCATTAGTGCGGTTTTTTATTGATACACAGTATTTGCAAACGCAGCTTATTGTTGCTGTTTTTGTTGGTCGATATTCGTGGGGGACGACGTCGACCCATAGTGCCGTCTCCCCCGTCCGTTTCCCTTTCACTTCCGACGTTCAACACAATTCGGATTTACACAGCTGCTACTGTATAATTAGGAGTTTGACACCAGTAACATACGACTGGTTTCATCGCAGCTGGTACTCCGCTGTGTTGAACTCCGGGAAGAGGTATATTTTGAGGTCGGGCATTTAATGACGGCTGATAAGCTACTTCGATCGCAGGTATGGTCGTGTTTAGCCCGAAAGACTGAGCTCGAGACTTACCCGAAGAAATATTTTGTATCGGTGCCATCGCTGAAGACTGCGAATTTGGCCCTTTATATTTCATCTCATCGCCTTTTCTCTCATCTTCCGATATTGCCACTTTTACGTGGTTTTAGACGGCCGCCGCGACGGCTGATTTCGCCTGTTTGCCTCTGTAGGCATGCTCTGGGAACATTGATTCTTCGGGAGTCGGTGGGTGCCTCCACATGCGGCTTAAATTCTTTGCAGCTTCAAGGCGTTCCCCTTTTGGCAATGTCGATTTGCTCGTTTAAGGCCAGGTTACTCCAAAAAACGTGATTTTTTTCAATAAATTTTATTCATAGTACAAAACATGTTGAGTAATCAATTTTTTTTACATATAAAAGCACATATATTAAATTACTTGAAAAAAAATTTTTTTTTTTGTTCAGAATGACGGTTTTGAAAATGGCTGCTGAAACTCGTCTGATTAGTGGATGGATGACATCATTTCTTGGAAAGGAATTATCTGAAAGCAAAAAACAAAACGGTTTCATGTTCTGTATCGAATTGGCTATGGCCTCAAGCAGAATGAAACATTTTCAATGAAAAAAAAACAAAATGGCGGACTTTTGAATTTTTTTACCCTTCTTTTCACTTTTAATTGTTTATAACTTTTTAAAATAATAATGAATATTTCTGGTTCTGCTTGAGGATATAGCCAGACATCTAAAGAGTAAAATGCCGTTTGGTTCATGTCGATAAGTGCAATAGTTTTGAAATGAGAGGGTCATCCATGCGATAAAACGTGGTTCGGAGAAAAATCAGTTTAAATTTTTTATTCGTGAAAAATCGTAAAAAAATTGAATTTTACTCACATATCCATTCCAGCTTCATACACAACTCCTTCCTGGTCTTCGTAAGCATCATTCTGAAGAATTCTTGCATTTCTTAAAGCAGTTCTGTGTTCCTTAGACGCTTCAGTAGGTTCTAGCTCAGCTCGATCAACACGCCTGTTGTTGGCCCTATCAGCAAAGTGCCTTGCTTCCGGACCGATTCTGACACCCATAACTTCCGTTACTTTTAATATGGGTAAAAGCCCTTCATTAAAAATGCAAGCAGCACTGAGAACAGCAATTTCAAGCGTTTTTTTCCCAACAAACTTATGTTTAGGGGCTATGTTCCAGACACACGAGTTGTAACTTTCGTTATTGTTTTGCGTGTTAGCCCCTAAACATCTCTCGAGCAACTTTTCGTCGGTTAGTTCTTCATAAATAGGCTGTAAAAGATCTTGAATTTCCTGATCGAAAGCTGGAGGATGGTTGTAATTCTGTTTTGTAGCTACTGCCTTTTGATAAGCGCACCATGAATCTGCTCCGGCTGGACAATACTGGTGTTGTGGCTCAGCATCGGTGGAACACTTGTGATAAAATGAGGCCAGAATTGCATTCTTCATGTCTGGCACAAAATCGGGGTGAGTAAGCACAGCTTTTTTAAAATAGCTAGATAAGAGCGACAGTTGCGCTTCAGTAACTTTTAAAGATTTTACGACAGGTTGTTCGCATTTTTTAGCCTTCTTCTTTTTGGGTACTTCTTCACCTCTTTCTAGTGCCTCTCTTTTTTCTTGCGCTTTCAGAGCTCTCTTTATTTTTGCATGGTTTTTTTTTGCTTCTTTACCACGTCTATATATACTCTTACTTACGTGTAAAACACATGCTTTTTTCTTTACTTTGACAGCCTCGCCGTACGGTTCAGATTCTTCGAGTCTCTTGAAAGTTTTAGCGTCGCCGTCGCCGGCCTAATATTGATACATAACACCGTACTGCTCCACAGACCTCCGAAACATCTCTTCCACTCCTTCAACTTCTATATGAACGGCACTACCATCATGATCCCTTGTGCAATTGCCTGCTTCACAATGTTCGGTAAACCAAGCATCAAACTCTGGCGTATTTTCGGGGAATTTTTTTGAATAGTTACTACATGCTTGGCAAATCTTTGATTTTACTATAACATCTATGACTTTGTTCGTGTACTTGCCGATCAAACTAACCATACCGAGTAAAGCTGTGAATCCTCTTTTTGGCCAGGAACTATCGCCCGAAACAGTAAGCCTATCTTCGGGTAATCCTCTCTCTTTATTCTTTTCTTGCTCTTCTTTAGCAGCTTTTTTAAAAACTATTTCACTAACAGCCTTCAATGCAATATAAACTTGCTCTATGCATTTATAATAGCCAGTTATACTTAATGCAGTTGCTGAGATATCCATCAGTCTACAAAAATTCAATAAGCCATAAAATCCAACTCCTAACAAGCGCATTGCATAAACTATTCTTCTGTTTATTTCATAACCATTTTTGATTTTTGGAGATGAAGGGATTGGTTCACTCTCCTCACAATCACAGATAATTTGTAATTCGAAACCTAATCCTTTTTCGTCACTTTTTGCAAATTCCACTTTTTTATTACACTTTGCACAAACAACTCTCTGTTGCAATGTAGCAAATACAGACCACTGAACGATCACGTAAATCAGCAACGGATGGATTTTCACTTCAAGTTGAAGAACGGCGTTTTTCAGTTTTTTTGCAGCAGCACTGGTTTGTTCTGTATCATCATTTGAAGTATGTTGATTACCCAAAAAACTCCTTCTTCCCGATCTATGTGGGACACCACTTCTTCTTTTTTTGTCCATGATAAATTTTGAGAGCACACAAACGAAAAATTTACCGACGCGTGCGAGGACTGAAGCGAACAACCATCACCAACGAAAAATTTCACTTGTACTGCCGTATATTATATACGAAGGATGCTCTATAATTGTAAAGGACAGAATATTTTCGAGAAATAGAAGGGAATCAAAACAATAAGACGATCCGAAGGCACGCAGCAGCTGCCGCTACCGAAGGCGTTCGAGCGGCCGGATTTACCGCTTGGCGCGCACCGATCCCCACTCTTTTATACCTACTTCTCGGTCTTGCTGATCTTCGGGACTAATTCTATACTATTTCTACGAGTATACAGTAGCAATTTATGAAAAAAAAAAATTTCGATTTTTTCAAAATTGTTTGGAGTAAGCTGGCCTTAACGAGTATGGGGGGACCACATAACTCATAATATGTCTGAGTCCGACTAAAAAGTTTGCTATGGGTTCCTCAGGCCCTTGAAATTGACTACGTACCTCTTCGCGCGCTCGAAGTTGAAAGTTAACCCCTCCGAATCCGGCCTTTAACAATGCCACTCTTTAAACGGCACGCAATTATTTACCGACCCCAGTCCAAAACATTGGTCCTTCGAGTTCTCTTACTTGTAATCGGCGCAGTAACGTGAGTGTCTCAGCTCAACTTTTTTTTCGAAGTCATGCGCGCGAAGACCGGCAGCCATATTTGACACGCGTCGCAACAGGTTCGTGTAGCTTGAAAAAGACTCGTGGTCTTTTCAAGCGCTTGTGCGCGAAACGTTAACACAACAACAACGGTTCATTGTTGTTGCTCCGAAATTTACTCGTGCTGAGTGGGGGAGCCATCGGAGTTCTTGTGCATAAAGAACGCCTCGCAGCACAACACGGTATTGTTCACATGAGAACATGCAAAGTGCTGCAGCAACCACAGGGAGGTAAGCAGAGGGCCACCTCGTGGATAAGGCGATCCACAAGAAGAGGGGCAACGGCAACGTCGACATCACCATCATTATCGTCATCATCATCGTCGTAATTGCGACGGACAAGTCCATTGTGCGGCGGGAGGGGGAGGATGGAGACTGCCCGGTCCGCGGCGGACGAGTCCATGTTGGACGAGAGGGGTCAAAGCTCAGGTAACATGCGAGCGCGGTTACAAGCATACTAGCTGCAGACGCAGCTCAAGCAGTGCATACGAGAGCACGCAAAAGCCGTGTGGCTTAAAGCACGTGAGACTGCGGGCGAGGCAACACAGACGACGGCGACGCATCAACGCGAGGCAGCAGCAGCAGCCGCGATTGGAGGCGCACAGCTGCAGCAGTAGCGGCAAGTCGAGACGCGAGGCAGCAGCAGCGGTGAATCGAGGTGTAGGCGACAGCAGTCACACGTCGAGGCGAGGCAACGCAGACGACGGCGGCGCATCAAGGCGCCAGGCTGTAGCAGCAGCAGCGACAAGTCGAGGCGCGAGGCAGTGGCAACAGCTTCGAATACAGGCGCGAGGCTACAGCAGCAGCGGCGAGTCGAGGCGCGAGGCAGCGGCAGCAGACGGCGGACCAGGCGCGATATAGCGCTGGCGACAGCTGCGCATCAAGGCGCACAAGCAAGAGCCATAGTACGAGCAGCACGCACGAGGATGCAGCGGCGAGTCAAGGAGATGACGGCAGCAGCTGAGCTTCGAGGCGCTCGCTATACCCGCAGCACACAGCATCGAGGATGCGGCACACTCATAACCTCGAAACATCAACAAGCATCGAGTTGGGTAGAGCAGCCGCAGCCACGACGGAGTTCAGAAGAGGGCAGTTCTTAGCACTAGTGCAGTTGGAAAGCGCCAAGGAAACATCTTCTTTTGGGGAATCTGCAAAGGCTCGCGATTTTCGTTCTGAATTTAAGGAAAAGAACTTTGCTTACAAAAATTGAAACGTTAAGTCGGTTCATGTAGTACATGAGGAGAAAGGTAAAAGTTCGTCTTCTTTTTCTTCATTTTCTTCATGTCCACTATGTAAAGGTTCACACTCAATCTTAAGCTGTGAAATTTTCCAGTCTAAGAGTCCATTTGAAAGAAAGCAGGTAGTTATGAGAAAGCACCTGTGTTTCAATTGTCTTCATAATCATACGGTGCAAAACTGCAAGAGCTCATTGCGATGCCAACATTGCTCGTCTAAGCACCACTCAATGTTGCATTTTGGCAGTAATAGTGCAGCTCCTAAAATTATTGAGGAAACTGTCCACAAGCCTAGCGCAGCTAGGACTTCAGGAAAGAAAGCTTCTGCTATGACAGGAGCGCTGGAGACAGTGTCAGTAAACAGCAGTGCTAATACTTCAGACAAGAATACGGTCCTGCTAGCAACTGCATGGGTTCAAGTATACGCTGATGATGAAAGGCATGGATTGGTAAGAGTAATGGTTGACCAGTGTGCGCAAGCATCATTCATTTCTGAAAAATGATGTCAGAGCTTAAAAAGTTTGGTAAACTTTACAATAAAACCCCATTTTGTATCCCATTGGGATCATCTACAGGGACTCACGCTGGCAGATCATCGTTTTGAATACTTGGATCATATCGACTTGCTGCTCGGTGGTCAAGTGCATGCTCAGATCATCGAAGAAGGACTACGCAAGGGCGAGGATGCTGACTCACCGATAGCAGTGAAAACCATGCTGGGATGAATAGTTTCAGATTACCACGATTACCGCTCACATACAAACAACAGGCACCGATCTCAACGCACAGCTGCGCAAGTTTTGGGAGATCGAGGAGTTGCCGCAGAAGAAGTTCTATACTGAAGAACAAGAACTATGCGAGGAGATGTACCGGAATTCCGTGAGTCGAACTCGCGAGGGAGGAAATTCGTATACGCGAGCCGTGCGGATGATGTATAATCTTGAGAATAGGTTTGTTAAGAATGCCGAGCTCCGTAGGGCTTATGTAGAGTCAATTCGAGAATATGAGGCCGCGGGTTACCAGGTTGAGGACGGTCTTCAATGCTTCCGCCAAAACCAAGGATGGTGTTTGTTTAAATGAGTTTTTACTCGTAGGTCCATATTTGCTACCGGATATGGTCGTTTTGCTTACCCACTGGAGACGTTATCCGTTTGTTTTTGCAGCAGATATAGCTAAGATGTACTTGCAGATTCAGGTTCATGAGGCTGATCAGCACCTGCAGACCATAGTTTGAAGGGAAGAAGTGACTGCAGAGCTGGTTACATATTTTTTAACTACGGTTATGTTTGGTTGTGGTTTTTCGTCCTTTCTAGCAAGTCGCACTTTGAGGCAGTTAGCTCAGGATGAGGGAAAGGCATTTCCTCTAGCTGGAGAAATCCTTGAAAGCGAGATTTACATGAACGATGTACTGTCGGGTGATTTTACGATAGAGAATGCTGGGGCCAAATAGGAGCAGGTGATAAATTTGCTGCACAGCGGGGGCTTCAATCTCAGGAAATGGCTCGCGAATGATAGGGCGTTAATTGATTGGTTACCTCCTAACCTCTAGGCTGCAGAAGCCAATTTTAAAGTAGGGACAGGTTTTTCAGTCCTACGGATTGCTTAGAATCCTGGGGAAGATTGTTTCTACTTCAATGTATACTTGGAGGAGCTGAGAGGGCCAATGACTAGGAAAGTGGTCGCGTCAAAAATTGCGAAGATGTTCGATCGGCTTGGTTGGATAGCTCCTATAATAATATCGCTTAAAACTTTTATGCAGTCGCTTGGGGCGTTAACCAAGGATTGAGACGAGAAGCTACCGGAAGAGCATGCTGTTTATTGGAGAAGGTGTTACAGTTCGCTATCTTCAATAATTCACATTCGAATTACACGGTGGATAGGTTTGCAACCATCGGCGCGTATGTATGACTTGTACGTATTTGCTGATGCGTCAAAAATAGCCTACGCAGGAGTCTTGTACTTGCGGGTGATAGATTCAGAAGCTCGAGTTTTTCTATTAGATGCGAAAACCAAGGTGGCTCCTATTAAGACGCTATCCATTCCTAGGCTCGAGTTGTGTGCCGCTCTTCTGGCTACCAAGTTAGCTCAAGTGTTTGATGATAATTTAGGAATTGATAATTTAAATGCCCATTTATGAACAGATTCCAAAGACGTGTTATATTGGATTAGGGATATACCAGCTAAATGGCCCACGTTTGTGGCCAATGTTCTGAGATTTCCACGAGGTTGCCGGATGCATATTAGCATCATGTAAATTCGGCTGAAAATCCGGCGGATGTTGCGTCACGCGGTTGCACCGCTGATGATTTATTGCAGAATGAGCTGCGGTGAAAAGGACCTAAACGCTTGTGTGAAAGCCTGGATGAATGGGAATGCAAGCATGATTTGGAAGCTCCAAAACCAAAGGAAGTTAGCTCTGAATCAGTCGTGCTGATAGCCGCAGCTGATAAGATCATTAAGTATGAAATATGGCCTCTGATAGAAAAATATTCGTCGTTGAGTAAGTCAATACGCATTTCAATATATGTTTTGCAATTCATTCGCTTAAGAATAGAAGGGACGTCGCTCTTTGATAGGGTTTCTCCTGTTTTACGGGAAGTTCCTTTACCTACTTCATTGGAAATTACTGGGAAAGAGGTTAGACAAGCCAAGATGGTTTGGAGCCGTTTAACTCAACTTCAGCACTTTGGATACGAGATGGATGCTCTCGAGAAGGGTCAGGAATTGTCTAAATTGCATTTTTTAAAGAGTCTAAATCCAGTTTACCAGAACGGGTTGATCAGGGTGGGCGAACGCTTCAAAAACTCAGTCCTGAGTGAAGACGAGAAATATCCGGTGATTTTGACCGCTGATAGTCGTCTCACTCAATTAGTAATCTCGTATTGTCATCATTTATACCTTGACGGTGGAATTAAACTCACCCTGACGTGCATTAGACGCCTGTTCTAGATAGTCAAGGGTCGTCTTAAAGTGAAAGCTGTCGTTATAAAATGTATTTCCTGTAGAAGATACGATGCAACTCAGTCGCAGCAACAAATGGGTGATTTGCCCACCGAGCGTGTACAGCCTTCAATGCCATTTGCTCGCTCGGGAGTTGACTACGCAGGGCCATATTGGCTGCGTACTTTGCATCATAAGGGCTATAAGCCTTATAAGGGTTATACTTATCTAGTAGTATTTGTTTGTTTGTCCACTAAATCTGTACATTTGAAAGCAGTGTCGAGCTATGACTCCGAATGTTTCATCGCAGCATTTCGTAGATTTGTTTCCCGTAGAGGTCCTTGTTTGTATCTGTTAAATGCTCAGGTCACGAACTTTATCGGAGCGGATGCGGAGCTTCGCAGACTGTTTTCTGAGAGTTCTGACTTCAGTCGGGCGATGAGTCCCGCGCTACAGGAAGGAGCCACATCCTGGCACTTTAATCCTCCTGGAGTCCCTCATTTTGGAGGTATATGGGAAGCTGCGGTTAAATCCACGAAATACCATTTGAAAAGGGTAGTAGGTGAGACTATTCTTACGTTTGAGGAGTTCGCAACCTTGCTGTGTCAAGTAGAAGCATGTCTAAACTCACGGTCTCTCACCCCTCTGACTGAAGATACGTCCGACCTGTTTGTACTCACACCTATTCATTTCCTCGTGGGGGAGTCATCTTTTTTAATTGCAGAGCCAAGAATCACGGAGGAGAAGGTGCTACCTATGCAGCACTGGCGGCGTATGGCGCAGCTGACCCAAAGTTTCTGAAACCGGTGGTCAGCCGATTACTTGCAGCAGCTACAGAAAAGGTCGAAGTGGAAAAACGTTCAATCATCGTTCCAGATTGGGGACATTGTGCTGATCCGCCACGAGACCACCTCTCCCGCGCGGTGGCCCTTGGCTCGAGTAGTGGAGATGTTTCCTGGCAAGGACGGTTTGGTGAGGGTGGCTTCACTACGTACTGCTACGACAACTCTTCGACGACCCATCAGCAAGCTGATCAAGATGTTGGCCAATGATATTCAAGACTAATTAAATTAATTTTAAAATATAGTTAATTTACGTATTCAAATTGTTACGCGTTGGTTTTTTTTTATTGAAAATTTGTTGTAATGTTATTTCGTTTTATGAGAAAACGAGGTGGGCGAAATGTCTGCGTTTCGAGGCATATTTAAAATCACGATATAAATTCTGTCGGTTAACGAGGGAGTTTCTTTGTTCTCCATGCCGCTCTTTAAACGCGCGTCGCGACGCTCCGAAAAGCGCGCTCGCTCGTCCAGTTGCTCCGCGGATCGCCTAGGAGAAGGTTCTCCCCCCCACCTCGCTGTAATTATTTCCTGCAATAAAGTACAATCTATTATTGTTCTTAATTATACGGCACGCAATTGTTTATCGACCCCAGTCCAAAACAATCACAATTGTTGACTAAAAAAATTATTGACCAAAGTTGTAGTCTATTTAAACGAAAATTCTTCGACTTTTTAAAATTTTATTATGAAATATGGCTTAAATAAACTATAACTTTAGTCAATAATTTTTATATACAAATTCCCACACTCATATCATAACTACATGTATATTGAATATACGAATAAAATCTTGAAAGCGTCAATTCGATTACATTGGCTCTCTAAACCTTGCGATCGTCTAAGAAATATAGAGGTTTTTATTATAGCCAATCAAAGGGACCAAACGACCTTCAAAAAAGATTATAAAAAATTTGTTAATTATATTTTGATGAAATGTTCAAATTTACCAAAAAAAAATCAGGTAATGTATAATGAGTGACTTATTTTTACTTAAAAATATATTATCAATTAATTTAAAAATGAAAGGTGTATCTGTACCCTTAATTGGTTACGGAGAGGGACCGGCTAGATGTCAAACTAGTACCAGAAAAATTATCCTGGGCTAAAAATTATTTTCATAATATAATTTTGCACGCTGAATAAGATGATGCATTCAGAATTCTGTAAAAAAATGGTTTTAAGAAGTTCTGAATTTTCTTCTGAGAAATTCTGAAGTATTCTGAAATCCATGCTAGAAGTTGATGGTAATCACATCAAGAATACACAACAAAATTTAGCTCATAACAATCAGAATGATGAGACTAGCTATATTTGTAAGTTAGCAGCTCTAAACGTTTGCTGAAATACCGTCTTCTAAGCGTTTATTTTGTCTTTATATAACTGGAATATATATATATATATATTCCAGTTATATATATATATATATATATATATATATATATATATATATATATATATATATATATATATATATATATATATATATATATATATATATATATATATATAGATATATATTCCAGTTATATATATATATATATATATATATATATATATATATATTCCAGTTATATATATATATATATATATATATATAAAGATATATATATATAAAGAATAATTTAGAAATTCTTTATACAGAATTTTTCAAAATTCAGAAATTCTGCATATAGAGTTGTGAAAAAAAATATACGTTCATTATTTGGAAAAATATATTGATTTTTTTTCACAACTCTATATGCAGAATTTCTGAATTTTTAAAAATTCTGTATAAAGAATTTCTAAATTATTCTTTCAAAATCAGAATTCATAATGTTTAGAAAATGATGATCTTATTTCAATTTCCTAATTTCCGAAAATAAATTATTTATAAATATATTCGCATTTTTACTTTTACACACTTACGCGCACATACGATGTATACCTGTACGTAAAGAGGACGAAGGAACATAATATATGTTAATGCACATAAATATGTACTTTGGTTATAAATTAATAATTATATTAAACAGTACGTATATTTGTATTTAGGTCCTGCTTGGACATAGATTATGTATGTACTCAATAAGTAAGTAATTAAGTTCGAAATTCAGAATTTCTATATTTTTTAAATTCTGCGTTTTAAATATATATGTATATGTACATATATATAGAATTTTTAAATAGCGCACTTTTTTTCGGTATTTGTTATTTTTAAACCCATGCATTGTATTGTAATATTCAAATTCTAGCTTATCGCCATCACCTGTTTTAAAGAAAAAATTCTTAAAATGTAATATTTCATGTCAGCTTCCATACTAGACCTTGTGCAACATGATCCAAAGCTAAATATATCCTGTAGAGCTATTAAATGGTGACCTTTTTATTATAGTCACACAATGGAAATACCGCAGAAAATTGCGCTATTTAAAAATTCTGCAAAAATTATATTAAGTTTGAGACCATATTCTAACCAGTCTAATATATATATATATATACCGGCTCAGCTGAAAACTTATATACTAATAATATGTGTCGTATAATATATAAAAAAAAGTCAGCTGGGTTTAACATGGTGGATTATATGTCAGCTACTTATGCGAATATGTCGAAAAAAAAATTAAATTTAGTGATACCGGCTTGGTTGAAAATTTGTTATATAATAGTTGACATGATAGTTGAACCAAAACAATAGTCAGCTGGCTGTATGCCGGTGGAAAGACCGCCATCTGACGTAGTGATAGGTGTGGCGCGAAAACCAGGTGTGAGCGCCGTGGACACTTTTTAATACATCAGCTAACGGCTTTTCCCCATCATACAACCAGCTGACTATTTTTTTTTGTTTTGAGTACTATGCCAACTGTAGAATGACCAAATTTTAGCAGGTCCGGAATCACGTATCTAAAGTTATTCGGCGCTAGGCGAATTTTACGCACGGCGGCGCAAGGCGCATTTTTCGTGCACACATCATGTGATATATTTTTATGCACGTTTAGAATTTAGACTGTATTGAAATATTTAAATGTAATAAATAAATGAATGAATCAAGAATTACAAAAGTGAATAAATAGACAATTAATTAATTATATATATATATATACATGCGCGCATATGTGCAAAGGCCTGGTTCTCTGAATCCGTACCTTTGGACTTTTGCAAATTGTTCGCGCCTTTAGAGTCTTTCGTTGCATTCGAATTAAAAGAAAAACGCGCCTTCGCCTTATTGTGAGTCACAATACGTAAATTTCCCGTAGTAACAAGGGCCGAAGAGAGTTTCGCAGTTTCTCCCAACTTTCTCCCTCCCCGCGCGGCAAAAATTGGAAAAATCCAGATTAGACCAGGATTTTTGGAGCTCGCGATCGCGTCTCTTCCTTCGCTATCCAGCCGTGTAAGAAGTCGGTCGTGCACGCGTACTGACATTACGTATTATTATAACTGCGCATTTAATCGTGTCGGCCGCATTATGACACATATTCAAAGGCTAATGTAAATGTAAATGGTTATTTCTAAATATTTTAACTTCAGTTGTAGATCTTCTAAGTCTGTGTTGAGCTTCTCCTCAATCTGTAGTTGATGTCCTGATTTGTAGTGAATGAGCGTTGTAGCGTTTGATGTAGATGGTCGTAGTTTTATGTTTTTGGTGGTTATTTGGCATGTGTCTTCTGAACGGAAAATTCCAAGTCCCTGAATTTGGATTTCCACTATGCTAATGTTGTTGCATTACAGTTGAATTCTTTCAACGTAAGGTGTTGAAAAGATCCATTCATTTCTTTCGGGTAGGTGTGTCCATTCTTTGTATGACCGTTACAATCTTCCCAGATTATTGTTGATGAATTTGTTAGTAACTGGAGTTCGCAGGAGGTTACTCTGTGAGTGATGGTCTTCTAGTTGCATTAGGTGCTTTTATTTATTTTTAGGCGATTTTCCAAATCTTCTTTGTTAAGGGGCAACACCACTATAATAGCGAAAAAAAGCGTTTTTTGGGGTATTTTTTTTAATGGAAAGATAGGTTACAAAGAACTGATATTTGGATATATTAATAGTCTAATATTATAGTATATTTAAAAAAAATTCAGTAAAAAAATACAAAATGGCTGATTTATAGCCGATCTCTTGAGGCCTCTTGCATCGGAAGCGCTCCGCAGCACGCAGTGTACCAATCGCACATTTCAACCTGGAACAAAAAAAAACACTTATTCTTGATGTTAATAGCTAGTGAATCACGTAGGGGATTTTAAAAATATTGATTTTTGCAAATTTGGCAGTAAGTTGAGAATAATTAAATATTTTCAAGAAAAAAAGGCACGTTTTTGTTTATAAAAATTGTTTAAATCAATTTATTAAAAATTCCCTACGTGATTCACTTCGAAATATAATACTTAAGATATTGTTAAAATTTCAAATGGATCGGATGAAAACTGTTCAAGTTATGCTGCGTGCCCGTTGAGAAAAACTCGTTTCGAGAAAAATCAACGTAATGTTTCAAACTCAGTTTCGGATGTAAAAAAAATGAGGAAATGCTTTAAAGAAAATTTGTTACCGTTAGTCTGCAATGCCAGGACCATAAAGCTGCCCTTCCAAACGCAAATTTTCCTCCTCGTCTTACTTTCTTATCGCTTTTATGTTCGATCGCGCCTCTTTCGCTGCGTCGGACAGAGAGCGCTCAGCGTGTCTGATGCGCTTATCGTCGGCTTCACAACAAAAATTGTAAGCCTGCAGACCTATATCCATCTCCAGAGGTTTCATAATTCTAAGGACACATTTGAGGCCATCCTTAAAATTGCACACTGCAATATCAGTGGCAATATCCAGAACTTTCTTGCCACTCGAGTACGATTTCGGAGCCAAGTTCCAAACGGTGGCATTGAAAGTTTCGTTGCTATTCTGAGTATAACCTCCTAAGCAACGGTGCAGTAACTCATCTCGATTCAACTCTGTATAAACAGGCTCAATGGCTTCGCAAACTTCTTCAGGAAGTGGCGGTTCATGATGAAACGTGTCCAACGAACCTTCAGCTTGTGCGATTTTCCAAGCACACCAGGAATATGAACAATTATCCTGCTGAGGATTGTCGTCGGTCGATATTTTATGAGAGTTGCCCAGATTTCATTCCTCATTTCTCTATGCAATTTGGATTCCTGCTTATTACCAAACCATAATAAATTGTTAATTTATCAATCAACTTATTTGTTAATTTTCCTTTTCCTCCAAGGCCTTTCGTCTTTTTTTTTTAGATTTCGAAGACGCGTTTCCATTCTTTTCTGTACATGATTGATGCACTCTTTTTTTTGTACTTCAAAATTAGTGTGTGGTTTAGAATCCAGTATGTCTTTGAAAGTGTTGCTGTTACCATCACCAATATAATTCACATACTTTAGGCCGTGGAAACTGTCGGAACGAGAAAACATTTCAATAACAGCATCTACCTCCATTTTACCAGATGAACCTTCATGATTTGCTTGACATAAATCGGCGTGTGATGCATACCATTTTTCCTATGCAGATGTTTGTGTTTTATTTTTCCAGTGCTCGCAAGACTTACAATATTTAGATTTTACAGTCACATCGACGATTTTTCCAGTAAGCCATCCAATTAAAGATACAACTCCAAAAAGCGACGAATACCCTCGTTTCCTCCAAGAACCATCTCCTGAAACGGTAATCTCTTGAGATTGACCATTTTCTTCGCTCTCTCGTCTCTCTTCTTGTCCAGCTTGCTTCATACTGTTATCACGAACTGTTGATGTTACTATTGAAATGAGATTCACATTTTATCGTAGAAAGATTGGAAAACAGGACATGGTAATTCCAGAAACGCACAAAATTTCATTTAATTCAATTCTACTCCTATCAGTCACATTGCTAACACCATCCGACGATTAATTTCATATGCATTTTTTTTATAAATTTACTGTTATGTATAATAATTTCTGGACACTTTCGACAAACAATCACAATTTTGAAGCCCAAGCCCCGAGAACTTATTTCATGAAAAGTTATATTAGAACCGCACCTTTTACACTTCACATGCTCAGAAATTGCAGAAAATACTGCCAAAAAGTTAATGACTCGGTATCCAAATGTATAATTTACATCGAAATCGTCCTCGGATGTCTTCAGCTTTTTTGTCGATGCACTGACGCCACTGGAATCACCTTCAGCTTCGTATCGATTCATCGGACGATTCGCTGATTTACGGCTCCGATGCCGTATTGGATAGTTCTTTT
The DNA here is from genome assembly GCA_949152435.1 of Gastracanthus pulcherrimus. Lineage (NCBI taxonomy): Eukaryota > Metazoa > Arthropoda > Insecta > Hymenoptera > Pteromalidae > Gastracanthus > Gastracanthus pulcherrimus. Next base: position 113,147,270 of record OX424576.1, on the reverse strand, counting down.
TCGTGCCTTTTCTCCCTCGTACACTTTTTTTCCATTTTGCTCAACGTAATAACAAATAATTAAAACTTTCACAAACATATATTTTCGAAAGCGAAAATGAGAGATACGATATACAGACGCTACACTAACGTACTTTGTTTTGAAACTAGCCTAACTGACTCATAATAGCTTAAGATCGACATCTATAGGAGCATTAGGGAAGTTTGCGAACAATAGGCAAGCCATAAGGTGGTCCTTCGCATCAGGTACATACCTCTCGCAGGTAAGCGATCGGCCGTTTCGAAGCGGCCGAAAACGGTCGGTATATGTCCCGAAATGTCAAATAAAAAATTCTTTTTTCGGGATGGGACCTTTTGTACCATATTCTAGAAGGTTCCAGGCATGTTTTGAAATGTCTACAGTGGTGTTACCCCTTAAAGAACGCGTCTTAAAGAACGTGTGTTGGCTGCTTCCTTTGATCCTCGTGATGTATTGTTCTTTTGGCAAGATGTAGCCAGATGGTCCGTTGCTTTGAGGTGCCAGGATGGGGTGAATTCTGTATAGTTCATGAGCATGTATTTGAAACGAGGGAAATCTGGTTTCTATTATTATAGTTGCTCCTTTCCTTTTGTCATTAACATGTAAGATTTTTGCTGTGTCCGGTAAGAAAAAGTCGATGGTTGGTAGATTTGAGTTCGGGTTTCTGTTCTGGATTTGTCGTTTGATATTTTCCAAAAGATCTAATGGAAGTAGCAGAGGGCTGGTTCTTCCTTCTTGGGCGTACCGGGTAATTTCGATTGTTTCACTATATATGTTGATGTGATGGTCCAGTGATGATTCCAGTGTCGTTAGCCATGGCTGAGCAAAACTAAAGAGTTGTGTGGCGTTTTGATATATAATTCTTTCTTCGTGTATAGTGGTGTTGTGGTGTACACTCGTGTGCTTCTTTGACTCTTCTATCTTCTTCAGTTGTCTGGTTATTTCGTTAACGATTAAGGTGGGACTTTACACCAATCCTGTTATGTCTTATCTTCTTTACGAGTATACGTGATCTCGAAATTATAAAGGTTTGGTGTAGGCTGACTTGAAGTTTTTGATAGTGTTGAAGTCAGGTTGTTCAATAATTTCTTTAGGTCATTGACGGTTGTTAATTTATCAGATAGAAATTTTGCTCTCGTTATATGCAGCTGGCGATGAGTATGCCGGGACATTCCGAAATGATTTCTAAGATTTTTTGTTGGATATCGTCCTCGTCCTGGCTCACTGCGTTAATGTCTATTCCCGCAATTGCTTGTGGTTGCCGACCTCATTGTATAAATCTCCCATGTATTCGAAGTATAGTCCAGGATTGTTTGGTAGATAGGCAATTTTGTATGGGTGGGAGTAGGATGTGGCTACTACTGCTACGGTTATAAGAATTATTACTGCGTGCATTTTCTGTGGACAGAGAAATAATGAATTAGTTACAGAAAATTATATTGTTTTACCAGTGAGTATGCTATAGTTTTTAGTTATTTTGTATGTTAGTTTGTTATATGTTAGTTGTTTTCGTCTTCGGAGGCGTTCTCGTCTGAGATGGGTCCAAACGTAGATAAACATGATGCTCTGTTGAACGGTAGTCTGGATTGGGGTTGGAAGATTGAATTAATAGGGTATAATTCGCAATCAAAACTTTGGCTGCGAGTGTCTGGTAATTTTGGTTTGTTTTTTGTTATTGGACATTTGAAGCAAAAAATGATGACTAATATGATTAAGAATAGAATTATGAAGGTATTGGATCCAATAGATCCGTATGAAAAATAGGTATGTAGTATTTTGCTATCTTGGTCTGTTATAAAAATATTATATTTATCTTGGATGCTTTTGAGGGTTATTTCTGATTCTAATTTGGAGGTTTGGTACTTCAGGATAAATTCTAGATATGGTAAAGAATCATTAATTGTTTTTATTTTGTGAAATATTAGGTTATCTAGGATACTAGTGTTTAAGCTAATTTTCGGTAGATATAGAAATTCGGTAGTTGTGTCTAATGTTTCCATTCCTATGAGAATCGTATGGCCTTGTCTGGCAGAACAATGGGCTTTTGTCTGTAATAACCCAACTCCATGTATTTTAGTGAGTTCTTGTTCTGAACCGGGACAAAGTATTTGTTATGTTGTGGTTTGTGCCAGTGAATATAGCCATGCATCTACCGAATCAAGATGGATCCTATGTTGTGTGTAGTACGGTATATAATTAATATGGCATTTTAATAAACTTTCTTCGCTGGGTTGATTTAGGAGTAAGTACTCGCATGCCACATCACCATCGGCTTCGTCAATGGACTCAGTATGCGTATATACTCTATGGTTAATTGTGTATTTGCATTTCTTTAGACTTCCTTCTGATAAGAAGCTGTAAGCTCTTTTGTCGTGGCTTAGTGCAATATACTTGGCTTGAGCTTTTATGAATGCAGCTGCAGTATGACCTTTATAAGTTTGTGGTATTCGGATTGGATGCATTCGGTAAAGTTCAGTTGCAAATTTATTTAGCATTAGAATTGATATTTCCACTATAAATTTACTACGTCTAAATGCTAATCTTACTGGAGCGACATCTGTTAATTTATCTGTTCTTGCATGTTCTATTGGAATCGGGAATTCGTATTCCGGGTGTAGGTCTACTATTTGGCGGATAATTTGTTGTAATTTATTTGTAGATATGAGTGATGGGTGGAGTATACCCATCCTGGCTTCAGGGACTGCGTCGAACATAGTTTAGAACGTGTCTTGATAGAGGTTTAGAGCTATTTATATTTCATTGGTGGTAGCTGTGATTTCGTGAGTGACATTATATCTTTGCCATAAATAAGCTAGGTCGTTCATTGTTTTCGTGACTTCTAATAATTTTTCAATACTAAATTTGATTGCTGTTTTTGTATTGTTTAATTCCTTTTCTACATAACCCAACTTATGTTCTATTGAATGTTTTTCTTCCTTTGTGAGTCGAGCGAGTTTTGTTTGACCTTTAAACAATTGCTCTATTTGTTCAGAAATGTGTTCACCGTCAGGTTCCGAAGGGGTACCAACTAAGGTTTTACTTATGCTCCCTATGAATCCAAACGGTGCACTTCTTTTATTAATGGTGGTTGCTGTTGGTGTTTCTGTTGGGTCCTTGACTTCAAGTTCTTACATGGCATCGACAAGGTCGTCATGTATGCTTTTTACTCTTTTGATTCGCTCTTGTATGAAGTCTAGTCGCTTAGCTAAGATGGTGTAAAAGTAAGGGTGCGTATAGCAGGAGTTTCTTATCAGTCCCACAGCATTGTTAATTTCTGTAGAATTGAAATATAGGGGCGTAATGTCGATACATACAATGATTTTTCAATATGCTTGTGTGTATCGGATGTCTTGCATTCTCTTATAGTAGACAGCAGGATTGTCATTTATTTCCTGGATGGAATAAGTTTTCTTGGTGTATCCTTGATACGTTAGGATTGTCAGGATGAGGTACTGCCACAGGTTTCTCATCTGGAACCGATTTATCCACATCGTTGGTAAGCAGGCTTTATTTTGTCTATGCGTTTAAGGAATATGTGCCCTTGATCGTCTTCTAAAATAACATTATGTTGTTATAGTATTTCCATTATATTATATGGGCCTTTATAAGTTTTATTTAGTTAAATTTTGTTGATTGATGGACAGTATTGGACAAGAAAATGGCAAATGGTAGTATTTTATCTCAGTCTTCGTACTCATCAATGTACTGACAAATATACTCTATGAATACGAGATGGCTTCTTTCCAGACTATCATTAGATTGAGGATGGTACCCGGATGTTGTAACTTGTTTTATTTTAAAAATACGTGCAAGTTGTTGCATCACTTTACCTATTAGGGCTGGTGCTTTGTCTGTTAGTATTATACGGGGTGAACCGTATAGTGTTGTCACGTGTCTGGCTAATGCGTCGGCTATTATTTCGGCTTTCGTGTCCGGAACGGCGATAGCAATGCTTTTTTTTGTAAGGTTATCCTGGACCGTAAGGATTTGTTTATTTCCATTAGGAGTTATGGGAAGTGGTCCTACAGTATCTATCGAAATTTTGTCAAAAGTTTCTATAGGTGTATCAGTAATTATCATTGGTTCTCTATTTTTTATTCTGACGAGTTTTGTCGCGAGGAGGGGCAGGGAAACTTCTCCTTTCCGTACGGAGATGAAATGCGCCGGTTCGAATACACGTATAAATGAGACGGGTTAGATCTAACGGCCCCTCGGGGGTTTTAAAATTATAAATATTTAATTTGTTTCAGGTCAAGACAGTAGCGGTTGTCGAGATGATACTGGAATGGCACCACTCTGGGGTAATGTGATAAACGGTACCAGGGTGGGTTTCGCTAGAAGAGGAAAGGGAGGTAGGATTTAGTGGGTCGGTTTGCGATGCAACAGCTGTGTAGTTTTTCCGCGTTTTTGTTTATTTTATTTTTCGTCATATTTTATACACACGGCGAATGCATCCCCAATCAGCCCCACACGATTCTGCTGTGCGGACCCAGTCGGGTGTACCTTATATGACATTTCCTACCCCTTAAAAGAAAAAAAAAATTCTGACGAGTTTAAATTCTTGGCATTTTTCACAATGTCTTACGTACTCAGTAATGTCGAATTTCATACCTGACCAGTAGAATTTTTCTCGAATGTGATGATAGGTTTTCGTCACTCCTGTGTGTCCTCCGATCAGGTTGTCGTGATTTTTTAAAATAATTAGGCAGTGTACGTCTTTTGATGGTATTGTTGTAGTTCCATAACAAACAAATAGCGTACATTCGCTTCTTCCAAAGATTTCTCTTAATATATCTAGGAATTTCGAAAACGTTATTTTGTCAGTCATATCGTTTTGCTTGGAAATTCTTAGAGATTTTATGCTGTATTTTGTTAGAGAATCAGTAAGACCTTTTAGAACATCCTTTAATTCTTGGATACTGAAACTGTCTATATCTCCTTTAGTTATAATTGCGCTAAAAGCTGTTGTCTTAGTTTTGGGGGTTACAATAATTTGTCCCTTTTTGGGTTTGATACCTTTTATATTGTTTTTGTCGATTTTTCCCAAGTCAAACAAGAGCTTTGACACGGTAGTTGTAAATTCGCAATCTGCTGATAAAAAAATTTTACAAGTTATCTTTTTTATCGGTAAGCTCTTCGTTTACGAGCTTAATAATTAATTTGATATCAGGTGTCTTCACAAAGTCGGAGTAAAATATTCCTTGTGGAATAGTTTCCGAAGCTTTTGGTAAATCAACATTTGCTATAGCTTCATTCATCTCAGTCGAGGATTTGTCTGTTCTTTCTTCGATAACAGGTGGTAATGGGAAACGTGACTGTTCGCGTTGCTCTATGGCTGCTTCATCGTCTGAGTCTGCCATTAAATCATTTTCAACTGGCGTTGAACGTACTATATAGGACGTTGTCTCATTTGGTTACGAGGTCTACTTTGGCTGTTATCTCACCAATATTCGTCTAAGGACCCTTGATCATCAGATAAAGATTGGGCTGGATTGATTTATCTGATATTTTTGTTTGATACTGGTTCATGTACTTCGTTACCTGAGTCGTTATCTGAGGATACAGTTGTTTCCTAGTTTGCGGTTCATGTGATATGAGGCTTGGGAATTCATTCAGTCTTTTCCGAGGTACAGGAGGTGGTTCTACGGGTGTATTCGATTCTTCTCCTGAACTAAAAGTTACTCTTTTTGTATATTTTGTAGGTCTAAAGGCTTTATTCGTTTCACTGGTTGATGGAGCATATGCAGGTACTTTTGTAGTTCCTATTCTTCCTGCGTTACTAGGGAGTGGCTGTTTAGATATTGCTCCTGGTTTGCGCATGTCAGGAGTATTGAGTCTTTGTGATCGAACTCATTCAACTATTGTTGTTCATGCAGTTCCTGAATCGGATAAAACCGGGTCTAAGAGTTTATTTTTGGAACCTGTTGGTCTGCTTATCCTTTTTGCAGGTTTCTGACTTATTTTCTTGGAAAATTCAACAGATGAAGATGTCGGGAAAGCAACTGCATTTGGAGGTACAGGGTTCCTGAACTATGCATCTGCGTTTACATTCATCCTTCCTGGTTTATAAAGAAATGTATATTGATACTGTCGTAAGCGAGTGCGACATCTTATCAGTCGGTGAACTGGTAGTTTCACTAAGTCGATCCATTTAAGAGGCTCTTGATCGTTTACAAAGGTGAATTTTTGTCCGTATAGATATGGGTGGAAGTGTATTATAGCATATATAACCACTAGGCATTCTTTTTCCGTCGTACCATAATTAATTTCGGCTGGATTCATTATATGGGACATGTACGCTATCGAGCGATCTTCTCTAATCTTTCCCTGGCTTAGCGCAGCTTCTTCAGCGTAGTTCGATGAATCCGTCGTGAGTATGAACGGTTTTGAGAAGTCTGGGAATTGAAGAACAGGTGCCACACACAAAGCGTTTTTCAAATCCTCGAAACTTTTTTGGTGCTCATCCTTCCACTCGAATGGCACTGTCTTTTTTAGAAGTTCGGATAGAGGTTGCGCTTGTTTAGAGAAGCCTTCTATAAACCTTCTATAATATCCTGTTAATCCTAAGAATTGCCGGAAGTTAGTTTGATTTTGGGTGCGCGGAAAATTTTGGACCGTGTCTGTCTTTTACATGACCTAAATATTCGGTCTCCGTTGCAAGGAATTCGCATTCGTCTGGTTGGAGTGATAATTTTGCATCTAGAAGTCGTTTAAAGAATCTTTTAATCTCTATATTGTATTCTTCCAAAGTACATGCATATATTATTACAGTATCTAGATAGATTGGGAGCTCTATATCTAGGAGACCTAATAAAAAGAGATTCATCAAACGTTGTAATGTTGCTGGTGGTGGTTTTAAGACCAGAGGGCATTCTTATGTAATGATAGGTACCGTTTGAGTTACTAAAGGCTGTTTTACGACGGACCCTTGGGTGCATTTTGATTTGGTCGAATCCACTAGCTAAATCAAATATTGAAAACTATTTGACGCCTCCCAGTTTGTCTATAATTTCCGCGATTGACGGAAGAGGGTGAGCGTCTCCGATTGTTTTACCGTTAAGGGCCGTATAATTGATTATCATTTTCCATATTTTATTTCCTTCGGAATCTGCTTTCTTTGGGATTATCCATAAATGGGAATTATAAGGAGATGTGGCGTGTTCGATTATCCCATCACCGAGTAATTTAGTTACTTGGTTTTGTATTTTATCCTTATGTGCCGGTGGGTATTGATATTGATTGACGAAAACGGGTGCTTCTAATAATTATTATCGGATGCTCTAGTACATTGGTTGCCGGTAGTTTGTCTCTAGGCAGATGAAATATCTATGGAAATTCTTTGATTAGATCTACAATGCTTTTCTTTTCTTCAGCATTAAGTTTATCTAGGCGTAAAGAGTCTATAATTCGCTGGAGTCGTTCTTCCGTTGGTATGACTTCTTGTCTACCGTCGCTACCATCTGTTTGGAAGAAATCTTCAGATTCTTCTCTTTCATAAGGTTCTATTTCCTGAGGAGGTATTTCGATTTCTGCCTCCTTTTCTGATGAGTTAATAGCCATTACATGACACTTTAGGTTATCATTGGTAACGAGTTCCTTTCCAATATAAATATCTAGGGGTATCGAGTTTTGGAAAATATCCAGTTTTAAGGTCAGTTAGATGTGTAGATTTATAGTTATTGGAGTCCTGGTTCTAGCTTGTAAGATGTATCTTGTAGCTTTAGGTTTCCTATATTCGTAGTTTGTATATCTCACAGGTTGGATTGGTCTAGAAGTTGTAAATAGAGCATTATTGTGGATTGATATCTCGGCCGACTCATTGTGTATGAAATCTACACCTAGAATTCCTAATACAGGGATAGTTTATTTCCTAGGTAGGATCCTCGGATATTACTTGGAATGTTATTGGTTTTTCAAAGAATGTTATCTCTGTTGAACCAGCCGTGGTTAGTGAGTCTTTTGTTATTTCTATTATAGTCATGGCATTGTGGCCGGCAATAATCGTTCTAGGCATTTACATAGATCAACTTTATTTCGGCTCCTGTATCTATTCAAAATTCAGTAGGTTGTTTTAAGTCTGGAGCCTTCATTTGAAGTTGGAAAGAAAATCGGAAAATGAAATCTGTGAACAGGGTACCCGGATGTTTACGGTTTTCTCTATTTTTAACTGCAGTTAAGGTTCCGCATTCACTAAAGCTTGTTTCAAATAAATCAATTGATTGTCTTGACATGAATATTAATGGTAATGTTTTGCACTTTTTCTTAATCTTTTGTTCGATCCCTGCAAACTTGTTCTAGAAAAAATGTATCCATGCGCAAAACTAAATTTTGACCCTTGTAGTATAAAATACTATTATACAATTTTTTTTAAGCTTATTGCTTATTAATAGAGCTGAATGAGTACTTAGAATACTATTAGTTATCCTCAAATAAAACAATTAATACATTTACAAAAATACAATACTTTTCATTACATACGAAATTACAAACAATATATTACTCAGTTCTCAATTTTTTTATTAACTTTTTTTTATCAGTACTCGTTAGGAAATTTTTTCTGCTTTCATTAACAAACTGAAGTAAGTACTGTTTCTGGTCTTCATCTTGAGATCGGGTATTTACATACTCTTTAGCCAAATGAACTGTCCTTTGGGAACAATCATTTACTACTATAAGGTTTTTTCATTTTTCACGACACTACGTACGAAGGATCATTCTCCCATGAATTAAATCTTGATTCAAAAACTCATTGTTCAAACTGAAGTTTGTAAAAAAATTTTAATTAAGGCTGTTAGTAAAATAATCAAGAGTTTTATCATTCAGTGCTCTGATGCCTCATGAGAATGATCAAGTGTTTTTATACTATCACCTTCATCATCTGATGAATCTATTTGCAGTGATTCTACTATTTTTTGTTTTACAGTGATTTCAACATCAGTGTCGAAAAGCGAAAGAACACTGAGTTCTGGCGACAAATACCACAAGTGATTATTGAATTTATGTAAAGTAGCATCTGATATGTCTTTATCTATATCTTTAAAATCAATTAATGATTTTATTAACCTCAAATCATTCTTTGGATCGGAAATGACTAAGGGAGTAGTATACCATGAAATGATATATCTAAAAACAATAAATTTACAAATAGCAAATAATTTTTCTGCATCTACCTTCTTTACCTTGAATGATTTTCTGAATAAATAAATTTGTATTGAATAGATAGCTTTAGCCATCCAGCGGGCATGGTGAATCGCACCTGGCTTTTCAAATTTTATTCCCTCTCCAACGCCCAAAAAAATAAAACAGAGCTCTAATAGTTCTTTATAATCACTTCTAGGCTGCGGTTCTTTTAAAAAACTTTTTATATACTGAACTACATGAGGAATTTCAGTTCTCAAAGACGTCTCTAGTCTAGCTAATCCATTTTCATAAGAGTTGAGGTCAAAATGAGGCCATTCCTCTTGAATCCTCTTAAACGTCGGTACATTCGGACCACTAGTACTAGGAAATTTCTTTTCAAATGCTGCTCTCAATATAAGCTCAACAATATGTCGCCGTCATGCTAAATAAGCTAAATCTTTCTCCATTAACTGTTCTAAAATAACTGCTGCACCACCTTCGTATCCTAAATTTGCATTAGTTGTATAACAGTACAGTGCGTTCGTTACGTCTATAAATCCCCTATCTTTCAAACATGCATAAACTGCTGAAGCTATTGTACTCGCCTTTTGCTTCTGCAATGCTGGTACGTTCATAATGTTTGTAAATTTATCACTGGATACCAAAATGGGCATACGGTCTACCTTCTTGTAAACCATGTTATCTGAAATAAGTTTACCATACCAGTGAACAATTAAATAAGTTACGGGAGTATTTTGAATAAACTACTTAATTTTTTCACATTCCATTTTTCTTATTTTAGCCATTGCTACATTACTGGATTTACGATTGAGGATTACAGCGTTAATGTCAATATTCAATGCGTTGGCAATAAGACCGGTCAAAAAAACAGCATCCCTGTCAGAAACATTAGCTTTATCAAAAGCTGCCACAACTTCTGGAGTCATGACATTTATGGTGTCTCTTTCATTTTTACACTGGTAGTTTCTTCCTGTGACAATATAAATTCTGCCAGAACTTTGCGATCTAAAGGGTGACTCTTTACTGGATGTTAGTTGCCTTGTTTCAGCTAATAGTTGGGCTGTTAAAATTTAAATCATAGTAAAAACGAGTAAAAACCCAAATCATAATTTACAGAAATCTGATCTTTACATATCAATCATTTTCACTAAAAATGATCCTTGTGCATAGCATAATTATAAAATTTTTTCATTCTAGGTTTAAAATTTATGTTTCAACTATAGCAATGTAAAGACCGTACTTTTATATAAATACGGGCAGTGCAGGTTTACAAATGATTAATTTTTATTTGGAAACTAGCCGTCAGCTCCTGAACTTTATGTCTCTTAGGTTGTTATGTGATTATTGTTAGAAAGAGTGAGAAGAGCGTAACGTGTCTGCTTTGGTTGTTACGTTGACAGATGGGACACACACACATACACATACATAGGGCAACATACGCCAATAACATGGCACGTTACAATAAATAAAAGTTTGTATTTATTAATATTTATAAAATGAAAAAGTTGTAGTAAACCTATTTTACTCATAATTTTTCTGATTTTCATTAAAAATTTTTGTTAAAAATTGATATCAATTTTCAATATTAATTATTATTATAACTTAATTAAAATTTTTTTGTTTTATAAATATTAACATTTATTTCTATAGCTGAAACATACATTTTAACACAGAATAAAAAAATTTAAATATTATGTTATGCGCAGGTAAAATTTTTTATGAAAATAGTTCATTTAATTTAAATAGACTTCTGTGCACAATTTCAAGATCTTATCTATTATAGAATAATTGACTTGACAGATGATTTAAAGTTTCATCTTAGCGTAACATAAGTTTGTAAACAAAATTGACACCTATAGGGTTTGATAGAATAATAAAGTGTCTTGACCAACTACAAAATTTTTTTTATTGTATACTGACAATAAACAATTGTGTTCTTTGGCCTAAAATATGAGATGTGTCTTAGGATTTCGTCCAATGAGTCCTAGAATCCATCAAAAATACCACAAGCCCTTATTTTTATTAACTATTTAATTTTCCTAATAATACAGCTGCATAATAATTTATTACATCTAACCATATCCGTACTAATGAAATCAAGTATTTAAACTTTTGGTACATTTACTGTAAATTTGCTATTCAAGCCCTGTCAATTATGGTATCAATTTTATGGCATAGAGCGTTTCTTACACATAAGAATTATACACGTAATTATTGTACACAATTTAGCATTGGTCAAATTATATATAGATATATTTGACCAATGCTAAATTGTGCACAATAATTACGTGTACAACTCTTATGTGTAAGAAACGCACTATGCCAATTTTATGATTATTCTTAAGAATGACAAACGTTTAATTTATTCGTTAAAAAGGCATGTTATCTGATAAATTTATATTTTTTTAATTATAAGTAAAAATGATTTAATTTATTTTTGTTACACTCAACAATATTTTACTATATGTATATTTTTTGTGGACATTAATAAAACTGCTATGTGGATAACAACATTTAAAGCAGGTTATTCCAATATATTATCTGATGTTAAATATTAAAATAATACTTTTCTCCACCGCAAAACTCTATATAATCGTATAACCCATTTTTTAACAATGTATATTATAGGTTATAAGATATTTTGCTTATTGTTAGTTTTGCAGTGTAGTAAAATATTTCAATATGGGTGTTAATAATTTTCATGTAGAAAATATTTGTGTAGAATTATTTTGTGAATGGTGTAGGGTTATTTTTGTGTAGGGTTTGTACAGTGTTACCTATTTTTGGCGTTCACCTATTATCCGTATGATACTTCCATTATTTGTCGCAACAGATATAAATACCATTATTAAATTATAGAATTTATAACATCCAGGTTTAATTTATTATGTGTCAAAGTACATGTTTCTAGTACACATAGACAAGGTACACTGTTCGGACCAAATAACTAAAATTTGTTAAAATGCATTCCGCTTTTCCAGTCGTGTAATCGATTAGATTAGGTATTAAATCGTATTTACTACCTAGTAAATCATTGCACTTTTTTGCTCAGGCATTATCTTATCCGTAAAGCATATTGCTTGCTCGAGCAACCGAAAAGTTCTTAACCTTAAATTCAAGATTATTTTGATTGCACAGTGTACATACAAGTGGTACACATTTATTTTCAAGAATGAACCCTTTTTGTATTGTGAACAACAATTCCAAGAAGAAAATTACAATTAAACTTTTCCAGATATGCTCTTGTGATAACATAGACATATGAACTATTTTTGGTGTTATTATCCATATGGTACTTCCATTAATATGTACTAATGTATGAAAAGTTGCAATTCAATTTCATTTTTAATATAACTTTTGTAATGCTTTCTAGGAAATCTGTAAAACTTACACATAGCAAGCTGTAAACACTTTTAAGCAGTAGCAAAGAAACAAAAAACGTCCCAAAGTGTTTATTTTACTCACCCGACAGGCAGAAGTTTAATTGCTCTCTGCTTATCTTCCCAACAGCCTACACGGAGCAAATAATGACTTGCCATAACTTTGACAAAACTTTTCTTACTAAAATTTTAAATACTCTCTTTTGAGTTGTTTCAACACTTTTATATTCTTTAAATAATCCAAGTAGACTTAGAATTTTTTTTTTCAACTCAAAGATTTTTTGAATAATTACAACGTTAATATCAATACAATTATAATTTAAGAAATTACTTTAAAAGTGTGCATGATGAAAAAATGATTTCATTCTGCAAATTATGGTTTATGGACTCTCTGCTAATAACTTTCTCAATAAGTTTAATCTTTTACGTACTAATAGATCTTTTGCAGATACTAATCAATAGACGCAATCAAAATAAATACAAATATTTTTAGATTTGCCTAACTTAAATAAAAAAAATAGTTTTTGGACACATTAGTCAAGATTTCCCATAAATGTCAAGAAAATACTTACTTGTCATTAAATTCGTGTCTGAGCCAATATTTTCATTGTTACTACAATCAGGACCATCGGATGACTGAGGTCGTAAAGTCACATTAGCAGATTCACTAATTGATGTTTTTTGGTTAAACGTTTGACTCAATTCTATTTCTGACTCAGTTAGTTCTAGACTTGGAGAATCTAAAATATCTGCATCTGTAATTAAATGTAATTATGAAAAAAAAAAAAATAAATAATGGAATAATAATTAAATTTTGACAAATTATAAGTACGTCATTTACCTGATATGTTTCCACTTTCTATCAAAGATATCCTACTTATTATATATTCAATTGGTTTAGCGAGAAACTCTTTTTACGTTTTATTGCTCAATGAGCTAAGTATTTTCATTGAAGTATCTTGGGAAATGTCAAATACATCAGACATTTCTTTTAAGGAATCATTGACTTTTTACTCGGTTTGTTTTGAAATTTTCTTACTTCTGCATAAAGATTGTACACTTTACGTAATTTTTCATGACAATGATCTAATCTTTTGACTGTTATTGATGATTTTTCCCATATATTTATCATTTCCTTTATTATGACTGTAATAGCATCGACTACTTTAAATTTCTCATTTTGAGTCTTGTGCAGTAGTCTTTTAAAAATATCTAGATTAGATGGTAAATAATTTCCATCAAATTTTGATATTAAATTAAATTGTTCATTATATCAGACAGTTCTAGAAAATTCTGTTGATCAGAAACCATTCTCTATCTGAACATAAGAAACATAAAAAAGAATTTGCCTAATAAATAGAATAAAAATTTATTCTCTTTAAAAATTTATTCTTTAAAAATGTTCAATCCGAAGAAAGTGCTATGAGCAGCTGACTTTTTTTTCATCCTTAAGGGTTATCAGTACCAGGTTATGTACCAATACAAACGATTCAATCTTGACTAAGCAGCTGACTTCAGTGTTTACATTTGAAGAGCAATTCCTGATTCCATCCGTTCCGCTTGTCTATCAGTAAGAGCCACTCACAGCCATATATATAGCTGTGTTTCCACAATATGCCGTTACTCATAGAGTGCTGCAATCTATGAGTGTAAAACCTGAACTGCAGTTAAAAATAGAAAAAATTGTAAAAATCCGAGTACCCTGTTCACAGATTTCATTTTCCGATTTTCTTACCAACTTCAAATGACCCTATTTCGGTAACAGAAGCACCTAAAAACTTTTCTAAAAAATGAAATTAAAGGTCTTGAACTCTACTTTTTCACAGTATTGGTTATTTGAACTTTAAAGAAATATGACCCATCGATAACTCCTAAAATCTGCAAAAAAGCTTTGTGAATTTTTGGAAAATTTAAGAGCTATTTCGTTGTTATAAAAAAAATTTTCCGCTGCAAAATCAGTACATGAGACATTGTTTTCACCCACGAAGATAATTTAGGAGTATTTTAGCTTTCTAAAATTTTTTTTTAGAGAAATCAGCACGTAGAAATATAAAAAATGTAAAAAAAATACAAGAAAAGCGTTTTTTGATGATTGAAACGGGTTCTTCACCTTCTGAACCGGGTTTTTTTGCTGCTTTCATAGTTTTTGGGTATAAACAATAGATTTCGGGGCCGGGAGCCGGTATTCGATTAGTTTGGGAAATAAGTGCCAGTCTATTGTAATTATATATTATCTCTATGTGTAATTCTAAAATAAAGGGTGGATATATAATACATATATAACGTGTGGGTTTTATGACATGTGAGTAAATAGTTGCTGAATAGCTACATTGAAAAACTTATTGATTATGGGTGTGTTTTCATTAATGGTTAATCTGTTATATGCGGTGTTTAAGTTTTCGATCATTTGCTCATCAATCTGCGTATTGGGATTATTAAATGTAAACTTAATTTTATAGTTTCTGTCACTAAATGAATTAATATTTGTTTTAATATTGCTCGATTGCGAGTTAACCTATTAACTTTTATTTCTAATGCGCTTATGTATGCCCACGTTCATTTGTCGATTTCTTCTAGGTATAAGATATCTTCACAGATTTCTTCGAATTCTACTCTAAAGACTTCGTAAAAAAGGGAATCAACTATACTAGGAATCATTGAGACATTAATAATACGAGGGTAGTTCAATAAGTCTTTAGAATAAAGTATAAAAACAATTTTTTTTGGGTAAATTTTTTTTTATTTTTCAACATAATCTCCTTGGAGCTCTATACACATGGTCAATCGCTTTTTAAGTTTTTTTAATCCTTCAGAAAAGTGCGTTTTCGGAAGTTCCTCAAAATAAGCACTTACAGAGGCAATGACGTCTTCGTTGTCCGTAAATCTCTGTCCACCGAACCATTTTTTCAAGTTTGGAAATAAGAAAAAGTCACTGGGGGCTAAATCTGGTGAATACGGTGGGTGTTCGACCAATTCGAATTTTAGTTCTTCAATTTTAGCCATTGAAACGAAGCATGTGTGAACTCGGGCGTTGTCGTGATGAAAGAGAATTTTTTTCTCGCCAAATGTGGTCGTTTTTTTTTAATTTCTTCTTTCAGCTGCTCTAATAATGATGCATAATACTCACCAGTAATTGTTTTACCCTTTTCCAAGTAGTCAATAAGTATAATTCCACGTGCATCCCAAAAAACTGTAGCCACAACCTTACCAGCTGACTTTACGGTCTTTGCCTTCTTTGGAGCTGGTTCGCCTGTGGAAATCCACTGTTTGGATTGTTCCTTTGTCTCAGGAGTGTAGTGTTGTATCCATGTTTCATCCACAGTCACAAATCAACGAAAAAATTCCTCAGGATTCCGACTTATGCGCGCCAAAAGAACCTCAGAGGCGACCACTCTATTGCGTTTATTCTCAGCTGAGAGCAAACGCGGCACCCATCTTGCCGATAGCTTTTTCATGCCTAATTTTTCATGTAGAATTGAAACAACTGCACCCATAGATATCCTTGTGGCCTCAGCTAACTCACGCAATTTTAATCTTCTATCCTTCAACACCATATCGTGGATTTTATTGATGATTTCGGGAGTAGTTGCTTCTACGGGCCTTCCTGAACGTGGTTCGTCACTTATTGATGTACGACCACGCTTAAATTCATTTACCCAGTTATAAACCGTTGCTAAGGCAGGGGCAGATGTGCCATGAACTGAGTCCAATTAATTTTTTATCTCATATGGAGTTAAACCCTTTAAATGAAAATGTTTAATTACCGCTCTGAACTCGTTTTTTTCCATTTTTCTTAACAAGCAATTTTTTTTTCAATTGGTTATAAAAACACGTAAACTCAGAATATGTGGACTGTGACTGCACCATATATCTAGTCGGGAGTGGTGCTGACTGAAAACAGATGATTTGGAGCGATTCGCGCGCCATCTGTTGGTCATTCTAAAGACTTATTGAACTACCCTCGTATATATATATATATAATAATTTAAATGGTTAATTTATTCTATAATCAGAACGTCGTCGTCATTATTTTGGGCCAATGGTAGATTTACGGGCGGCTCGATTGGTTAATTTGTACTATCGCGATTTCTTTTGGTAAATTTGCTGTTGGCTAGACCGGTTGTGCTTGATTAATCGCGATTTCTTCCAGTTGCGGTAAGTTGGTCGCGACTTCTTCGTATTCTGGTAATATGTCGTCGTCGAAGGTTACGTCAAAATTAAAAGTTAGGCTATTCAGTTTGTTCTGTGTGAACCAGGGTATTTCATATACTAATTGTCGCGGTTGGGTTAACTCTAGAAGTACTTCGGGTTCATCTGCTGCATCGGGGATAACAACCTCTTGCTTCTGTACTACGCCTTTATCAACGAATACCTTTTCTACGGGCACTGCAGAACGCGGTTCGAATACGCAAGGTTTGCTTTTTGCTGCTCTTGATCTCAAATAGGATTTAGTATAAACTTCCGCGGGCAAGCACTCTAATGTTTTAGCGATAAGATTTCGTATTCTTTTACGTTTTCTCGCAGCCTTTCGGTTTTCAGCCTCTTTTTTTGTCTCTTAGACCGTTTTTTGTGATTTCCTATATTTCGTTTTATTTTTACGTTTAATTTTTTTATTGGTGGTATTACTCATTAAATTGGGGTTGATAACCCTCACGATTTACTATAATTGTTTGTGTATTTGCAACACTTTATAACAACAGGGATAGGGCTTCAAAGCATAAGCCGGACAGGTGTACCCGTCTTTACGAGCGTTAGTCCAGCTTTTGGATAGTCTGGTTCGGAAGGTTTAGCGGCGTGCCGAGTGCTGCTAGAGTATACAATCCTCGTCAGAATAGAACGTCCACGTGACCAGTACGTGCATCTCTTAACTCAACTAGGTAACAATGCTTTCCAATAGTGGTAAACAAAGGTTTGTAGGTAGGAAATATTGTTTATAATAATGTATAGCAATTAGGAATATTTATATTCAAATAAAATAATATGTATGAATATGTGTAATATTCTCAATATTGGAAAAAAACAATAGCAAAATTTATATGTATTTAAATTATAACCAGAAAAAAAAGAAGAAAAAAAGAAAAAACAAAAAAATAGTAATCAAATCCATTTATTTATTTGTTTATTTATTTATTTATATATTTATTTATTTATATATTAATTATTATATTTTTACATATATTTATATGATTATATGTGTATATATATATATATATATATATATATATATATATATATATATATATATAAATTTATTCATTCATTAGTTTATTGTTTATTTATATTTATTTATAACAATGATACAATATCGATATAACGGTTTGTATAATCTAGATATTTATAAGTAAATAATTGAATGCAACTATTTGCTTGATTGACATGACACGCGGATAGTTATTCCACAACTTATTTACGCCAGAGTGCGTGACTTTATATTAGAGCGCGTGAACTTCTATTCCGGCGGAAAGTTCCGTTCCATCTCATTGGTAAGTACGCGCGCGGGCGAGGGGAACGAGGCACGCGCGAGACGCAGCCTGCAGTCGACGCGTTGTAGTACCACCTGTATATACGTGTTGTTTACAGGAGGTTACGGTTTGATGTGATGACCCAGGCCGTTGGATCCGAAGTGGTAGCGTGGATTTACCGGCGCGTAATTTGAAAGTGTTTAAAATGAATTTGTCTAGATTATAATTATTATTATATTTATATTATTAATGTGAAATTGAAGGAATGCTTTTAGTAGGAGATAAAAGGAGTCTAAATAAAATACTTGAGTTTAGTTTAAACAAGGACTTAGCTTAACCGTCTAAGTCCTTCTATATATTGTCAAGAATGTATATATATATTTAAAATACAGCTGAATGCTTTCGCGTGTCGGGCAGGACTGCCGCTCTCCTCTCCTCTATGCTGCTTCCAAACTCCGCGTTCTGGTGTCGCTCTCCTTGTCTCCACCCTCGCTCTCTAGTCGTGGCCAATCAGCGAAGGTCAAAGGGTAGCAATCGGGCTTCTCCATCTCTTCGCTTTTGATTTGGGACTGCCTGTAG
The DNA here is from genome assembly GCA_949152435.1 of Gastracanthus pulcherrimus. NCBI lineage: Eukaryota > Metazoa > Arthropoda > Insecta > Hymenoptera > Pteromalidae > Gastracanthus > Gastracanthus pulcherrimus. The sequence continues at coordinate 113,128,690 of OX424576.1, read as the reverse complement.
GTACTTGCTTTCTCTCTCATTTCGCTCTCCGTTCTTCGGCTTCCCACGACCCTTTTTTTTATGAACACACGTGTTTCTGCTCATGTGCTTGTCGTGTAGCTGTTTCGACCGATGAAATGCACTCAGATTTCCGAGCTTTTCTTTGGAAATTTATGAGAGGCCTTTTGTGTGCATCGAGCGAGAAATGTGCTGTTAGTTTTTTTCTTGAATTTCTAGAGGTCTATCTACTAAATTATGAACGCTATGTATTTTAGAGTTATTTTCCAATTTGACTATTTGCGCGTTTCGATGTATGAAATTAGTGAATGCGCGATTCGCAAGTATCGTGACGTGTCATTACGTCACACCTTTTTCCTTATGCAAAAGCTGTTTTGATACAAAACAGCTTTTCTTAACTTAGGGTATTTCCTTATGTAAAATGAATGAATTAAACTAATATATATTGATTGTGATATAAATATTTGTAATGTTGTGACTGACATTCATTTGGCTGTTTGCTTTTTCTTTTGATACCTCGTATGTATAATATTATTTATTACTATTAATTTTATCTTTATCTTTATTTTATTCTCTTTTTAAGGTTGATCTGTTAATTGTTTTGAACGGTTGTTAAATTGTTTTCCCTTTCTTTTTGTCTGACAATAATTTACATGGGTGCATTCAATTTACATGAGGGTACGCCTTAATTATTATATATATATATATATATAATGTTTGATTGAGTGTGCTAAACTAACCTAACATGACTTCCTTACTTTGGTATTTGTTGTTTATGTACGTATAGACAGTTTGTGTGGTTATCTCGTTGACATTTTTTTAAAACTTATTGTAATCTAATGGTTGCATGTTTGAGTTTATTTTTGTGGACCGTTTTTGTTCCTGATTTGATTTTAATATTTACATTATCGTGATCATCGATGTGGATTATTTGATATGGGCCAGTTTTGTGTTTATCAAATTTGAAGTTACGTGGCTCTTTTATCAGGTAAACGAGATTGCCTACTTTAAAGTTTTGTACGTTAAGTGCTCTGTCATAATATTTTTTATATCTTTCTTTCGATTCTTTCAATTTTTCTGCTACTTTTGCTTGAGTGTATGTTAATTTTTTAAATAAACTATCAACTAATTCAACAAAGGTGGGCTGGATTTCCTGTTTGGCAAACTCTGTTGGGATTCGAGCTTGTCGGCCAAAGAAGACTTGATGTGGTGTATGACCATGAGCTTGGTGTATATGTGTGTTGTACGAAAACATGCCAAATCTTATCCAACGATCCCAGTCAGTGCTTGAGCAATAGTGGCGTAAGTATTCTATAAAATCGTGATGTGCTCGTTCGAGGGAGCCAAGGGATTGTGGGTGAAAGGCGGTGGATCTGATGCGTTTAATTTTGAATATGTTGCAGATAGTGTTCATGATTTTGCTACAGAAATTGCTGCCTTGGTCTATTTGAATGACCTTTGGGCAACCATGTCGGGATATGAATTGTTCTGCTAAGGCTGTGGCGACGGATACAGAATCAATATGTGTGAGGGGAATAGCATCAGCATACTTGGATAGACAGCATTGAAGGGTTAGTAAATATTTGTTTCTGGATTCAGTAACGGGTAAAAGGCCTACGATGTCCATTTGGACTTTGTCAAGAACTGCTTTTGGCGTATCTGTTATTGTCATAGGTTGGCGAGTTTTGATACGGGATAATTTATTTTCCTGACAACTTTTGCAAGATTTAATATACTCTTGGATATCGTTTTTCATATTATGCCAATAGAAATGATGACGAATAGCCTTATAAACTTTTGATATGCCTGTATGGCCACCAACTAATGAATCATGATATTCCTTGAGTATATTCTCTCTTTCTGATTCATCTGGAAAATGAATATCATTTGAACAGATCGTAAAATGATATTCTTTTTCCGCAAAAGTGTTAACTAACATGTTCTCTATAGTTTGCCATGGGATGTCATCAATTCCATTGTCAGTGCTTGATATTCTGGCAGTTTTTATGCCAAGCTCTGTCATAGTTATTCTTAAACAATTAAAACAGGTTTGAATGTTTGTGAGTAGTGTATCTTCATCATGTGAAGATTTTATAACTAAATTGAAAATATATGTGTTGTTTTGGGTTTTGAAGGTATGAACTTGTCCAACTGATGGCTTTTGGTCAATTAAATTCTGGGTAGTTAAAAAGCCACTGTCGAGGATTTCTTGGCTAATAGGTGTATTAAAGTTGCAATTTGCAGGAATAAAATGGATGTAATTGTCATTTTTCATGAGTAAGCAATCGTTTGTGTAAATTATTGTTGCGTGTCCTACAAATAGTACCTTTTGGTGCTCATATATTGATGTGATTCTATCTTTCTCAAGATGCCTGGGTTTTTTACTCCCGATGTTAATGCGTTTAAATGTCTGCGACTCATTTGGCTCGTTATCACTCGTGGCTCTTTTATTTCCCAATTTCTCATCACTCATTTTTTCACCTGCGCTACCTGGCATCTCAGGGTACTCAAACCCCTTCGACCGTTGCGACTGCGGATTCTGAGTTTCATCACTCACTCTTTCACCTGCGCTACCTGGCATCTCAGGGTACTCAAACCCCTTCGACCGTTGCGACTGCGGATCGTGAGTTTCATTAGCCACTCTCTCACCTGCGCTACCTGGCATCTCAGGGTACTCAAACCCCTTCGACCGTAGCGGCTGCGGATTTTGAAATTCTTTATTGACATTTACTAACTTACCTGTGGAGAAACCTACATCTTGAGTATGTTTTATCATTTTATTCATGCAAATCGTATGTGATTCTATGTCTACAGGTTCATACTGTGTAAGGAATATTTGGCAGATCGAATTTTCATCATTTGGGTCTGTAACTGATGGGGAGTCTGCGCAGACATCCATCCTTTCCAGATCCATAGGAGTGTTAGTTTCTACAGGATTGTTATCAATAGGATTTCTGGATAAAGCATTAGCATTTGAATTCACTCGACCAGGCTTGTATTTAACCTTGAAAGTGTACTCTCGGAGACGTATTCTCCATCGAGCAAGTCTGGATGTGGGATCCTTTATACTTTGAAGCCATACTAGGGGCCGATGATCTGTTACCAAAGTGAACCTTCTACCATAAATATATGGTCTGAATTGTTCTATTCCAAAGATCAGGCTAATAGTTCTTGCTCAGAGGTGGTGTAATTTCTTTCGGCCTTACCGAACAATCTGGATGCAAAAGCTATCGGTAAATCATTGGGACCCTGGCTTAAAACTGCACCGGTTGCAAAATTTGACGCATCTGTGGTTACTATGAATTCCTTATAGAAATCTGGGTATTGGAATAGTGGTGGAGTGCTTAAAGTGTTTGTTAAGGTATCGAAAGCTTCCTGTTGGCTCAGACCCCACTCGAATGGAATATTTTTCTTTAATAATATGTATAAGGGTTTACCAATTTCTGCAAGATCTTTGATAAATCTCCTGTAATATCCAACGAGACCTAAAAACTGTTTAATATTTTTTTTATTTTTAGGCTTCGGAAAACATCTGACAGCCTCAACCTTTTTGGATCTGATTTTACTCCTTCGCTGGAAATTATGTGTCCAAGATATGAAATCTCTTTGCATAAGAAGTTGCATTTTTCTGATTTCAAGGTGAGTTTGGCATTTTTCATTATTATTAAAAATTTTTCTAATTTTTTTATATGTTCTAATAATGTTGCAGAATATAAAATGGCATCGTCCATATAAATGAGCATTTCTACACCTTGAAGACCAGAACAAATTTTATTAATCATTTTTTGGAATACTGCTGAACTTGTGCGAAGGCCCATTGGGGTGCGCTTGAATTCCCAGTGACCAAAAGGAGTTGAGAAAGCTGTCAGATGTCTTGAAGATGGATCTAAAGGGATTTGGTAGAACCCGGATGCTAAATCTAAAGTAGAGAAGTATTTTGCTCCTCCGAGTTGATCAAGAATGTCTGAGAAGTTGGGTAACGGGTGAGATACATTTATTACCTTTTCATTTAGGGCTCGGTAGTCAATTACTAAACGCCATTTACGATTTCCAGAGCTGTCTATCTTCTTTGGTACTAGGAAACAAGGTGCATTGTACCCAGATAAGGAAGGTTGGATAATGTCATCCTTAAGCATCTCTTGGATTTGTCTGTCTAATTCTTGTCTTTGTATTTGAGGATGTCTGTACTGTTTTACATGTATCGGTATATTGTCCGTTGTTTCAATATTGTGTGTCAGTATGTCAGTGGCTCGTAGTTTGTCCCCGGGTAGGTAAAATTGGTGTGAAAATTTGCTTATCAAGGTCACTAGTTTATCTTTTTCTTCCAGATTTAAATAATTTACTTTTATTACTCTCAAAAGTAATGCAATTCTTTTTGCTTCTTCTCGTTTGTCTGATAATTGGTCAGTCTGTGTGTCTTCGGGTGTATTTTGGGGAATTTCTTCTAAATGAGGAATTGGAAATGTGGCAGTCACTTTCTCACTCGATGAATTGATTGCGCATATTCTAATCATTCCGTTTATTAGTTTGACGAGGGCTTCACCTATATAGATGTTGGGTCCAATATCTAGCCGTGCCAAGATTCCTTCCTTGAGGTTAGTACAATGTACTGGGATTTCTAGGTATTTGCGTGATCGGGGTGGAAGTTCTATTGTAGTATTTTCTATAAAGGGATATGAGTGGGAGTCGATTTTCATTTCTCCGTTTCCATGTTTGCGAAAAATCAGGTGGGCTTCTTCGTTCTCAAGAAAATTAATGCCTATGATACCCCCAGCTTCAATGGGAAAAGTGTTCGGCACTAATTGGAAGACTACGTCTACACCATCCACATCCAGCGTAACCTCTCCCAGAGTTTTTACTAAACCTTCTCCAATCCCTATTAAAGTGTAAATAATCTTTGAATTAATTGGTATGTCTTTTCAAATATTTTTAATTTTTATTAAGTTTAAACAACAACCTGTATCAATTAAAAATGATGTTTGAGTAGTTTCTGAAAGTTTATTATTTATTTTGATAATGGGTAATTTTGAGTTCTTTATTATTGTGGCATCGTAGTAGACACGTAGGTTGCGGGACTCTTCTGGTTTTTCAAGCTCGATTCTGCCCCGCTTGATCGAGCTTGTTTTGCGTTTAAATTTTCGGCATGGTTTTTCGATTGCTCTAATCTATCCCCGTTTATTTGTCCCCGGTTTTGTAAATTATATGGATTTGGTCGATTTTGTCTCCGACTTTCAGATACTCTTCCCCGATTACCATAAAACGATTCTGAATAACAGTTTGCTTGTATGTGTCCCGGTTTATTACATTTAAAACATACTCTTTTTTCCCGATAATTTCTGTCATAGTGTGTTTCCCGATGTCCCGTATTTTTTGTTTGGTAATTTTGAACATGTGCTACTCTAAACGATTTTTCTTTTCGTGTTGGCGACCTATTTTTGCGATCATTTTGTTCTCTTAATCCTTCACGATAATCCACGATTTTTTCTGCTTCTAAACCGTGATGCACGGCATCTTCTAAACCGATCGGATTGTCTCTCTCGACTCTATCTGCCACGGCTGAATTTCGTAATCCGGAGATAAAGCAACTCATCGCGTTGTCTCGCGCCCCTTCTATAACTCCAATTGATTTTTCACTGCTATATGTTTTCTTGATCGAATCTATCAATCTGTTTTGTAACAAGCTAGCTCGAGTTCCATAATCGCGTACTGACTCTCCCGTTTTTTGATAAATTCTATTTAATTCTCCTACTAGCTGATTATAATTGTCTCTCGGTCCGAATGCTCTTTTTAAATCGTTGAGTAGTGTTTCTAGGTCCTCGTGATCAAATTGACCTAGTAAGTATTTACTCGCGACCCCGATACATTTAGCCCTTATCATTTCCAGAAAGATTGGTCTGGAACCGGGTATGATTGACCTATTCGCCCGCTCGCACGCGCGTATGAAGGCATGTATCCCGTCGCTCGAGCCATTAAATTCGGGTACTATCTTTATTGCCGTTCTAATGTCTAATGCGCACGTTATATTTTTGTGCGATACGGAGGCTGACTCTAATATTAAATTATTTTGTGAACTTGCGCTCGATGTAGCCGCGTGATTTGTTACGGGTACCACGATTCCGCTTTGAGTTTAACATCCACTATTTGTTGAGGCATTGTCTCTGTTGTTCGCTGGAGGGACGCCTAATTCATTCAAATTTTCAATGCCGCGATTGTTCTGCGCGTCGGCCAGATTATTTTCCCCCTCGCTAGTTGTTGGGCTGCGTGTGGCTACCATCTTTATTTAGTATTTATGGTTACGTTACTATATTAGTTGATGTGATTGAAGCTTATTATATGAATATAAATGTAATTTTAAGTTTTGATTTACATCCCCTCTATTTTTTTTTTTTTTTTTTTTACAGAATATCAATTTGGTAATTAGAGAAGATTTGCAGACACACTGGATAGAGTATACTTTTACTTGGAGTCGATGTTGAGTCAGATAAGTAACTTCAAATATGATTTTCGCATTAAAATTTGGGAGAATATTTACTTTGTTTCAACTTTTAGGTGTGATTCAAGGATAACCTACGGATGGACGGATTAGATTTTCCTCAAAAGTAGCAGAAAAGTATTTTCATGAAAAAATGCTTGAAAGTTTGGTTCACAGCTTGATTATAAGTATATTGTAAATAGGTAAATTATAATGGTCTTTGTTTGCTATTTGAAATATTTGCACTTCAGCAGTGCTATCTATAATTTTAGTCTTGATTAATTTGATAATATGCAACTCTTATCTGTTTTATTATCATCGATTGAACCATTTTGTCGATAGCCTAATTGTATTGAATCTTCTTTAAAATGTATAATACTAAACATCTGTATGCGTATCAATTAAGAGTATATGTAGAGTTAATTAATTGTATAATACGTAACATAGTAATAATTAAGTATATATTTTGTGAATATCAGAAAGTTATAATTATTTTTCACTATTTCTATTCTAAACTATTTATTCCATTTAACCGGAATTTTTTATTTAATGCGCAATCTATTCGCGATAATTCACTCGATTTTTATTTTGTATAAGACTGCGGAATTACTACTTTGGAGACTTGTACTTTGTAGAGTTGTAGATGTTTTCTTGACTTTGTCTGTGATCTCCAAGGATGCTGTCACGCCTTGCGAGTCATTTGTTCTCCAACATTCGTTCTGGCATTTGAGGAAACGTGACAAAAACCCAAATGAGAGAGCTGGCACAGTCAAAACTTCACAGTTCAATTTTGTAATTTTGTCTTTCACACTTTTCACACACCGATCATTTTTCACTTTGTTTTTTTTTTGTATATACTTTTTGTATATGACCACTGTCTGGTTTCGCCTTTCAAATGTTTATATATCTCGATGTAAAGTTTCCTCTCTCGTTTTTGGATGGCGAAGTGTTATATCTGAAACAAAACTTTCTTGGCCTTTTCTTCCCTCAGGTGGAAAAAAGGGTAAAAAAAGTGAAAAAAAATCCTTCTTGGTAGTTCTTCGGAGGCTTAATATTTTTAAAATTGGCGCACTGTTAATGTTTGTGCACTTTGTGGGTCGAAAATATCGCACCGCTTGACACCACTGTGATGACCCAGGCCGTTGGATCCGAAGTGGTAGCGTGGATTTACCGGCGCGTAATTTGAAAGTGTTTAAAATGAATTTGTCTAGATTATAATTATTATTATATTTATATTATTAATGTGAAATTGAAGGAATGCTTTTAGTAGGAGATAAAAGGAGTCTAAATAAAATACTTGAGTTTAGTTTAAACAAGGACTTAGCTTAACCGTCTAAGTCCTTCTATATATTGTCAAGAATGTATATATATATTTAAAATACAGCTGAATGCTTTCGCGTGTCGGGCAGGACTGCCGCTCTCCTCTCCTCTATGCTGCTTCCAAACTCCGCGTTCTGGTGCCGCTCATCTTGTCTCCACCCTCGCTCTCTAGTCGTGGCCAATCAGCGAAGGTCAAAGGGTAGCAATCGGGCTTCTCCCTCTCTTCGCTTTTGATTTGGGACTGCCTGTAGGTACTTGCTTTCTCTCTCTTTTCGCTCTCCGTTCTTCGGCTTCCCACGACCCTTTTTTTTTTTTATGAACACACGTGTTTCTGCTCATATGCTTGTCGTGTAGCTGTTTCGACCGATGAAATGCACTCAGATTTCCGAGCTTTTCTTTGGAAATTTATGAGAGGCCTTTTGTGTGCATCGAGCGAGAAATGTGCTGTTAGTTTTGTTCTTGCTTATTATTTATGGTCTTGTTTACTTGTGTGAGCCACTTAGAATTTCGTTCTGTTATTTTTGTATTTCCTGTCCGTGCCTTTGCGCTATCGAGTGAATTATTTGAGTGACGAATTTCTAGAGGTCTATCTACTAAATTATGAACGCTATGTATTTTAGAGTTATTTTCCAATTTGAATATTTGCGCGTTTCGATGTATGAAATTAGTGAATGCGCGATTCGCAAGTATCGTGACGTGTCATTACGTCACATTGATTATGATCGCTGGGCTCGAAGCGTTCGGACGCACGCCGCGCGCGGACCCACGCGAGCCTCGTTCAAGTTATACTTGGAGACCAGCGGGCAGAATCACGTTTTTTAAATTCAACTCAAACTCAAACTCACCTCTTACTTTTAACTATTTTATCTTAAACATCTTCTTATCCTTCGGAAGTTTAAATAAATGAAGGGGAAAAATTCAATAAAAAAGAATTGTGGACTTTTAAATATTGAATTTTCTACGCACTCAACATCTTGTGTGGTTCTTTGGACAAACCATCCAGAACATCCTGTGCACTTTCCGACAAATCTTCTACACACCCTCAACATCGTGTGTAGTTCGTTGAACAAAGTGTCAATGTTACTTCATAAAAACAAGTGAATGAACTTTCTCCAAGCAATATTGTCAAGCCATTTCTAGAAAGACAATTACCATAGTTTTATTTTATTCTAGTTTAAAGTTTAAGTTTCTATAAGTGTTATTCTATGTTAGTGTAAATTTTTAGCATTCTATGAAATAAGTGTGACATATATATATATATATATATATATATATATATATATATATATATATATATATATATATATATATATATATATATATATATATATATATATATATATATAGACAGTCGATTTGCTCCAAGGTAGACCCAAGATACATATAAAAACGCAAGTTCAACCGTTATGGGAGACCAGTGTGCTCATAGTGGATTTCAAACAAATTAGAAACAAACAATTTTGTTATAAACTTATCTTATACTTGAGATAAAGACAAAGTCTTAAAGTCACACCATAAAATCGTGTGAATAAATCCTTTCATGCTATATACGCCAAAATATCGCCTGAAAGTACATCTCGAATTTATATAGTGACTTGGCAAAAAGATAATTATTCTATCCGTATGTTATTCCATCGGAAATCCTCAAGCATTCTGGTTTAAAATGTATTTATACATATCGGTCTTTATAACGGCTTAGCGTCGCTATAAGCCTATATTTTCATTTGAATCGCTCCAAGGTCGGCTCGTGATACACAAACACAAACAAATCTACTCGTCACGATACGCACACAGCTTCTACAAAATCCTACATATGTACCCACATCGATTATAAGGAAAAATAAATAAACAATTTAAAAACAATACATAAACGGTATTTCTCTGCCAAAATCTATAATCACCAGCTGCAACGCTTCTAAACATTAAGTGACTAAGTATACTAGGAATTACCGGGCTCTGACCTAGTGATATATAATATTCAAAGCTGAATAGGGTACAACTTATCGTTATTCTCTTCTAAATAAAATACACACAAGTAACAGGGCGTCTCCATACAAGCTGTGCTCTTAGCCAGCACACATACAGAGTTTCTTCAAAATCCTACATATGTACCCACATCGATCCTAAGGAATGATTTCCTCCATAGAAACCCGTACGTGATAATGGCACGTACTTGACTCATCCTGGACCAGCACCAGGAGAATCAAGCACGGGCCTCGCTTTATATATCATCGGACGAAACTATAGAGTGAAGAAGATCTTCGGACAGAAGACAGATCGTGCCTAGTGCAAGTAATGGTAATGGGTAGCATACTGGCTTCTGCCTGCATAACCCTTTAAACGGAGCAAAAAAAAAGGAGGTTACGATTTCTTCACTTTTGACGCACCAAAATTTTGGAGTATTGGACTTGTTTTGGGGATAAACCAGTTGCTCAAGACTCTGCAATGTTCTATAGTCTGTGTTGGGGCTATATGTGATATGTTAAGCAAGATGAACTTGATAAGATTACTTATTATAAAAGAATAATGTAAATTAGTGTGTGACGCTAGGATTTTTGTAAGGTTTTAAATAGTCTTAAATACTAAATATGTTTTAAAGTGCATTATTTACGTGTAAGTGTGTATTCGAAATTAATGTAGAAAGTTTCATTTTAATTCAGCTTATTGAAGAAAAGAAAAGGTTAAATTTGTGTGCAAGGTGATAAAAATTCCTGATTTCTTAGAGTGTAAAATTTAAAGAGAAATGTTATTTGTATTTAAAATAATTTAAAATGATTAAGCAAAAAGACATGTAACTATTTTCAATGTAAATTTTCAACTTGTAATAAGGTTATGAAGTTAAAATGTTAAAATTAAAGTTTATATGTGGTGAAAGTGTGGTAAATCTCGTGTTACGTAATAAAATTATTGAGAAATCAACTCTAGGTTTAGTGTGCTGTGTATGATTTGAATGTTTTAAATATTTCAATTATAATAGAAATATTTAAAAGCAAGAGGGTAGACCATAAGAGCGTTATGGTGTATATATTTGTTTTTACGTCAAAAGTGTAAAAAGCATGTTGTGTATAATCATAATAGATGATATGTATGTGTGTTTAATTATAAATTCTTATTCCGAATAGATCAAAGTGTGTATAAATCAATTGTTGCGGTGCAGCGCAAAGGTAAAAATGTAATCAAGTGTGTAAGTTTGTTATAAATTTATATATTTAGTAAATAATGTTTGTATGCGAGTGCATGTATCTTAAAAGATACTATATGTATAGTGTGTATAGAATCTTTGTATGGAATATCCAGATGTGAGTAATCAAATAAATGTGAATATGTAAAATAAGAATTGATGTTTTAATCAGCAAGTGATACCTGAATCATGATTAATGTTGTGTGTGTGTTAACAAGTGGTGTTTTAAAAGAATTTTATTAAGTGTTGTGTAGTATGACTAGGATATTAGCGTGAAATGGCCACGTGCTTGCTCCATGTAAAATATTAAATGTAAAATATTAAATGTAACAAGCATGCAGTGACCATGTGCTCGTTAATAAACAAAATGTAATTTTACTGGGTTCCTATGTGCTATTGAGTATGATATATATTATATATATATACATATACACAATTGAAGCTTTCAAATGCTCTACGTTTTACAGGGTTGAGACGGTCTTTATGTATATGAAGCCTGCATTACTTTTTTTTATTTCTTTAATTTTTTTTTTATTTCTTTTTTACTTATTATTTTTGTTTGTATTTCAATATTTTTCACTTCATTTAGCAATATTCTGTTGTTGATAGTATTTCGGATGCATTAGAGTATCTAAATGCAGTAAGGGTTTTGTTGGAGGAGACCTTAAAAGCATGACCTTTAGAAATGTATTTTACTGCTAGTGCTGCCTAAAATCTTTTTGCCAGTTTTCTAGATGTTCTATCATAATCTTGTTTAATGTAGTGCAAAAATGTTATATTGGGAAATTTATTTTTGGCCCAGTTAAAAAATTTAATAGAATCTATAATAGCTTTATTCCCTTTGTCTTGTAAGCTAGCTCGTGTTGCCTGACTCTTCAATGTTGCCCCTACTCCGTCACAAAACCCTTTGTTATGAGCTGTATCATTATTATACCACTAACTGTGCTTTAATAGAAAAATCTTCTTTGTGGTACACCAAATTAACCATTTGGTATCCATTTTTAAAATGCTGCTTTGCTCCATCCGAAACACACATAAGTTTCGTTAATTTTGGATTTTTTGTTCGTATAGCAGGAATCAACTGCAGTGTTTCAGTTCTTGGCCTTCTCTGTAAAAGACGACAGCAACATATATAGTACACTGGTCGTTGCTATAGTGAAATTGTTGGGCAGCATTCTGAACAACATATGCGTAGTTTTTCGAATAGTCCATCTCCAAGAGACCCTCATTTGGTTTCAAATTGGTTTTTAGATCGCTTATGAATTGCGATTGTTCCTTGGATATGAAATGATGCGGTATCAGTTTGTGTAGGCTCTGAGATAATTCCGGTACGAAATCATGTACATTGATGCACACCTTTTTTAAAGTGCACTTGTCGGTTGTCTGCCAGACGCTGTAAATAATATCTTGAACATCATTTTCCAGTAGCACAGATATTACGTACTCTTGGAAATCTGATAGTTTTGGGCATCTATGGCAGATTCCTAAGTAACAATTAAATTTCGGATTTCTGTACGAAAAAAAACTTGATGCAATCAGCATAAACTTGCAATGGATATTGCGATTCTTTTGTCAGTTCAATCAAATTGGAACCATGAAACATTGCCTTAAAATTTAGGTTGCAGCTCCGCAAATTTACTAAAACTTATCGGTATTTGTTGATGTTTGTCCTTGTAATTCCTGTACAAAGTCTTTACGTCTAATAAAAGTAATATTTTCGGCACATGTATTACCTTACCACCTTCTTCGATTTTTAACACATCTTTTTTATTTGGCATAATGTTGGAGTTATAATATTCCACAAATTTGTTAATAGTACCCTTTGATAAAGTCTTGCCCTTTTTTGGGGCAAGAGTTGCTAAAGTACCACATTGATGTTTTAAATCTCTTGCCTTCTTAGCCATTCTTATTCAAACATTAAACTCTTCCATAATATCTCGTAATGTCCAACAATCAAGTAATATTGTCAGAATGAAGTCTCTTAATGGATCGTTTTCTGGAAAAGAAAAAAACTTTTCTTTTAGTCCATCCATCAATTGTTCCAATTTAGCTGCTCTCGGTAAACGAATTTTTTAAGCTGGCTGATGTCCTTCATCTTCCTGAGGTCCCGAGATTTCTTTATCTATAGAAACATTTGATGAATTTAAGGAATCCATATAGCTCTACTTTCTACAAATGATACAAATCATAGCTTTCTCATGAATATCTGGATGCTTAGGTAAGAATGAAGCTGAAACCCGTCTCTTTATCGAAGGGATTACAACATCCATCTAAACGAATTTTTTCTGTAGACAGCGACATTCCTGTCACTTAAATATTGTACATTCAATGTTACTTTTAATTAGTTATAATAAAAAACAATAAATTGATCTAGTACCGTATATCAATATCTGATGAAAATATTATAAAATATATGTTTATCTTAATCTAATTGATGATATGCAATTATAAAATACCAACGAATGACTGGTTTTTAACGCAAACTATACAAAAACGAGTATTTTATGTTGCTAATTAACAGACGAAACACGATACTAGAATGTTTTAATTTCTCTATTAAATCTTATGAAATCTCATTTAGCCATTATCCTGCCACTCAAACGTGATCTATAACACGGAAAATATCGTGAAGACAGTCCACACTAAATTTAAATTGTAGAATGTTGCTAAAGAGTGAACCTTATATACCCGAGGCCTCGCTGTTCTATTACAGGGAACTACCGGGTGTATCTCGCCGCCTTACGGCAAGAACCTGAGTTGTATGAAGTGTGCATGTTATGTATGAGCCCATTTCTTAAGACTTTTGAAAACAAAATTAAAAATCAGATGCAAAAGTTTTATTTTTCAAGCAACCTTATACAAAATTTTATGTACAGAATAAAATATTTAAAAATAATAAATCAATAATTTTTCAATAATACGCTAAAATTATTGCTGCTATACATGAAATTAGATAATTATTTCAACCTTCAATTTCTGTTTATAAATATGGATATACGTATAACTCGTTTTGATGGTAGGGCACTATTTTAAAATATTTTGTACTAAATTATATAGGATTTGCCACGAAAGTGACATTTGACTTCAAAAATAACTATTGTAGGTCACTAAGTCCGTAAGTATTTTTCCATGCCGAGAAATTCAATACCACGAAAGTGACAAAAAAAATTAATTTTCAAGAAAATAACACAAGCTCTGCTGTTTTCTCTAAAATTTCATAAACAGTTGGAGCAGTTGGATTTTAAATACAAATCTTTGTATTTGAAAACTAAAAATGAAGCTAAACTATAGAGATCGAAAACTAATTGTGATTACCACATTGAAAGTAAATTGTAAACCAATTGATTCATTGGAAATCGACCATGACTTTTATAATGTAAATGATAGCAGTCAAGCCTTTTATAAAGCTATGTTTCTCAACTTCTATTATGCTTCTAGCAATACTATATTCGAAATTTGGGTACAAATAATAATGTATCAGTATGTAAGTTTTAAATACTTTCATAAATCTTTATAAATCTTTACAAGCAGTCGAAAATTTTTCAAGACGACAATGGAATAAAATTCATTTGAATTAATCGTGCAGGACGCGTGAAATAGCGATTCGAAACTTTTGTACATGACTTTGAGGTTAGAATTCGAAAGCAATGGTTCTTCCAAAAATTCATGAATATACTTTTTTACTCAAAGTCACACAATGCAGATCCGACAATGTACTCTCATGTATGGATGATCTGACGATTAACGGTTTACCACGAACTTTTCACAAAACAGGATCTTTGATTGAGAAATTGCAAGAGTCATTATTTACTAAAAATTATGCGTAGAATACGATAAAAAAATGTTTTTTAGCAAAACCCAAGGTTCAATAGGTTTGGTCCGCCATATTGGATCCGTCACTTAGAATTTTGAATATCTGACTTCAAATTCATGATCACGAATACCGAAAACTCTTGAATACACTCCGATATGGCCTCTAATATTTCTCAAATCCATACATGCACGTCTTTTTGTTGAAAAAGCGAAGTATGGCCGCCATTTTGTTTTCTCATGGTGCAACACCGTCATAACCTCATGTATACTCGTGACACATATTTAAAATTCATGGATAATGTATAATATCCATAATAATAATACCTCCAAATGGCAAAGAATCTCGAAATTATGAAAAGAACGGTGAATTGGTCAAGATTGCCGCCATCTTGAATCCACCATTTTGAATTTTTCATATTTCTGTGCGTTATCACTTAGTACGAGTCTGTATGCCACCAGATCTACGCTCCTGGAATGATTAGACTACTATATCTTGACGAAAAATAAGGAAAACTCAAGTAAAAGTGAGGTTTCTTCCGCATTTTTCTCGGTTTTGTCGCCATATTTCCAATATGGCCGCTACTAGCAAAAAACCAACCACGGATTCGGAAAGAGGAGGGTCGAATACTATAAGATATTGCTATTGGAAAATATCCATCAACTTTTTCCATAAGAATTATAATGATGAAGATGACATCAATTTTATGCCATTTTGTGCCGAAACGGGTTAATAGAGACAGGCAGCATTTTATACCTTTAGTTGGTTTCATATTATTATTCTATACTTTAAGAATGCACAAAACCATCAGATAACATGGTTTGATATTCGAAAATTTGGTCCGCCATCTTGAATTTTGTGTAAACTGAATGAACAGTGGCCTCAAAAACCTCCGTAAACGAAATTTGGCGTAAATCGGTTGATTTTCGAAAATTTGGATCGCTATATTCGATCCGCCATCGACGATTTCGATTCGCCAGGTTGAATTTCACCAATCAAATCGAACGCCAATTTTTTTTCTTACAAGCTTTTTGTTACGAACTCTCGATTTTTTTCTAGTGACAGGCCGCCATTTTAAAATTTTCCAAAAGGCCACACTGACACATAAAGGAGGATCAATAAGGAACATTTTATGCCCAAGATCACTAAAATCCATCAACATGAATTTTCGGCGGAGCTTTATTCCGTTTGACAAAGAACGTCCCATTATATGTATATATATAATGGGACGATCATTATATATATATATATATATATATGTTCGGGCCGTTTGCACTTGCAGCGGCCCTATTATATTTCATATTTTCGCGCGCACTGTGTTTCCCTCTCGCGCGAGAACTGAAGTGCTCGCTCGCACGATTTCTTGCGAGAGAGGACACAAGTGCGCGCTTTTTCCCACTTTCTTCCTTCCTAATTTCCGCGAAGCGAGATCAAAAACCAATTGTTCTCGCTTGACCGCGACTATGGCAAGCCCGGTGTGCGTCTCGCGACGCCTGTTCTCGCGACCGCGTGTTAAGTTACACTAGCAGTTACACTTTAATACAACCTGTATATAGCTACTTTTAAGAGCAATAAATGCTCACTTTACTTTGTGATATTTACATTAAAATCAGGGTAAATCCTAAAGTTATTTTCCCTCGGACTCTGCATCCTCTCATCCACCGCACGTGTTCCGGGCTATCGTAAAGTGCCCTTAGCTGCACTTTCGCACGACGCTATTACCTCGATCAATTGTAGGCAGGTTTCAAACCGAAAATCAGCTTCTTGTGTTTTGGCTGGCTAGCGCGCGAACATTTGGTCCTTCTGAGCCGGTTATGCACGTGTCGGTGTGCTGTGAGTACAGCGGAACGGAGTCTCGCGTGAACTTTAACTTTAAGCACAGTGCAGTGACTCTTAATGTGATTTTAAGTGAAAAAAACCCGAATGCGGACTCGTTTTCCGCGCCGAAAGACAGTCGGTACTTCGCGGAGAAAAGTGACTATTTCTCGGGTTTTACAGTGCCTGTGCGTGAGTGCATTAAATAAAGTGCACGAACACTCTGCAGCATTGCGCAAGCATGTTGAGGTTGAAATTCGTTCGAAATTTCAAAATTTGAATTTCGATTCGACCTTGACCTTGTGACGTCGCGATCACGCTATCGTGATGCACGTTCGAGCATGAGCCCTTGGTGCTGGAGAAGGAGAGCAAGCCTTCTCTATTTGCCGCACGGTCAATGGGGCAACATAACCTCGCCGTGAAAACTCAGTTACGTGCTTCTGAAGCTGCTGCCTCCCAGTGCTGTCGACCTGGACGGACAACGAAGCGAGCAATCTTCGAGCAACTGCACTTCGAAACTAAGTAACATCTCTTCTCTCTATTTATGTACATAAATCACAATGACACAGTGTACTACCACTACTCCTGCCAGAGACATCACTTGCTTCATGCCTCTCAGACAGTGATTTTGCTGCTCGTGAAAATTATGTAGCATAAGCAACACAGAGCCATTGCTGCACATGTCTTGCTACGCTCATTTAAGAGCCATCCACTTAGTTTTTACTTTTAACCTTAACTTTTATTTATTAGCTAATCTAATTTTAAGGTCATACTGTGTGCACGCAGTCATTTATTGGACTACAGTTAAGAAGCCCTACGACTCCAGCAGTGGAAGAAGCATTAGCCACTAGTCACAGTATCTACACTGCCGTACTCTGACTCCTCGAGGCCAACCTGGAGCTACGAACGCTGCACTCTGAGAATGCCATAAAGAGGTTGCAGTACAGAAATACTACGGCTGCTGTCAACGAGCTGCTTACACTGATCAGCTACTTGACAAGCTTTTCAAGACAGCTTTCTTCGTCCACTTTAACCAACCGAGCCCCAGACAAGCTAGCCTGAGCGGCTCCTGGTTTGTCGATAGTGTGCACTTTCGATCACAGAGGCTACACTGCTACACTGTGACTCTTCGATGCTAACCTGGAGCATAGCAGTTCGTTATTTCAAGGTTGGTGTATAGAGTTTGCTACATGCAGAAGTATTGTAGCGTGCACTGTCAGCAAGTGGAGCCTATGCTGTCCACATTCGACGGGCCCTCTTCGAGCCTGCTTCGAACATTTGAATCAAGCGAGCAACAGACAAGCTTGTCAGAGCAGCTCTTGATTTATAGATCAGTGCCCCCTCACTGCAGAGGTAACTTTCTTTTATCTGTACTTGTTCATCAGTGCTGTGCGTCACCGAGACTGACTAGTCGAGCTCCAGATTAACTAATCTGGCCAGCTCCTGACCAGCAAGTTGGAATATGCAGCTCATGGATGCCAAACAGTACTGCACGACTGCAGTAGCATGCCGCATCCAACTTGACTGTCAAACCCAGACAGTTTTTTTGGCTCCTGGACCTCTGGCGTACCTGCACATTGTGAAAGCTTCCCCTCGTCAAGCATTTTCACTTGACAGCTAGCCATATTAGTCGAGCAGTGCATAGCAGCTTCGATTTAGACTATTCTCGTGCCTTCAGTGCTATATATTATTATTATAATATTTAATTGCCTTTTTGTTTATTCAGTGAAAAAAAGGTGCTATTCTGTACAACCTTTTTTCTGCAACTAAGAACATTAAGGTTATGTGTGTTGGTCCCAGTATGGTCCAACATCAATAGCAGTGACTCAGCTATCTGTCTGTGAGTCACTTTGCATAGAAGAGTCTGTCATCGCAGGATCTTTGAGGCAGAGTGGCTTTGACTCTTCGAGTCCAGCCTCGCTACAGCCACCACATGTCATCGAACCTCCAAGAACTTCTGGGGCACTCTACACTTAGCTGCAGGGCTTCGCCACCTGTCTGCGAGCCACCTTTCACAGAAGAGCCTGCCATTTCAAGCTCATTAGCGCAGACTGGCTTTGGCTCTATGAGTCCAGCCTCGCTACAAACTACACCTGTCATCGAGTGACTACCTATTGAAAAGGCAGGCTATGCTCAGCAGTAGGGCTTCGACATCAAGCTGTAAAGGGAACATTGGAGCTCGCTTTTCTCCAATATATGGCAAGCTACTCGATTCAGGGCATGAGTCTAACCTCGAAAAGGCTGCACCCTTAAGAGGTTCTCGCGGAGGACCAGGCTCCTAGCTCTGCTCCTCCACCGATCAGCTTATTAAGTGTAGCAAGTAGCTTCCGCTTCCGAGAGGACATAAGTGCGCGCTTTCTCCCACTTTCTTCCTTCCTAATTTCCGCGAAGCGAGATTAAAAACCAATTGTTCTCGCTGAGCTCTCTCTCTTCCGGCTTGACCGCGACTATGGCAAGCTAGGTGCGCGTCTCGCGACGCCTGTTCTCGCGACCGCGTGTTAAGTTACACTAACAGTTACACTTTAATACAACCTGTATATAGCTACTTTTAAGAGCAATAAATGCTCACTTTACTTTGTGATATTTACATTAAAATCAGGGTAAATCCTAAAGTTATTTTCCCTCGGACTCTGCATCCTCTCATCCACCGCGCGTGTTCCGGGCTATCGTAAAGTGCCCTTAGCTGCACTTTCGCACGACGCTATTACCTCGATCAATTGTAGGCAGGTTTCAAACCGAAAATCAGCTTCTTGTGTTTTGGCTGGCTAGCGCGCGAACAATATACCAGTTATATAAAGACAAAATCAACGCTTAAATGATGGTATTTTTAATAAACGTCTATAGCTGCTGAACTTAAAATTGTAGCTAGTCCCGTAATTCTGAATGTTTTGAGCTAAAATTTTGTTGTGTATTCTTGATGTGATTACCAACAACTTATAGCATGGATTTTAGAATAGTTCAGAATATCTGAGAAGAAAATTCACAACTTCTTAAAACATTTATTTTACAGAATTCTGAATGCACCATCTTATTCAGCGTCCAATATTATGTTATGAAAAAAAATTTTAATCCCGAACGATATTTCTTTTACTAGGTTGAAATCTAGCCGGTCCCTCCTTTTAATAATAATAAATTTTGTATAATTGTGCAATGTAATAAAATTTTAGAAAATAAGATAAAAAATGAATAATGTTTTGTTTGGTTATAAATGATTGGTATTACAAATCGTACGATAATAAATATTTCATTACACTGATAAAACCTTTTTCAATAACACGTTTTTTCCTTTTATAAGGGTATAGAATAAAAAAAAATATCTTTCTTCGATCATGTCTCTCAGCTTGTTCATTCTTTCTCGCTCGGCTCCCGTCCTACTGAACGCAGATTCCGAATCAGCTCTGGATATCAGGGCCGATTCGAGTTTCCTCTCACTCGCCTTCTTCGAGTATTCGGTGTAAATACCTTCTTCCGTTGACTGCAAGGTCATGTCTTATTACCAGGAATAACAAGGATAAATTTTCATCAACATCACCAAGTGGTTGAAGACTTGAGCGGTAAGCGACGATGGAGCTTCGTGGCCGAGCGGGAAGAGCCATTACATAGTCACGTTTTTATAAAGATAAGCTCTCCCTTATTCTTGTCAGAATCGCGAGTAGTATCTTTGATTGATCATTTATTGAATATTTAGTCTTGATGTGGGAAAAACACACCTAGCAATTTTCATATATTTCACAGTGCGCGCGTATCGAATATTTATATTAAGCAGAAAAAGACGAGTTGATACGGCGTATGCGACATTTAAATTCTAGCGATAAGTTAAATTAACATTGTTGAAATATTATAAATAGAGATTTAAACATGCGATGCTGATAATAGTGATTATAACGAAGGTATTCCAATTGTGATAAAGGCGAGTATAGACGATAAAATAGTACAAAGACGCGAATCATTATGTGGTGTCACAGACACACACGTCTGCAACGCTTGCAGCGCGAGCATATGAGACGAGTCAGCGATAAGAGGAGCCGGACTACGATGCACTTGGCCTGCATCGTAGACGTTAGCTCCGTGGTATGAGCACGAGACTCGCACACTGGGGACCTGGGTTCTAGTCCCGCCGTCTACTTTTTTCGCTGCCTACCTCGTCTCCCATTCATACGTAACAGTGGAAAGCCACGTGTTTTAATTTGTTTTCCGCATATGCATGAAACTACGAAATAGGGTGATGTTATACCTCCCATTTTACGAGAACAAATAAAGCCATATTCACGTATTAAAATTAATTATTTTGTTATTTTTTTATTATATCTACATTCTTTTCCTTGTTATTTAGGTTGAAACTAATCTTCATATATTCATGCTCATAGACTGAGCTAGTGCCCCGGGAATTTAATTAACTTTTCTGTAAAATAATTTTTAGATTATATTAATTGACATTATTTATTTATTATTATGTTTATGCGAAAAATTTTTTCTTGAAATTTAATTATTTTATTTTTATAATAATTCTTTATAGAACTTTTGTGTAGATTTATATTATTTATGTATTCTGAAATACTGACATTTTTAAACTTTCTTACCAAAATAAGTCTTATTTAAATATAAATTAATGAAAGTGAAAGTAACAGTGGTTAACAATAAAACTGTGATTGATAGTTATTGTAAAATTTGTTCAGTCATACGAACGTGTTCAACCACTGATATGTTTAGCTTAAAAAATATAGAAATATCATGTTATGTCTTATAGAATATGTTGAATAAAAAGTAAATTTACTTCAACAGAATTGAAACGATATTATGCTTTTGTATAGAATAATTAAAATCGATCAGATTTTTTTTACTATTAAAATTTATGTGAAATTTCATATTAGATCTAGTCTGAAATTCGGTTGTCATTTCTCATATTTGATCTCATGTGATACTCCAGGTACACCTCCACGTACTGCTTTGCTGGATATGCAGGAGAGACAGGGACTGGTAATATTAGTCCGCCGTCGGAGTTATTTTTTTTGTACATGATCGATTAATGCACCTATACGATTATATAGTAAAGCATAAATTTAGATTGTTTTTCATCAAGTTTCTACTATTCGCAGCTGATTATTTAACTGTTTTGACTTTTTCTTGTACTTTTCAACACTTGAAAAGTCAATCTCTTGTAATTAATCAATGCAGCTAACACCTCGTCTCTTTTTATAAAGGAAATCAGCAATTTGGTAAATAGTTGAACAATTAGATAGTTAAATAATAATAGTAGCAAATCAGAAAGTCGCTACTCTCCTGCACCCCCATCTACAGATAGAAGAACAACGTTTTTTATTATTTTTCTGCTACAAGTGACCTTTGCCATACATCGTATATATCGAAAATTAGTTTTCTAGTCTACTTGAAAGTTCATGTAGGTCCGGCGTACATAAAGTATTATACGCGTACATAGATTTTTAAGCTGTGTGCGAAAGGAATAACAAGCGTCCGTTACGAGAATTGTTTTGACAATTAATTAAGGCAAAACTTTTTTTTTGAGGTTATGTAGGAAATGTTACCTGAGGCACACCCGACTGTATCCGACCAGCCGGATAGTATGGCGCTGGTTGGGGATGCATCCGCCGTGTGTAGAATATAGGATGAAAAATAAAATAGACAAAAACGCGGAAACTCTACACAGCCGTTGTATCGCAAACCAACCCACTAAAACCTACCACCCTTTCCTCTTCTGGCGGAACTCACCCTGGTACCGTTTATAACATTACCTCAGGGTGGTGCCATGACCTGAACCAAATTTAAGAATTTATAATTTTACATCCCCCGAGAGAACGTCAAATCTAACCCATCTCATTTATATGCGTACTCGAACCAGCGCATTCATCTGCGTACGGAAAGGAGAAGTATCCCTGTCCCTCCACGCGACATTCATAAAATGAGGGAAAATGAACGTCTGAGTTAAGAAAGCGTACTATCTTATGCCTCCTCGTCCATTTTCATGGAGTTGTTCGACGTCCCTGGGTTATGTTGGAGTGTCGGAGCGTCTCCCAGCGCTTCATTCATACCTTCGTCGGTTGCCCTGTCAAGGTAGCGTTTCTTTTGTCTTAGGATCGTCTCGGCGAATTTTGCCGTAGCTGCCCACTTATAAGGCAAAACGGGGTAATGGCTATTTAATTCTTACCTTTACCAGGGCCACCCGACACTCTTGAACTCGAAGACATTATACTTACACTGTATACTGATTTGACACAAAAAATATATAAATATTTATACATTACCCACCACAAACAACTTATCTTACACTTTTTATAAAAAAAAAAACACTTACGTACTTTAACACTTATGCATATTTATATAATTATTCACTTACATACTTATACACTTGTACAGATTTCCACAATAATTATAAAGCCTTGAAATAGGCTGGTGGATATAGGTTTTAGTTTAAAAATAATGTGCAATATTTTTATACAAAAATAGCACAGATATTTTGAAAGGGTATTTCGAAAGACAGTTCCAGAGGAACATTCTGCACTACCTTAGTGCATTGGCATCGAAACGATACTGAAGCGCCAAAAATCCCATGTAAATTTCACCTGGTGGCGAAATTTCAAAACAGCGAGAGAGTATAGTTTTTCAGTCAACTTCGCTATATATAGGTATACTGTACGTGTTACTCTCTGACAGCTTCGAGTTTTATCCAATATATATATATATATATAGACTTCTTGAATTTTTAATTATTTAAACTTATTTAAATAGCACTTTTTACATAAAATTCATTAAATTAAAAAAAAAACTTGGAATTTTTAGCTATAATTCTGTAACAAAACTTAATATCGTAAAATGGGTTGCAGGAGCTTATTATATTGGAAATTTGCTATTAAAATATGCAATTAGAAAATGATTTTTTTAACTTTTTAACCCTGACCTGTCCCTTAAACATACAATCATACGAGGGTAGTACAATAAGTCTTTAGAATAAAGTATAAAAACAATTTTTTTTGGGTAAATTTTTTTTATTTTTCAACATAATCTCCTTGGAGCTCTATACACTTGGTCAATCGCTTTTTAAGTTTTTTTAATCCTTCAGAAAAGTGCGTTTTCGGAAGTTCCTCAAAATAAGCACTTACAGAGGCAATGACGTCTTCGTTGTCCGTAAATCTCTGTCCACCGAGCCATTTTTTCAAGTTTGGAAATAAGAAAAAGTCACTGGGGGCTAAATCTGGTGAATACGGTGGGTGTTCGACCAATTCGAATTTTAGTTCTTCAATTTTAGCCATTGAAACGAAGCATGTGTGAACTCGGGCGTTGTCGTGATGAAAGAGAATTTTTTTTCTCGCCAAATGTAGTCGTTTTTTTTTAATTTCTTCTTTCAGCTGCTCTAATAATGATGCATAATACTCACCAGTAATTGTTTTACCCTTTTCCAAGTAGTCAATAAGTATAATTCCACGTGCATCCCAAAAAACTGTAGCCATAACCTTACCAGCTGACTTTACGGTCTTTGCCTTCTTTGGAGCTGGTTCGCCTGTGGAAATCCACTGTTTGGATTGTTCCTTTGTCTCAGGAGTGTAGTGGTGTATCCATGTTTCATCCACAGTCACAAATCGACGAAAAAATTCCTCAGGATTCCGACTTATGCGCGCCAAAAGACCCTCAGAGGCGACCACTCTATTGCGTTTATTCTCAGCTGAGAGCAAACGCGGCACCCATCTTGCCGATAGCTTTTTCATGCCTAATTTTTCATGTAGAATTGAAACAACTGCACCTATAGATATCCTTGTGGCCTCAGCTAACTCACGCACTTTTAATCTTCTATCCTTCAACACCATATCGTGGATTTTATTGATGATTTCGGGAGTAGTTGCTTCTACGGGCCTTCCTGAACGTGGTTCGTCACTTATTGATGTACGACCACGCTTAAATTCATTTACCCAGTTATAAACCGTTGCTAAGGCAGGGGCAGATGTGCCATGAACTGAGTCCAATTCATTTTTTATCTCATATGGAGTTAAACCCTTTAAATGAAAATGTTTAATTACCGCTCTGAACTCGTTTTTTTCCATTTTTCTTAACAAGCAATTTTTTTTTTTTCAATTGGTTATAAAAACACGTAAACTCAGAAGATGTGGACTGTGACTGCACCATATATCTAGTCAGGAGTGGTGCTGACTGAAAACAGATGATTTGGAGCGATTCGCGCGCCATCTGTTGGTCATTCTAAAGACTTATTGAACTACCCTCGTATTTGTTTACACAAAAAGTTTTTTTTGTTAAATGTTGTGCAATTATTTTCAATAATACTTTTAAATCTTAATAACAATCATATATTTCTTCAGAAATACGATTTTAATTCGTAAGTTTAGTTAAAATTTTTTTTAACTATACCATTACATGGCTAAATAAAAATAAGCTTTTGATAATTTTTTTGCATTATTTTGGGTAAATAATGTTCACCGTCTACCTTCTCTCTTATTACTGACGAATTAAGTGTATAGAATTCTCGTACAACATAAGCAACTTGTACTATATCATACGTTTTAAATTTTGTGAAGAATTAAAATGAGTGTGTCGTCAGCATCAAGCAGCTTCGTATGTGTTCGAAATTCAAGTGATGTTGAGTTGAAGGCGGGCTATAGCAAGACACCTTTGGTAGAACTAGTGCTTCTACTTCACATGAGAATGTCGATTGGAATCTTGGGCGAATTGTGAAACGAGCTGTAGCTTTGGGTATAGCTACTGTTTCTTCCCCTACTCCTCGTACAGCGATATGAGTTTTGCTCTGCTTTAATCTTCATCGTTGACAGAGAGATGTCGAGATTAGAGATGGTTGAGAGCATTGATCTACTATAGCACGTGCTGCTATTTTGATTCCAGTTGGCCCTATTACCTTTATTATGGCAGTAGAGATAAGCCGTTTACGATTGGTATAACCTAGATTGGTTGCACTGGAGAATGTTGATTGTTTTAGAGCATTTGACTCATTTTGGGTTTTAAATGACTCTAAAGACAGACCTATTCGAAGAAAATGACGATTTTTCAGGATTATGAACAACAACTTGTGCTCGAGAATCAGATCCATCGTGCGATAAGCTATGATGTTTACCTTTGCAATGAAAACTTCGTCCATTTGAACTACAATCCTTATAGAAATGTTTACCTAAGCGATTATAGCAGAGATTTTTTTAGGAAATTATGTCCTTGCACTCAGGCAATGACTTTGATTTGAATGAATCAAAAGTTGAACTGTAATGCGATTGATTACAATAAGAGCTCTTATGACTTTGTTCTTTAGTTGACTGTTTTTAAGTAGTCTAGGTTTGAAGAGAATGAACTGATAATGACGACGGAGAGTTGTTATTACGTGATTTAGATTGATTTGGCTGTTTCTGCTTATTGATATTAAGCAGAATTGGTTCACAACCTCATTCTATGGATTCTAAAGTAATAAACTGAGATTCAAGAAACTTTTTCAACTGATCTGATGTGGGAGGGGTTTTGGAATTATCCATGTGCGTCTCCCAATCGCGGCGAAAGTTTACTAACTGTTATATGCACCACGAGATCTCTCCATTCATCTACCGTTCTATTTAAGGATTTTAGAGAATCAAGTGGACTAAAAGTTTATTTTATCAAACGTTTGAGTTCTGAAGATAACTCAGATTTCATGGAATTTACGAACAGAAATTCTGAGAGGTGTTGATTAACTAGCCTACGATGATTCTCATAATAAGCGACTAGTTTTCCCCAAGCATTCTCAGAATTAGCATCAGTAACGGTGATATGCTATATTCTATCTAGAGCCTCCCCATAGAGATGAGTTCGAAGATAATATAATTTCATAACTGGAGTCATGTCGTCTCTGCGATGAATCATGGTACGAAATATGTAGCGAAAATTTTCCCAATCAGTATATTTTCCACCGAATTTGGGAACATCCATTTTCGGTAATGATGAAAAGAAAGCGAATGATTGAAATTGTGCAGTAGTGAATAGGGGTTGAGGAGATCCAGGAGGTGCATTTTTTACTCGTTCTGTTTCCTCTTTGTCCCATAAATCAACAACATCATTATAATCACCCTTTCTCTCGTAATACGAATCTTCCACTAGATCTGCGACCTTTTTCTTCCAAGTTATGAACGTATATATATGATATGTATTGTAACACCACATTTTGTGTGCGTTACACAATTTAACAGTCGGTCGAACGAGTTGCTCAGGGTAAGTCCGATGCTCGACAAAACATATCTATAAAAACCTAATCGCACACTACTCTCTCACTACACTCACTATACACACACACTAGTTATAGTTCCCCTCGACGACACAGAGCAAGCGAGCTCCTCAGTACCCTGAAGCAGCTGAAGAAGACGCACAGCTGCCATCTCATAGAGCCTCGCATACGCTGGAGTCGGCTGGTCTTGGCTGGGTTGCGCTAAGCGTGTTCTGGTGTCTTCTCTCCTTTCTCCCTTCCTCTCGAACCAACCTAAAAGCACATACAGAGGGTATTAATATCCTAGATAGTAAGTAAAATGGTATTAGAACAATACCCACCTGGTTTTATGTCTTGAAAGGCATGAATGGGTCCACCTTGAGCGGAGCGATTGCTTCTCTGGATACTCCGGAGGCCTGCAGCATACATCCTAGAAAATATAAAGCGGAGTTAGCCTACAACAGATACGGACATCAAACTGGAACTATTTTACATGCTTTGGAGGGTTTGTAGAGGCAGTGTGGCCTCCCAGACGCAGCTTCGTAGTTAAGCTCATGGCCCGCTCCTCCAGAACAGTAGCAACAGCAGCCACCTAAGCACTCACCAGTCACCTAGAGGCAACCTCGCATTAAAGAGAGTAGACTACAGTAGAATATAAAACACTGATCTCACCTGATAGCAGTGGCAGTTGAAAAGAGCAGCGTAGCAAGCTGCGGAGTAAATATAACCTCTTCGAGGTTAACCGCGTCCCACTGTTTCTGCTGCAAGTACGCAGTCCTGGGACGTGCAGCTCTAGTCTTCGTGACCCTCGGTCGGCAGAGTTGTCCAAATATACCTCCTGCTGCATCCCTCGTCGCACTTCCTCGTCCTGGCCACTCGTCCTCCACTAGCTTATTGCAAACCCACAGCTTTGCAATAAGCTAGTAGGTTGTTCGTGTTTACCTCCTTGCAAGTCTCGGGATCCAAGATCCCGTTCCCAAGTCACCTCTGTCGATGTCCGGCTAGGTTGGAGCATTTGCAGAGGAAATGGCTGGGGTCTCCTCTTCTTTGTTGCACCATCTACATAGGTTGCTTGTTCCCTGTATTTGTATAAATAGCACCGCAGGTTGCAGTGTCCAGTTAACAGGCCCAATACGATGCGTGCCCTCCGTTTATCCAATCTGATGATTTCTTTTCCCCACTCGGTGATGTGCTCCCTCAGTAGTTCTTTGGACCACCTATATCCTATGGAGCTTTGCCATATAGTCCATGCTTCTTTTACTAATTTTTTCCTGATCGTGTCACAGCTTTCCTGGTATGGTACTCCTACCTCTCTTTCTGGCTGTCCGCTTTTATTTGCTGCTTGTCTTGCAAGCTAATCTGCTCTTTCGTTTCCCTTTTATTCCAGGAATCCAGGTGATGCAGACCCTATTTACTCTGGCCAGTTCGTTTAGGGTATTTTTCGTGTCTCTGACCAAGACTGACGTGGTGCTAGGTTATCCAAGAGCGAAGATAGCTGCATCCTCCCGCCGCTTGGGACCACAGATTCCAAATCCCGTACCTTTGTCCGTTTTAGATCCATCTGTAAACCAGATGTCTCCATGTCCAAAGTTTTGGTTGTTCCACTCCTGTCTATTCGGCACTTTAGTTTTATAACGTTGCCCGAATTGAAAGATTTTATTAATTCTATCCTGTGGTTTTCCAAAGATTGATTCGTCCAGCATTTCTTTCCGGATTGTAGTATGTCCGTTTCCTTTCTCTGACCACCCTCCGCCGCACATCAGTCTGTATGCCGACCTGGCGGTCGCCTCCTTGATATTTAGGTCAAGGCCATCCATGCCCAGCACCATCCTGACAGCGACTGTAAGGGTACTTCTTCGCAACCCGTAAATTCCCCTCAATATGACCGCCTGTACATGGTCTAGGCTTCTCTTTGAGGTTTTATTTTCGGTTGCTTTCCACCATATTAATGCACCGTAGGTAAGCTTCGGTTTCAGTATCGCCTGATATATCCATAAGACCTTCTGGGGTTCTAGCCCCCATCCTGTACCAATGGCCGCTCTCCACTGCATAAATATGTTTAGCACCTTTCTGCATTACTGTTTAACATGCTGCTTCCAGGTTAGTTTCTTATCTAGATATACCCCTAGGTAATTAACTCCTTCATACGGTATTTCTTTCCCGTAGACGTTAATCTTTCTGTTGATTTTAGTTTTATATTTAGTGGTGAAGACTAAAATCTCTGTTTTTTTCTGGATTTACCCCCAGATATACCGTCTAACACCACTCCCTGACGTTGCACAGTGCTATTTGAACGAGATCCGGTTAAACTTACTCATACTTACCACTGAGGAGTATGACAAAGTCGTCCGCATAGCCGACAGCAAAGATTCCTTCCCTCTCAAGTATTCGCAGGAGTTCGTCAGCTACGAATGATTACAAGAGAGGTGATATTACCCCCCCCCCCCTGCGGACATTCCTCGTTGACCCTCCCCTTTACTGTTTTCCCTTCCATTCACAATAAATGTCCCTACCGCTCAGCATTCCCGCTATCCAGTTTCTGATGGTCAGCGATACACCATGCTTCGCCAGGGCTGTGTCAATGGTTTCCCTAGTAGTGCTGTTAAAAGCTCCTTCTATGTCCACAACGGCGCCAAGTATCGTTTCCTTAGCGCTTTTTGCTTTTTCAATATATCCTACAACAGGTTGTAAAGCCATTTCCGTGGTTTTACCCACCGAATATGCATGTTGTTCCTGGTGTAATGATGAACTTCCCAGGATCGTTTCCCTTATGTACCTGTCCACCAGCCTCTCCAGCGTTTTCACCATGAAGGAGGTAAGGCTAATAGGTCTAAAATCCTTCACAGACGCGTAACTCTTCTTTCCGGGTTTCGGTACGAACGAAACCCGTGTACTATTCCAGCTTTCCGGAATATATCCAATGGCGATACTCCCTCTAAAGATCCCGTGACCAGTCTCAGTACAGCATCGCACCCTTTCTGCAGAAGTTTGGGAAAAATGCCGTCCAGTCCCGGTGTTTTGTACGGTTCGAAGGTGTTGATCGCCCATTTGACTCTTTCTGGTGTGCCAATCTGTGCCGCCAACGCCCAATCCGCATTTCCTCGTGTCCTAGTTCTCCCAGGTATACGTATCTGTCCCTCCCCGTTCTCATTTTTAGTGAAGTCCGGGAAATTAGCTCTCAGAAGTAGTTTCCATTGTTTCCTCTTCTGTTTCCGTACCGTTTCTGTACCCGGACCTGTCGAATACTATTAGTACTAGTTTAGCCATTTCTGTTAAGCCTTCTGTACTTGAACAGAAATTCTGCAATTTCTCCCTTTTGGCTTTATCTAGTTCCCTTTTGAAGTCATTTAGAGTATCCTTATACGTCTTCCATCCTTCTGGGTTACTTGTTTTCTTTGCTATGTTAAAGGCCTTTCGGGCCTTCCTTTTCAGCGCCTCTAGGTGTTTGTTCCACCAGGGGGCACCATTTGATTGTCCCTTCGGCTTTAACGGGCAGTTTTTCTCATATGCTTTGGTAATGGCTGTCTGGACCTGTTTCAGTGTCCATTCCAGTCCATATTCCGTCCCATAAGTTCATTTAAGGTGTATTAAACGTTCGTTAGCTCTTCCTTATAGCTCTCCCAGGCTGTATCCTTGGGATTTCTCTTGGACTCACTCCATATTTTCTGGATCTTTATCCAGAATGAAATGGTCCTATGATCCGACATAGATGGTTCATCCTCCACTATCCATCCATGTGTACGGTTTCTAATGTTCATACTGGTCAGGGTGAGGTCTAGAACCTGTCTTCTATTACTGGTAACAAAAGTCGGCTCATCATTCTGACTCATTATGTCCATTTGTGTACTAGTAATATATTCCAGCAGAGTTTCACCCCTCTCGTTGATATCTGTACTGCCCTATACTTCATGGTGAGCATTGGCGTCGCAGTCGATGATCAAGTCCAGTTTTTTATCTCTGCAGTATTCTATTACTTTCCTCATACCTGTTGTTGGTATTTCCTCGTCGTGAGGAAGGTATGCTGAAATGATCACGATTGTTCTCCCTCGGCCTTCCTCGTCCTTGATATCCACTCTGACGGTCGTGCAATCCCTAGAGCTCAGTTCCTGTAACATAAAAGCGTTAATACCCTTGATGCAAATGCACGCGCGTCGTCACTTTCCCCTCGGCGGTACTCTTGCGGTTCAGTGGCTTGAAGGTCACTGAACCGACGCCCTTCGTGAGTCTGTAACTCCAACTCTTCAGTGTATCGGCCGATGGTTTATCTAGGCCCGGAATCAGATAGACTTCCGGCGTCTGCTTCAGGACCGCCCACCTGGACGTTTCCACTCTCCCATTCTTCCGTTTGTGGGAGATCATATTGTTAAGATCTTTAACTTCTGTCTGTCCAGTGGCATTTTTCCGGGAACTTGGAAGGGAGCTCAGTTGGTGCCTTTGAAGAAGAAGCCTGTCCCATCTACGGTGTCAGATTTCCGACCAATTGCCCTACTGAGTTTCCTTTCTAAAGTCCTTGAAAAAATAGTACACGACTAAATAACTGACTTTTTACGAGAAAATAATACTTTGGATCCGATGCAGACTGGTTTTCGACAGAATCACAGTACACAGACAGCACTACTAAAACTGACGGAAGACATAAGATCAGGCATCAACAACAACAAAAAACTATTGACTATTTTGTTGATTTTATCAAAGCATTCGACACCATCTCACACACTAAACTGCTGCGTAAGCTGATGCGTATGGGATTCTCCAAGAGTGTTCTCCTGTGGCTTAAGTCATATATTATGGGGAGACGACAGAAAGTCGTCACAAACACAAACGAGGATTCAGGTTGGCTAACCACCAATCTTGGCGTTCCACAGGGCTCAGTCCTGGGACCCCTGCTTTTCAGCCTGTACATAAACGACTTAGAAGACGCACTAGACTTAGATGGTGTTGAACACATACTTTACACTGACAACCTGCAAACCTACACACAAGTGACCCTGAAGGGTCTTCGTGATGGTATCAGTCGCATGTCGGCTGTAGCACGAGCAGTGTCGAACTGGGCAACGTCAGCTGGCCTACGCCTCAATGTCGGCAAGACAAAGGCGATCATTTTTGGATCTGATCATAACATCAAACAGGTTCAGAACCTTGACTTGCAAGGCATTGAGATACAGACCAGCGTACACGTTCCCTTTTTCGATACAGTCACCAACCACGGCGTGGTGATGGACGGAAGGTTGACATAGAAGCCGCAACTGAATGCGGTCAGTAGAAAAGTAAATAGAGCTCTGTATAGCTTAAAATTATTCCGTTCAAGCACCACAGAGATACTGAGGAAGCAGCTGGCATGTGCATTGGTACTACCTCACTTAGACTATTGCTCAGTGGTTCTTTTTGACGTGTCAGGGGAGCTCCAGACACGACTACAACGTCTACAGAATGCATGTGTGAGATACATATGTGGTGTTAGGCGTGATGAGCATATCACGGCCTACAGGAAAAAACTGGACTGGTTAGATCTGAAGGTGAGGATGGAGTATTTTATGGGGCTGCTGCTTTACAAAGAGAGCTGCCCTCTTTGAAAAAAACCAGGCCAGGACTTCAAGTAGGGGTGGTATGAAAGAGCTCTCGGTTCCGGGGTCGGAATAAGGGCCTATTCTCATTTAGAGTTCAAGGTGCGCACCTCTGGAATTCGCTCCCAAGCAGTGTGAGGTGCCTGCCATCTTTTTGTAAATTTAAAACGGCGTTTAGCAGGCACCTTAAGCAATTACATGGTGAAGAGAATGCATAGAGGTGACTCGGATATTTATTTAGACTATTTATTTATTTGAATTATTTATTTATTTAATTTATTTATTTAAATTTATTTATTTAATTTAATTATTTATCTGGCCTATTTATTTATTCGACTTAGTTATTTATTAATTTATTTATTTATTAAATATGTTTAGTGTTAGGTGTGAATGTATTTATTAGCGTGATTGTTAAAGTGTCACGAATGAGTGTGTTTTAAATTTTGACGTGATAGTATACGTAAAAATTTAGCATAGTATGTGTATGCAATATTTTATTTTTAATATGTTATCTCTATTGTATTTATTTTATTCAATATATTATTTTTTGACGAAGCGTGTTTCTGTGATATCTGACTATCACTAGTTCATTATATTTAAATTTTATAAACTGAGGAACTGATACAGCGAATAATATTATTTAATAAGAAATGCAATAAGTGAACGTTAATGTAAGATAACAAATACATAAAATTGACTGATATTTTAATTATTATAACTACATGTACATGCAATTGAAAGATTTTCATCTCTTGATGAATAAAAAGTATATCTATCTATCTATCTATCTATTCTGCCGCCGGACCAGCTTCAGGAAGTCCGGTGCAGTTTTAAACCCCTCGGGGAGTCGAGTCATCACCTTGGTGATCCTCAGCTCCTCCGCCCTCACCACTCTGGCCTTCAGGTTCGGGTTCCCTAGGTCCAGTTTCTCTGCCTCCCCTTCTGTCCAGGTCGCTGTTTCCTTGTCCTCGCAAACAAAGACAAGGGTGCCTTTTCTGGGAAAAGCTTCCTTGAATCGGGGTACAAAGTCACCTGCTTCAATCTTCTGGACTTGGTTGACAACCGCCTCCTTGAACTTTCCTATCACGTCAGCAGGTATCTCCCTCCCAAGGCACTCCCCACAAGTAAGGGCGACCCTCGGCAGGTTTGATGCCGCCGCCGCGAAGCTCCCACTCTCCTTTGGACTCTTAAGCATTCTCGAAGCCTGCTCTGGCGCCTCCAGGCTAGAAGATGCCATCCTCTTGCCCCGCGAGGTTCGAGGGACGTGAGTTGAAGGTTGAGCGAGTGTGTTGGCCCTCTTCTTTTCCCTCTTCCCCTGCCGCCTGTTTGCCCCGAATACGGACAAGGGTGGGCCCTCCTTTATCGCCCGTTGCTTCAAGAGTTTCGTCTTTTGAACACCACTCAGATGTCAGTTCAAGTTCGTCTCTTCCTGGGATTTCGCTCCAGCTATCTCCGTTGCCGGAGTTCCCTGGAGGGCTTTCTCTGAGTTATTAACGATCGGTTCTTGAGCCCGATCTACCTCCATCTCGTTCACCATTTCTTTTGTTTGTTCCTTTTCCATATAAATCCTACGAGTAGTGCGGAAATAAACGGTCCGCCCGTCATGAGCCACTCTGCCGAGTAAGGCTTATAATACGACGGGATTCAGCCCGGTGTCCCGAAGGAACCATTAACGACACAGCTCCCCCTGTGTCATGCATCCCTGGGCACGGTATCTCACACCTTGGATTGGGTGGTAATTTAACATTGTGGTCTACCACACCGCAATGGGGAGTTGTTCCTTTGTCGCTAAAGCGAGTCTTTACCCTCGCCCTCCCATCAAGGACGGGCAGGTAAAATGTCCGGGGATCCAGCAATACCCGTTTTGGCAAGGCTCCTTCACCCTTCATTTGCACCCCATTCGTACACCTTCCATGGAAATCCTGTTTATAGGGAAAATTCCCTCATTCACTCCAAGTCTCCAATCAGGCGTACCGTTTTCTTACCGCCTACTCAGCTGTATCCCTGATTCTTATTCAGACGGTCATTCACCCCTTAAGGCCTGACTTACTTAAGCTTAAGCCTCCTCACCAACTTCACGGTCTCACAACTCCCAGAGGAGGTTCAAGTCCATAACGATAACAAAATTCATTCCGCTATTGACTTCATGGGGAACTTCATACTTACCCCTATCTGATTTTTTATTTAGATTATGAGTTTCTTTTATTCTATCCTTACGTAGGGTTCCGGTTGATTGAATTCCAAGTTTTTGTAAATGAACTACTAATTCAGGACTTGTGAAATAGTTATCAGGAAAAATATGATACAACATTAATTTTGTTTTTGGAGTTTTCAATTTAACAACTTTTGAATGAAGTGGAACGTTAGCTAAATTTTGATTTACAGGATTACTATTTTTGCCACAATAAATATCAAAATCAAATAAAAACCCAAATATTGAACAAATAGCCCAAAATTTTATTCCAAATCTTATAGGTTTTATTGAAAAAAATACATAATGCTGTTGAAAAGTATCCAACTTGTTGACAATTGTTTGTCATTATGTTTAACATAGGTCGAACTCCAAGCCCTGTCAGAATCCTTCTTATCAGAAGATTTTCCATATTTAATTTTTGATTTTATTTCAAGGAACATATTACGAGGCATAGCTTTGACAACACTTTCGCATCTCAAATCTTCATCTTTAGACGAATAGTTTTTTTGATCACTTCTAATATTAAATGAAGTTAACATCAAATTTCCAATAAAAATCTTTAAGTCACTAATAGATAAATCATAACCAATTTCGTAAATAGCATCAACTATGTCCTGTTTTAGTTTCTTAGAAAAAAATTCAAATAGTTGAACAGGCGTTTTCTTGACAGTTCAGATTTTATTTTATCGAATAGAAGTACCTTGTCTTGTATATTTCCCACGTGACTTTGTTCACCTTCATTCAATTGGTATTCATTCAGGTTTTAACTTGTTTTGTTTAGAACTGTAATATTGCATAATTTACAAATAATTATAATTACGAATCTCAGTTTCACTCATATTTAAAGTTTCCTCAACATTATCATTTTCTTCGACAGAACCTCCTGAATCATCTGGATTAGGTAAAACAACAACTTCGTCGTATTCTTCAAAATTACTTTCTTCACAATAAAATCCCCAATAAAGTAGATATTACTATACTCTTACTTATGCTCTAGAGCATTTTTCGAAGTGTGTACAAGCAAATATATCGGACGTTTCACACACATATATATATATATATATATATATATATATATATATATATATAAAATGTAAATTATAAATTATATAATTTTATATATAATGTAATTGTATATAAAAAATTGAGTAGATGAGAAAGTATATCCTTTATCCGTTAGCCTGCCACTCAAACGTTATCTGTAACACAGAAAATATCGTGAAGACATCCACACTAAATTTAGACTGTCGAGTGGTGCGAAAGAGTGAATCTCCGTATATACCCGAGGGTTCGCTATTATGTTATAGGGAGGCGCGCCGTGTATGTCTCGCCGCCTAACGGTAAGAAGTTGAGTTGTGTTTACAGCGATCTGTAGCTAGTTGTATGAAGTGTGCATGTGTGTATGAGCCCAATTCTTAAGACTTTTGCAAACAAAATTTAAAATCATATGCAAAACTTTTATTACTCGATGCTTTCAAGCAATCTTATATAAAATTTTATGTACAGAATAAAATATTGAAAAATAATAAGTCAAGAATTTTTCAATAATACGCTGAAATTAATTTCAGCCTAAACTGCTTTCCAATTATGTACAACAAATAAAGTAAGAAGAAAAATATATAAATAAAAAAATAAAAATATAAAAAAGTTAGAAAGCATTTAGAAAATGCAAAAAAAACACTAAAATGACTCTCCACGAATTGTCGACCTCCGCGTTGGTGAGTAAAATAGAGTTATAAACGGACATTTTTCTTATAAATATTGTAGTTTAAAAATATTGTTTAAAATAGTTATGAAATAGAATAAGTAAACCAAAGAAATATTGTTAGTATATTTTTTCATACTTGTTTTCTTGATATCATTTATTAATTATTTTTTTCAATAATTTGTTAAAATGAATAATTTAACCAAATTGATTATTATAAATAATTATTAATTAAACCTAATTAGCTTTCAGAAAGCAAGAAATTACGATATAATTAGTAAAAATATATTCTTATTTACTTTTAGCGACGAGAAACGTCGAAAAACATCCTCAATAAAGTAAAATTTTGAAAAATTTGAGGTTATGAAGGTTTTTATGTAATATTGCTACTCAAAAATAATGTTTTTCATTGATTTTTAGAAGTATAGGCATTTATTCGATGGAATCCTGAGATACAAGAAAATCGATATTTTGTCTAACATCTAAAAGAAAGTAAATTTTAAAATTTTCATTTTTTTGTTAATTAATCCACCATATTTAAAAAATATGAAAAAATTAAAAATAAACTACGGTCGGGTTCGGTAAGAGCATGCGATTTTAGATAGAAATACTGAGTTGTGTTTAATTCCATTGATGCTTTATTCGTTTTCTAACGCGCTGAAAGAAAAGTAAATTTTAGCGCATCTTCGGACGAAACGGGTTAAATACTTCACTTCTAAAGCAAAAATTTTAGAATAATATTTATTGAGTATTAATGCAATAAAAATAATAATAATTGAATAAATTATTATAAATTATAGAGTGAGTATATCGAGATGTTACATAGACAGTACCACCTACCATCTGATTTATATTAAAAAAAGTAATAAAAGTTAATAAAAAATGCAAGACTTCAAGACAAGACAAGACAAGACAAGATAATGCTCCTCAAGACCAAGACAAGACCTTATATTTCGAGACTTTTTCGAGACCCAGACGATTGTGACGGACGAATTTATTGATTAATTGTTGAGCGCCAGTCCGTATCCTTTACCCTGGTTATACAGTGACTCTGTTCTTCTGAGGGAGTCCTGGTCAGCTAGACGTCGTCGGGTACAGCGCAATCCTCGGCGAAAGAACGTCGAACTTTATCCTGAAATTTGCGAAAATGGGAAATGAGGATCTTGCTGATAAGTATAACCAATAATTAATTATGGCGGTGAGTTGTCTTTATTTGTGATTTACCTAACCTAAATACATTACATTTTACTATTTAACTCTACTCTCCTCCCGTTGGTTAGTGTAATCTACGCAGAGCCTAACCTCGAGCTATTTAACTAACTCTAAATAATTTTCCCGACAACTAACTCGCGACTAATTTACGAGACTCCCGAACACACTGTACGACTGGCTGCGGCACTCCAGAACGCGTCAAAAATAGAAGCGGCGACGAGTGCTCGTGCGAGAATCTACTGACTTGTATATTTATTTAGGTCCACCCACCGTCTGTATTATCGTTGGCTCGCGACTTCCTTTCGTGCCGCGATATCTCGTTCGCTGTGAATATTGATCTAACAAAATACTAGCTGAACCTTATGATAATTTCTTCAAGTACGCGAAGGAGCGAGCTGAGTCCTGTCAGTGCCAAGCAACAAGTGCTGGGCGGGAGCCGCGGCCTTGTGATCCTCGTCGTCTTCTTTTATCTTCTATCTACTTTTCTCCTATTGTGCCTATGCAGAGAGAGAGAGAGAGAGAGAGAGAGAGAGAGAGAGAGAGAGAGAGAGGGAGAGAGAGAGAGAGAGAGGGAACTTGATTTGACTAATTGCCCTGATTTCAGTCAACGTAGTCAATCACACTTCCGTAGAGAAAAGTCAGGGCCAATCAAGGCCCTTATGGGAGCAGCAGGACTTGAATTATTGGTCTTTGACTCCTTGCTGCGCGCGGCGCTTGTCATCCACGCTACCTGGGCGCGCGCGTCGCGTTATACTGTACATGCTGTTGACAAACGAATACAGTGAGTATAGTGCTGTGGTTGCAGTATAGTGTATCAAGCACCGACTAGGCACAATGCAATGTGAAATCTGTTTGTTTTCGTCGGTCATTTTCCGTCATAGGCATGTCTGCTCGACCCTGCCTTCCTTCGTGTACCTCAATAAACCCATATATGCATGTAATTACAGCGTGGTATGCATTACACGAACCGCAGTATATTGAGGAAGGCGTGCACGTAATCGGCTTGTGAACGCACAAAAGTGCGTGTGTACGTCTTACGACTAGGATAAATTGACAATTGAGGGGTTGAAAAGTAACGGTTAATAAATGGATATGTGTGTGGATGGATGCACGCGGGGATGAGGGGTTGACGTGTATAGGTGGATGAATGAATGCGTGGGTGGATGGATGGATTGCGATTCTGGAGGGGTTAAATTATGTAGGTGCGGGGGTGGATGGATGGTTCTGTGTGTGGATGGGTTAAAGTATATAGGTGTGGGGTGGATTCATGGGCGAATGGATGGATACGTGTGTGGAGGGGTTAAAATATATATGTGCGTGGGTTGATCCTCGGATTCGCTGGTGCAGGGGTTGAAGTATATCAAATTAGTTTTGAAGTATAAATATATGGATGCGTGGGTGGAAGGGTTGAAGTGTAAAGGTCGATGGATGGATCTGTGAGTGTATGGAAGTATATGGGTGAAAGGGTGGATACGTGTGTCGAAGGGTTGAAGTGTAAAAGTAGGTAAATGGGTGCGTGGGTAGATGGATGAGTGGGTGGATAGATGTGCGCGGGAGTTGGGGGTGGAATTGCATAGGTGGATGCGTGGTTGGTGGATGGATAAATGTGTGGAGGCGTTGAAGTGTATGGGCGAAGTGGATATAGGCAGATGAATAGATGCGTGCCTGGAGGCGTTGAAGTGTACGGCTATAAATGAATGCGTAGATGGATGGATGGATGCGTGGGTGAAAGAGTTGAAGTGTAAAGGTGGATGGATGGATGTGTGAGTGTATGGAATTGTATGAGTGGAGGGGTGAATACGCAAGCGGATGGGTGGAAGTGTATAAGCGGATTGATTTATGCATGGGTGGAGGTGTGGAAATACATAGGTGGATAGATGTATGCGAGGGATAGATGAACGAGTATGCGAGTGAAGGGGTTGACATGTATAAGTGAATGAATGAATGCGTGGTGGATGGATGGGTGCGTGGGTGGATGGGTGAAAGTGTCAAGGTGGATCGACGGATGCATGTGTATACACATGTGCGTGTGTGTGCGTGTGCGCGTACGTGTGTGTATGCGTGCATGTATGTATATGTGTGTGTGTGTGCGTGTGCGGGAATATGTGGGTGCATGTGAGAGAGAGAGAGAGAGAGACAGAGAGAGAGAGAGAGATAGATAGATAGATAGATATTCTTTTTATTCATCACTTAAGACAAAAATTTACATCTGTATGGACATTTGGTTAAAAGTTGTTATCACATTATCAGTCATTACAGTTAAAAAGTTTGGATCGCTATCACAGGTCATCAATTTATTGTCTAACATATCGTAATGTAGTCATTGCTTTCACATATTGTTTCGTCAACTTAATAATATACAAATAAATAGATAACAGTAATATACACATAAACATTTATATTGCAAATATATCTATCGCGTCGAAAAATAAAACGCCTTACATTCTTCCTTCATTCATACAATCATTAACGCTAATAATTACACTCACACTTCATAACTTCATACTTAACACTTAAAATAAATTAAAGACTACACAAGAATAAATAATACGCTTAGAATAAATTAAGACTACACAAAAATTTAACGAAAATACAATGACAAGTTTTTAATCACTTATGGAATCTTATCGCCGTGTAATTCTTTAAGGTGCATACCTAACGCCGTTTTAAACTTACATAATGATGGCTGACACCTTACACTGCAGGGGAACAAGTTCCAGAGGCGTGCACCTTCGGCCCTAAAGGAATATAGGCTGAAGATGATGGCTGAGAAGATGGGGGTTATGAATGATGCTCTTTCATAACCCGCCTACTTGAAGTCCTTGCCTGATTTTTTTCGAAGAGAAAAGTAATATACGTTGCCTGCTGCATATAAAGCAGAAACTCCATACAATACTCTCTCCTCGCCATAATATCTAACCAGCCCAGGCTCTTCCTGTAAGGAGTGATACTCTCGTCATACCTAACACCACATATATATCTCACACATGAATTTTGTAAACGTTGCAGTCGTGTCTGAAGCTCGCCTGACACATCAAGATAAATTACTGAGCAGTAATCTAGGTGAGTTTATACCAATGCACATGCCAACTGCTTACGAAGTGCCTCAGTAGTGCAGAAACGGAAGAATTTCAGGTTGTAAAGAGTCCTGTTTACCTTCTTGCTAACCGCATCTATTTGCGGCTTCCACATAAGTCTTCCGTCCATGACCACACCGAGGTTAGTGGCTGCATCAACAAAGGGTACGAATACGCCGTCCTGCACCTCAATGCCCTGCAAGTCAAGGCTCTGGATCTGCTTGATGTTGTGATCAGAACCAAAAATGATCACCTGTGTCTTGCTGACATTGAGGCGCAGATCAGCGGCCGAGGCCCATTTCGACACCGCCCGCGCTACTGTCGAGATGCGCCTGATACCCTCACGAAGATTCCGCAAGGTCATCTGCGTGTAGATTTGCAGGTCGTCAGCGTAGAGTATATGTTCGGCGTTGCGTACGTTAAGTCCATCTTTTAGGTCGTCAATGAATAAGCTGAAGAGCAAGGGACCCATGACCGAGCCCTGTGGCACGCCGAGATTGGTAGTTAGCCAATCTGAATCTCCATTTATATTAGTGACTTTTTGCCTACGACCTGTAATGTATGACTTAAGCCACAGGAGAACGCTCCTGGAGAAGCCCATGCGCAACAGCTTACGCAGCAGCTTTGAATGTGAAATAGTGGCGAATGCTTTGCTGAAATCGAATAATGATAAAATAGTCAACAGTTTCTTCTTACTATTAATTCCTGTTCTGATGTCTTCAATGAGTTTCAGTAGTGCTGTCTGAGTGCTGTGATGTTGTCGGAAACCTGTTTGCATCGGGTGAAGAATATTTTTTGTCCGCAAACAGTCAGAAATTTGGTCATGGACAATTTTTTCCACGATCTTAGACAGGAAGCTTAACAGCGCAATGGGGCGGAAATCAGAAAGCGAAGATGGAACTGGTTTCTTCTTCAAAGGCACAAGGTGAGCTCCCTTCCAAGTCCCCGGGAAAATGCCATTTGAGAGGGAGGAATTAAAGATCTTCGCGACATGGTGATCCACTAACGGAAGAGCCTTGGCCGCCACACTTTGCGAGATGCCGTCCTCACCTCTAGGTTGTGACGAGAAATGGGTAACAGCCAGGACTACGTCAGAATAGGTGATGTCTCTGAAAACAAAGCCGTCATCACTGGCTGTGGCCAGGATGCTGTCAAGATCTTCGTCACTTTCACTATGGGAGACCGACACCCCAGCAAAGTGGGCATTAAACTCATCCTAGTCTTAGGCAGGAGTCCCAAGCTCATGAATTCCTTCCATAAGTCTTTCTATGTATCAAGAGCTTCAAAGATATGGTTTTGTATAAAAATCTCTTGCTCGCTTTATGTGCATTGTTCAGCATTAGACGCGAGAGATTGACACTCCTGCCATAGTTTGTTCTCTTTGATCCGTGTGTAACGTCTTCGTACTGCGTCTCGTTTCTTGTACAGATACGCGAGGTCAGCGTCAACCCATGGGGGATTTGCTTTCTTTTTTAGCGAAAATTCCTTTAAAGGTGCTACTTTAACAATCGCAGCCATGAGGTTGACGTTGAGGCATTCAAGTTGGTAGTCGATGTTTATATCTGAGCCATCAAGCGGCGACCAATCACAGTCAGCAAGGTGAGAGAGGTGATCGTCTTGCTGTTTGGAATTAAAATCCCGATAGCTAAACGAGTTAGCTACAGGAGATACCGCAGTTTCAACCACAATCTGAACCTCTATTATGTTGCGGTGACTGGGAAAAGGCGCCACCTGATTACTACTACTAAGCACTATGTCATTGTCATCAGTCATTATTACATCTATCCAAGTGTGAGAATCTTTGAGGTGATTTGTCGCACCATGATCTACTATACGAAAATTAAGATCATCAGCAAGTTGCCTAACAAATTTTGGATCGTCTGACGTCTTGAGTAAGTTTGCATTCAGATCGCCCATGATGATCTTATGGCTATAATCTTGAGTGTGCGTGGAGAGTTGGTCGATAACATTAGAGCTCTGGAAAAACGGGACATGAGGTGGTCTATAAATAAGTACAACAAAGACAGGCAGTAGAGTACCCTGCTGCACACTGCACGTGATATATTCTGGAATAAGCGGCTTTCCCTCCTGTGTAGTCGATGAACTACACAGAAGGTTAGCTTTGAAGGTGTTATGAATATATAAAACTAACCCTTCGCCTCCGAATTTGTTACGATCGAGTCTAATACAAGAATAGCCATTGATCTGAATACGATTACTCTCAACGTCAGGGCAGAGGTGCGACTCAGCAACTCCGAAGAGATGGTAGCCGGGTCCAGTGGAAAGATGTTATCTGAGGATCTCAATGTGTCCTAAAAGAGAGGTCACATTGACAAAACCTGCTCTCAATCCCCTACCGTGCACCCCCCCCCCCCCAATAGTGCCCTTGGCTAGTCAATCAGCAGCGGCAGCCTTGGTTTGTTTAGAAACAGCAGTGATAACTGCTGAACTCCTATTTGCTGTATTACACAATTTTTTGACCTTCGATTCGCTTGGGTTTATCCCGTAGGAAGACAATATCGCTTGATGATCAGCTGCTGAGGAAAATTCATGAGAGACATCGCCATCACGTCTCTTAACCAGAAAACGGCCCCTCTATGCCATACATATTTAAAATTAAGCCTCATCGCAAGGGCCTTTAGGCTTCTGAATTTTAAAAAAGAGTCTCTGTCTAGGAGTTCATTGATGAAGATTTTAGCATTTATTATTAAATTATTAGTTTCCTGGTCAAGAGTCGAGGTGTCTACGTCTCTCGTATGGAAGCTTGTAATGAACTTCTTCGCACGCATAATTTCCCCTACTAATGCACTATTAGAGAGGGTAACAACCCACGGCGACCCTCTACCCCCATCTTTTGCGGAAATTGGTGACTGGGGCTGTCGCTCATCCGATCGAAGCAGGCGGATGCTTACAATGTCCTCTTTCCGAATCAATGGGAGGACCCTGCGCAGCACAATGTGTGCAACATCAATCCTATTAGTATCGTTACCATCATAAATACTTAAAATAATTATATCTTTACATGTATTGATGTTGCTGCCGCGCATGGCTCCCCCATCGACCGATTTAACCCGCGTGCTACGTCGGAGTGAAGCAGCTCCACTTAATTCATCGTTGTTTTCGCGATCTCTATTTCGATTTTTATTACTATTTTTATTGGTATTAACGCACTTGTCATTCGGAGAAAGTAAACTACTTCCGTCGTGGATGTTGCTAGTACTATTAACATCATCATTATTATCACTGTTCGAGTTAGAATTATTATTATTATTATTAGTGTTATTATTAATAGTGGTCAACGAGAAAGTATTTTCATAATTTCTGGGGAGTATGCCAAGTCTGCAGTTTTCTAACAAGTTTGATGTT
Source organism: Gastracanthus pulcherrimus (assembly GCA_949152435.1). NCBI lineage: Eukaryota > Metazoa > Arthropoda > Insecta > Hymenoptera > Pteromalidae > Gastracanthus > Gastracanthus pulcherrimus. The sequence goes on along the minus strand of OX424576.1, from coordinate 113,084,778 downwards.
TCTGTATTTGTGTGTTCAATGTTCTCTATTTTTCTTAATATTTTGTCATGATTATTATTACTTTTATTTATAAAATTATCTATTGTTTGTGTCATGGTGGCTTGAAGGGTGAGATTGTGATTTTTTAGGTTGCATATTTCTTGACAGAAAGCTTGTTTTTTGCTCTACAACTCCTCCAGCTGGGAGTATTGAAGAGACAGCGTTTCTTCTATTTTCTGCAACTTGGATTCAATTGAAAGCGTTAAGTTGTGTATTGCTGGTAATGAGCTTAACGCATTAACAATTGCATCCAATTTCTTTTTAAGAAAAGCATTGTGCTTAGCAATGTTTTTAGAGGTCGAGTTGGCATACTCCACAAGAAACGAGACCGTTGTTCCCTTTTTAATAGAGGTCGCATCCCACATTCGTAATGCCGATGTGTTTTCTGCGTTGAATGACTGCGATGCGTCCTGTCCTCGCGTTGAAGTCTCCTTGTCCATGGCCATAGCTTTGCTCGGGGATTCCCCACTATGCCCGGCTACTACGCTGAAAATGGGTGGGCCGTGTGACGTCACCGGAGACGACGACGCCAATCGGAGCTTACTATTGACGGGGGCGGGGCATAGTCATGGCAACGCGGAAAATGGGGAGGTGGTGGGCGCGGCCCTCCGTATCGGATTGGCCTGCAGTGCAGTCGGCGGTCTCTTATTGGCTGGAGTGGACGAGACTAACTCTTTCTCTTTCACATTCACAGCGGTGTTGCTCTTCGCGCATGGGGCTGGGGCTGCCGACTCGAGCGAACACTTCCTCGACTCTATGCACTCCTGACACGCTGCAGCTTTAGGCTGTAGCTGAAGCACGGTGCGTTGTGCGTGAATGAGTGCAACGAGGAGTTTGCATTCGGGTGACAACTAATGTTACACAAGTAACACTTACGTAGTGCGTTGCTGCTCCTGGGAATCTCACCGCAGATGACGCACTTGTCGACCATGATGGTAATGTTGACAGAGTAGAGACGCTCTGCAGATGAAGTAGGCGATGTTGTTATCTGGAGACAGCAGATGTCACCTCAGTGCGATGTTGGTTGTTCGTCGAGTCGGTAGTTGGCATGCTGGTAAAGAGGGCGCTCTGCGCGCACTGCTCCAGCTGCGTGGGACCTCTGTGTTCTCGATAGCTCAACTCCTGTCACTCTGCCGCTTTCTCAGCTTCTAACCTCAAAACTGGCTGCGATGGTGTGACCGTTTCAAGGAGAAAATGCCATGCAAGTCCACCAGTACAGCTGCAGATACTAACTGCAGGGGTGACTTGCACATAGGCGTTTGCATAGAACTGAAGCAAATAGGCTCGCAGGCACAAGGGCGACAGAGAATGGTCTAGATAGCAGAAGCTACTTAGTAAGAGCAGGTGTCCTTACGGAGCCGCCGAGCAGAAAGAGAGATAGAGAGAAAGAGAGAGAGAAAGAGAGAGAGAGAGAGAGCGTACGTGTGCATGTATGCATCCGATCGTAACTTCTAAATATTTTGATATAGTTTCGCAGTCAATCAAATATTGCAGTCACATTTGTTATTAATATAAAAAAAAAAGCCAAACAAAATTTTCAATCATGCATTTACACGACTGAAAATCGGTAAGGTTCACATCCCTTTTGGTGTTAAAATAATGGATTATTGCGTGATTTATTGTGTAATAAAATTGTATTCCCAAAAACTATTCCTTTTGGAAAATTTAAAAATTATGAAATTTTTAAAGATATTAAGAGACAGATTTATTAAAACTGATTTTAGTGTTTGATTAGAAATTTTGATTTGAACTTGAAAAAAAATAATATATATTTATATATTTGACTATATTTTATGACGAAACAAAAAAAAAGAATTATACTGGACGGTTTTGGGTAAAAAATGAAAAGATTTATTTATGCGAAACATGATTTTTGATTTATTTCTATTTACTTGGAAGACACGCGTTTTATACTCTCTCACAACGCTATTTTAACAAATTTAGACGCTCGATTATCAATGGTGAAAAACAACGCAATTAGATAAATGAATTTTCGTATAATAATTCGATATTTATACAAGAACAATATATCTCTTAGTTAGCTTGCGTGTAATTGCCAGATGCTGAATGGGATACACTCGTGCAAAAGACAATATGTTTCGTTGATAAAAAACGTTACACGGTCAGATACTGAATGAGCTCTCTACCATTGTTCCGCCTTGCTTTTATAGACAGGCTCCAATGGTGGGGAGGTGTTGTGGTGGTGACTACTCCAAAGTTACGGCTCTTAAGGTGGAGAGGGGATACGCTCCTCCATCTCCTACGTTTTTCTTTTCTTCTTTTCTGGATTTTCGCCATCTTGTCGGTCCTTTCAATTTTCCGCATTCGCATTCGTATAACGAATATTTACGCATTTTCTTTATAATAGTATGTCGATTATGTTAATTTTATTAAAACTAATTATTACAATTATAATTTGTTACAAACATAGGTTTCATAATTTTTAGATATGGTACGTCTTCCTGATTAATAGATAATCAATATTCTTTTTAAATTTTAATTTTCTTTTAAGTTGTGTACAAAATATAATGTAAAGAAGATTTTTTTTTAAAGTTGATTTTCATGGTAAATATTGATTTTATTGCAAAACGCGTACTAGTAGCTCTCATATTAATTACTAGTTCTATTTAAATATTTCGTTGTCAGAATTAAATGATCTTAAGTATCTTCTGACTTATGGAATGTTAAAGTTGGAGAAAATTTTACTTATAATGTCCTCCGGCTCGGATGATCACAATACTCGCGATTAGTCCATGTTACAAATGGTTCTCTATTTACTAAATAGATTTTTAATGTTCCACATCTATTACAAATGAATTTATATTTTCGAAGTTGTTTGTACACTTTTGTTTCATTTGCGCATGGTAACATAAGATCGTAATTTGCCCGTATTTTTCATTTATCTCTTTTAACTTTTGCTTAAATTGTCCACTATGTTCTATATAGCCATAACCTTCGTAATTTCCAGTAATATAAATCCATGCATGTGTCATTTCATGTAATAGCGAATGAATTAAGTTTACTAATGCTAAATTTAATTGGAAGCTGATTACGATTCATGCATTTTGGTAATCCGTATAACCGAAATATCTTTTTAATCCATATCCGTATCTAATCGAAAACTTAATTTTGTTATAAAATATTTTATCGTTGTAATATTGAAAAAAGTATGTTAGATTTCGTCTAGGAATTTTGTTTATTATGATTTTAATTGAAGGTTGCTCGTCTTCTATTTTTTCTCCGCTTGACCGTGCCACAGATTTTCTTGTATTTTTATTTTTGCTTTCGAATTTCGAAATTTTCTGATAATAAAAATATTTATCTATTTAATATTTATACTACACTTTAGTGATTATTATGAATTTCCTTTACTTACAATAAGTATTCTGCACTCTTGGATAGAAATGTGGATGCTTGAAGAGTTGAGCTAATACTGACCAATAAGTAATACTTTTATATGTAGTTATATTTTCACAAAGAGTTTTATAATTTTTCTTTGAAATTATCAAATGGTTAAAACTCAAACTTTTTGCTTGCACATTTCTATTTGGTAATTTAAATAAATACCTTTGATAAATGAATTCATTTCTTAGAATAATCGAGAAAAACACGTTATCTTAATGTATTCATTGTCCGGCTTATGTTTACATTTTGCATCCTGCTGCAATCAGTTTACTTTTGGTACGTGATCTTTATTCTTGCGCAATATCAAGTAATTGTATCTCTTTCGATCTTTTATTTAAATATAGATTATTTATTATTTCGTATTAAATTATATATTGTTGATTTATTTTTACATTATGGTAAGTAATTCATTAGTAAATTATTTGGTTTTTACTTTATATTTCATAAATGATTAACTATTTTTCTTATATAAAAATTTTAGCAAATTATAAATTTTATGTTTTTAGCAAACAATTAATTACTGTAAGAGATCCTCTTATATAACTTATTTTGAAAATAATATATTTATTTTTGTATTCATAATTTTTCTTTTCACCTATTGTTTCTACTAGTAAAATATGTAAGTATTTATTTTAACATAATTAGTTAAATCTAGGCAATTCTAGAGTGATTTCGCTAATTACTTTTGTGATTTTTGTATTTGTTACCTGTATTTTACTTTCAGGCAAATAAATTGTTGACAAGTAATGTTGTATTAGTTCAAACATTTCAAAATAAACAATCGTTCAATATTTATGTTAAGGCGTATTAATAAATTGTAAATTTAATTTTCGTAGATTTTACCTTTAATAAAATATTTATCACCGGTAAGGTAGGTTCCTTCCGTATTGATCGTATTACTTATTTTCTTGTCTTTTTATTTTCTACTTGCAAGTGTAAATATTAATGAAATATGAATATTTATTTTACTTGATTATTTTAAGTGGTAATAAAGCTAACTGTGTTGGTAACTTATATGGTAACCTATCGTATGATAACTCGGTTTGAAGTTTGAGGAATACTTACTTAGTGATTATATTTTAATAATTTTTTATTTATTTTTCCTTGAATAATAAGATCAAATTTAAAAATTCGAACAAATTTTGTATACTTAACAATGTACTACAATTATCAAGCCCCTCCAAAATATCGATAATAAATATCCATGTCAAATTCAGTCAGAATTTACAATATAATATAAGTCATATAACATATTTTTATCAAAACAATACTTACTCTTTAAAAAAGTAAAATAACACCATTTTTCTTAAATAAGTACATATCAACAAGTACGTTGCTAATTATATATAATTATGTATATCTGTATACATAATTATATATAATCATATATATTTGTACACATAATTATATATAATCATATATAAGTATATATAACTGTGGATATCTATATATCATCATAATATATCACCATACCTAGTCATAAGTGGTATATACGATTATATATGTTTATGTAAAATTATAATAATTTGTCGGTATCACTTATTCACTCACTTATTTACGCATATAAACAAATGTATCCAAAAATATACATTTTTATAAAAATACGTGCACACATATACACACGCTGACGCAAATTAAATCACTTGTCCACATAAACACTTAAATCTCATCAACACACTCATTGACTCATTCACATACACACATACTTACATGAACAAACATACACACACCCATCTATTATAAATATATGAGTCATTCCAAACCAATTTTAAAAATTCGTGCGCGCTCGAGTCTTTGTTACTTGCCGTCGATTTTTTATATACAAGTACCTATGAAAAGAAGCTCTCAAAAAAATTTGCAGCCCTTAAAATTAGCTGTATGACCCAGTAAAGTTATCTGAATTTTCAAACATGGCGAAAAAACGGCTATTTTAAAAAAATTCTTGAGAGCTCCCATTTTTATCAATCCAAGCGTACCAAAAAATAAATTCTTCATATTTTTTACAAATTTTCAGAAAAAAAATAATAGACTCCCGTGGCAGCTCAATGGGTCACCTCTAGAGAGATGAATGTAAACCTGTAATTTTGTATTTTTTAGGTTATGTTTCATCGTTTGCCATTTTACGTAATCAAAGCAGATTGAGGTCTATCACATCTCAAATTTTTCGTCTTGAAAAGACCTTTAATTCCTTTTTTGGTACATTCTAAGTCGTTTCGTATAACTAAAGTTACATCCTATGGAATATAATTACTTTTACGCACATCGTCAAGTTGGCACCCCTGTAACTTGGTTCTATTACAACCTCTTGAGCTCTAACTTTCAGGATATATAGTTCGAATATCCTAGTAGCTAACGCACTTTGTTTGGTTTTTCCTTTTGAACATATAGCATAACTGTGTATTTTTTTCTATCTTGATTTTTCCACCTAAAGTTAAAACCTTTAATGTGGGTGGTCAGAGCATCATTGAGGATATTTGGATGAAAAGTTACGCTCGATTCACAATTAAGACAAAATTTTGGTAGCAAAATGGGAGGCTTCAAGATGCCGCATATTGTCAAGGACTTGCATTCGTAAATTGAGAGCTATTATAGAGATCTATATATAGAGCATTAGAATTTTTTCAATTAATTTATACAGTACTCTAGGATTGTTGGGTAAATAATTATTATTAAAGATAACTCTCTCCCGTAAATCGTCATTGTGATTGGATCTTTGAAACAGTTTAAACTTTTTTTGCTTTTTTTTAAACTTTCCTTGTAGCTATCTTTTTTTACGCCGTTGTCAGCAGAGCGAGCAGAAGTGAGTTTGCCAGTGTACATCCTCATGACTATCTTGTGCTTTCGACTCGTGGTTATCGTTGGGCTGTGGTTTCTCGTCGATCATGGTGGATTTAGTCCCCTACGAAGATGTGAATGTTAGGCCGTCAAGAAAATTTTAGTAGGGCGTCCAAATTCTTAGTAGAAAGAATAAGAATTATCGAAATAAACTCTTATTGCATCAAACTGGTCTTTCAATATATGCCAACTAGTCCTACGAAGAGTCACTTCGTATTAGATTTCTTGAGAGCATTCGTCGTTGATAGCAAAAGATTCGGTAATTCGCCCGACACTTACCGTTTTTCGACTTGAGAATTAGCCATGGTTATTTCTTTAAAGAAAAAACTGAGAATTTTCACCACTTGAGTACAATCGGATACGTGGACAAAACTGCTTGTAAAGTACAGCCACGAGAGACAATGTGGTCGCTTTGCCCTGCGTACTGTACTGTGCGTATCACTGGACAGCAAATTCGATTGTCGCCACATGACGGGCTATAATGGTTTTCTCCCCACCCTTCCAATGTGAATCATAAAAGTGGGGTATAGGAAATAAAGCCAGGTGCTACACATTTTTCACGACCGTTATTCTGTCAATAAATGTGTTGATATGTTGTATAATTTTGAATCCCAGTAGTCTATACAAATTTATAATAAAACTGTTAACGGACTTTCAAAGAAGAAAAAAGAGCATAGTATTCGACGTACGTTAATTTAAAAAAATTAATTGAAAAAATAATGAAGGGAACGGGAAGCAGTATATGTAAAACCGAAGGTATGTAAATATTTATTAAACTCGCACTGATGTATGTATATTTATTAATCCATTTACAGCTACAAATACAAAAGACAAACATATATTTACTGTATTAAGTGCAGCTTAATCTAGAGGTACAAAATTGATTACAGAGGCCTGAACTTGAAGAGCACTCGTTCCCGAACGTAAAGGCCCTTTTACATTTTTTATACTTAATCTTATTAGAAATTATTGAATGTAACTTTATGGCTAGCTCATAATTTTTCTGGTGTCTTTTGAGAAAAAGCGACAAAGTTTGTCGAGGTTCGTACTCGTACCTCGACACATGTGATGCAAAAGCATTATGGTATATTGATCGCAGCACATTGAATCAATGCTCTGAATTGTTTTGGAATTCTATCGAAAGTTTTTACAGTTTTTACGATGGCGTTCAAAATGAGGTTTTGAAACTGGTGAAACTCCATAACTGTCAAAGTATAAGACGATTCTATTTTTGTCGATATGAATAGCTACCCAGTGAGTCCCAGGCTTCGTGTGATCGTCAGTATTGCAGACTACGGCATTTGGTGTCATTATGATACGTGAAATTCGATTAGCCGCGTATACATCGATTGTCCTCGCTTTCAGACCCTCAGGGGCTTTTATTATCTCCCTTGTGTTCATGTTGACTTTTCTTTTCCTTATACTCCGTTTTTATACTCATTACCCTGGCTTCCGTGGAAAATACATACTTGCTTACAAGAAAACTTTCTTTGTAAATCGGTGAAGCCCTCGGACGTATATTCCTCGATATTTACGACGGGGCGCGCCATTATCGATTGAACATATCGTGCCTTTTCTGCTCCTTTAACATATATTTTAGTAGGATTTCTTGCAATATTGTAAAAATGATGATGTAATTTACTTATGGTGATATATCCGTCGAACCATTGTATACCAAGAATTCGTAATGAAATGTAATCGTTAGTGGTCTTGATGCTGTTTGGCAATTCCATATAGGGATGAGGTGGTCTCATTATCTAATGCCCGGTGACGTGATTTTGTGGAGAAACAACAGATACTTCTTTCGGTAAAAAATTGTTGTCTTTATATCTGAAACCTTGGATATCTTGGATATCTCTATGATCACACTAAATCGCGAACGTTTATTTCACACGCACTTGATATTAGTAATATTTCACAGATTATAACTTTTTCCCCCCACTGCGGTGTACGCTAGCGTCTCAAGCGTTAAAATCCATAATAATTTGTCTATTTCAATCGATTTCCAAAACATTGTCAAATTCAGCGTAAACAATACAATTCACCATCTCCGTAAGAGTTTCTTCGAATCGTACTTCGATGCACAGTGTACCCGACCGCACAAGACTCCAGTGAGACGAAAAGTGTGCCGATAAATCGGGTGTCAGATCGAATGCAAATAGACAATATAATAGCCTATTGGATAACTGTTGCATCCAATGTCGAAGCCTTCGTTGATATAGTGTACGCCTGTACCAGAAAAATTGTATGCAAAGATTCAATGTACAGTTGGTTGTTACCCGTAAAGCGCGGCTGCAAGACTTTGCTAGGTATTTGTACACCATCCACGTATAATGAAAGAAAAATTATGGAAATATGTTCAAAATTGAAGGAGTTTACCCGTTGGTTGCCGTTGAACGCTCGATTTTGTACAAAATGTATCTCCGAGAACAACTCTGTTCTTGGTAAACGACTTTACCTCGACTCTGGTAATTGGGTACTTGACCGTGGTTTTTACCAAAGCATTGGCATACACTAAAATAATACCCGGGCTTATTTTGGCGCGCCGAATGACAAGTGTGCTTCCTTGATGTGTACGGAAAATTTTCCACCATCGGAGAAATCCACGAGACAAAAGGCGTCTTTGCCAGCACTAGCCTCACTCTCATTTCAACACCGTTGAGTAGAAATTTCGATTGGTTCAAGATGTCTGTCTGGATATGAGCCAAAATGTCGAATGATTTGCCGCCTAGAGAGTAATATTGTCGATTGAGAGCACCAACGTTGGCACCAGCAGTGGTGCAGGGTATGGCTGACGAAGTGTCCATACATCCTGGTGAATCGTCACATCACAAGCCAGAAGTCACATATCAATGTATTGCCCGAGAAATGTAATTTAACAGTGTTTCAATATAGGCTCTATAAGGATAGGCGTTTATCGGAGAAACTAATTTTTGATTGAAAAATATGTCAATCTGATCAAACAAAGAATGTATAAAATTATTGATGGGTGCAACCATTGCATTTTCTAACTCCGTTTCCGTTTCCTGCTTTTATCTTCAAATTCTTGCCAGACTTTTCAAATCGCGTGTCAAAGGATTCTTTGAAATTAGAGCCGCTATTCGTGATGCCGTCCAATACGTTAAAACCAGCGCGAATTACCTATTTTCTCGTAGCCTTTACACTGCTAGCGAGATAAGGAGCGAGTTGTCGAAAAATCAAACCTATGAAACTGCCGATACCCGAGCCTCGCCGGTATGCTGACCCTACAAATACATTTTTTACACCACTGCCTCCACCTAGTTGCGCGTTGTAATAATTAACGTAATGACTCATGTCTGCATGACTTATTGTCTACGCTTAAAATGAAACGTAACCATCAGCGTTCCATATTCAAATAGTATTTTATGACCATGCTTGTCTCTTATATCGATAATGATACTTTGAAAAGAATGATTCAGTAAAGGTATATAGTGTATCGGGGCAAACTGTTTTACTACGTTGGTGCCAAATTTATACTTTGAACTTTTGAAAGCTACTATATGTAAAGGAGCTGCTTGTGTATCACCGATCGTGTAGGGGGCCCATATATCGGTGTACATTTACAATTGATTTGGAATAGTCCGGGCTAAACAAGCTGGTCTTTTACCTACGTTAATATTGATGCCTGAGTTTGATGTGACAAAAGTTCCTGTCTGTCTCAAAGTATAGTAGTCTTTCTGAAACTCTGTCAGTGTGAATATTTCACGTGCATCGCGCACTTTATTTATCTCAACCGCAAACTGGTCGACACTCGTATATACCTCATGGGAAATTTAAAAATTCGTCGTTTTCGGAAACTTTGCACGACTCGCTGCCTAATTTAAACGTATAAGAAGCTTTATGATTCTTGAATATGCATAACCGTACACGGTACGTAAATCTCGGTAAGTCGTACATGCCAATCCCCCGTTAGTCTTATTTTCGGCACATGTGCGTGGTAAAGCATGTAGTAACGTTATCGGGATAGTAGACAATGCTACTACTACTTGGGAGTACCAAATAAAAAGACTCCACGTTATTCATGTTTTAAGCCACTTGAACGTCAGACGCCTTTATCCAAGAGTTAAGCTGATTGGATTGCGGATCCTTATCTTCGAATCGATTCTTATATACTGATCTGCTATCACGCGAGCGGATCCCACGCGGACAAGCTCTTCGTTGTAAAAAAAAGTCCGTCGATAATTTCACCATAGAAATCTTGCAGCTGGTACGTGTAAGCGTTTTGTCTTTGAGAAACGTGTTTCACTATGAAAATCTCTTCACTAACATTTTTTTCGAACCCTTTCGCAAAGGTTCACTTAAACCGACTGATTTGCACATAGTCGCCGATCTTATATTTAGACTGTTTCAATGATGGTTGTGTCTCGTCTCTCGAAAGAGTGCGCCTCTGTAGATGCTCCCGAAATTTAGCAGTGTTGTAAAGGTTTACGTCCGCAGGTCTCATATTTATAAAGCTGTGTGGAGTGTTATTGTTTGCGTAAACAATTTTTTGTACTACATCGATGTATCGATGAGTGTTGTGGTGCGCAAAATATCGTCACATGCGCTCCTTTAATGTACGATTGAGCCGTTCGACCACGCTTTCTTTGATGTCGGGATTTCGAGCTACTCGAAACAAAATGTTGTGTTTCTTGAGAACTATCTGGAAGGCGTTTCCCACGAATTATTTTCTCTTGTCTGTTTGTAAATAGATGGGTACACGCCCGATGGCTCTTTTGAGAATTTTTTCGAATACCGTAGCCACACCTGAGCAGTTTTATTGAGGTACGGCTCTAAAATGCAAACTTGCTGAGCACGTTAACGACGACCAGTAGGTAGCAAAAACCATCGTTATCGTTCTTGAGTGACGTCAGCTGGCACAAATCAGCCTCCCAAATATCGTTCACGTTAGACATATTGTAGTGCAGTCTCGGAAATTTTTTACGTATAGGTCTATGAAGTGTGCAAGAATGTTGATTGCTCAACCGCTCATAGATCCGTTCTTTATATTTCTCATTATGCACGACCGATTTACTACGTACGTTGACACGTATTGAATTTCGAGCGCCCGCATAACCAGCCTCGTGTGCACGTTGTAATATTGATCTTCGTATTTAGACATTTTAAGTGGGTAGTTTGCGCCACCTATTTTTACAGTGCTTGTCGTTTGAGTAGGTGTAAATACTGATTCCGTCACTCTTCGTTTTGTCGTATTTAAGCGCGACGTCAATCTCGTGGCAATTTTTAAGTGTTCGGTGTTTCCAATCAGCCTACTAGGAATGTCGTTACTGCCGATAAAGTTTGCAAATTGAAATCTTCCTATCGGTGGATCGTAGTCGTCGTCATCTCGCCGTTTTCTCTTTTTCAAAGCATCGTTCAGCTGATCAGCGATGTTAGATAATGACACTACCTGTATTATCCCATTTAAGACGACCGGAATCGGCCGTACGCCAGTGCTTGAGCAGCAAACGGTTTTTTTTAACGTAATCCTTGGGTACGCTCGCAAGAATGTCCTCTTTCGAGAGCGGTGTCTTTGTAGCCTCGACCTCGTCGACTCTGCGATCAGTTTCTCTGTCTTCGGCTCATTCACTCTCTTTAAAGAATAAATATCGCCGTAAAAGTTGTAAGTAATGCTCGCACTTTTCACGTTCGTTGGTTAACTTTTTCGAATTTAGTATCACGTGCATCTCCTAATCTAAGCGCGATAAATTATCACCGAATGTTTGCACGGTATTTACGTGGCTGAAAGAATTATCCGACGACAGAGGCTGGGATATCGCTGGTTTTTGTGGTGCAGGCTGCGCGAAAGTCTGTATCCGGTCCAGCGTCGCTTCGGGAACTACAAGGGTAGTTCAATAAGTCTTTAGAATAAAGTATAAAAACAATTTTTTTTGGGTAAATTTTTTTTTATTTTTCAACATAATCTCCTTGGAGCTCTATACACTTGGTCAATCGCTTTTTAAGTTTTTTTAATCCTTCAGAAAAGTGCGTTTTCGGAAGTTCCTCAAAATAAGCACTTACAGAGGCAATGACGTCTTCGTTGTCCGTAAATCTCTGTCCACCGAGCCATTTTTTCAAGTTTGGAAATAAGAAAAAGTCACTGGGGGCTAAATCTGGTAAATACGGTGGGTGTTCGACCAATTCGAATTTTAGTTCTTCAATTTTACCCATTGAAACGAAGCATGTGTGAACTCGGGCGTTGTCGTGATGAAAGAGAATTTTTTTTCTCGCCAAATGTGGTCGTTTTTTTTTTAATTTCTTCTTTCAGCTGCTCTAATAATGATGCATAATACTCACCAGTAATTGTTTTACCCTTTTCCAAGTAGTCAATAAGTATAATTCCACGTGCATCCCAAAAACTGTAGCCATAACCTTACCAGCTGACTGTACGGTGTTTGCCTTCTTTAGAGCTGGTTCGCCTGTGGAAATCCACTGTTTGGATTGTTCCTTTGTCTCAGGAGTGTAGTGGTGTATCCATGTTTCATCCACAGTCACAAATCGACGAAAAAATTCCTCAGGATTCCGACTTATGCGCGCCAAAAGAGCCTCAGAGGCGACCACTCTATTGCGTTTATTCTCAGCTGAGAGCAAACGCGGCACCCATCTTGCCGATAGCTTTTTCATGCCTAATTTTTCAGGTAGAATTGAAACAACTGCACCTATAGATATCCTTGTGGCCTCAGCTAACTCACGCACTTTTAATCTTCTATCCTTCAACACCATATCGTGGATTTTATTGATGATTTCGGGAGTAGTTGCTTCTACGGGCCTTCCTGAACGTGGTTCGTCACTTATTGGTGTACGACCACGCTTAAATTCATTTACCCAGTTATAAACCGTTGCTAAGGCAAGGGCAGATGTGCCATGAACTGAGTCCAATTCATTTTTTATCTCATATGGAGTTACACCCTTTAAATGAAAATGTTTAATTACCGCTCTGAACTCGTTTTTTTCCATTTTTCTTAACAAGCAATTTTTTTTTTTCAATTGGTTATAAAAACACGTAAACTCAGAAGATGTGGACTGTGACTGCACCATATATCTAGTCGGGAGTGGTGCTGACTGAAAACAGATGATTTGGAGCGATTCGCGCGCCATCTGTTGGTCATTCTAAAGACTTATTGAACTACCCTCGTATAACAATCTTTCGCACGTGCTACATCTTGCGGACAAAACATTCCGTATTCGATTAAGACTTGATAAACATTTTTAAAAAAACGGTGCTTATGAGCGGCTCCAGTAAGAGAAAGAGGTAAGAAGAAACCGCCGCTCTGAATGATTGTACGTTTTCTGCTTTTCCATGCTGAATCCCTGCTACCTTTCGTTTTATTCACCAATTTTCACAGAATTATTTTCTTGTTTTTGAATCTATGTTTTTCAGAATCTATAAGTTTTACCACACCGTGTGGTACATTTAGCGCCCACTCACAAATGCCCTTTCAAGGCTGCGCGCTGCTGATTATCTACGTGACAGAGGGCAACCAAAAGAGCCACGTGTTTCTTTAAAAAGTGTTTCCCAGATACACAGCGCAAGCACGAGTCACGGGTATTTTTTTGCTATGGTGGTGGGAGATAACATCCCGATGTTATCTAAGCCATTGCCGTTGACAGACTGTTTTTCAGGGACGCTTTTTCTAGCCTTTGATAAATACTGTTTAAAGAGATTTCGACGAAAATTTAGGTACATAGGCGAATTTCGCTTTATCGTCGGGAAATATACTCGAGCGAAATCGAAACTCATCCGAAATGTCCTGCTTTAAATCTAATAGTAAGTAACTATGCGGTCGACTGCAGGCGTCAATGTGCGCTTCTTGTAGAAAGCTAGGATCTTCGGGATAGACTTGACGCGCGAGGTATTGTATTCGAACGCGATCTCGCGGATTTTTAAAGGGTACGATATGACTCGTGTTAAGCGATAGGTCGCATTGATTGGAACCCCTATTGAAAAATGTATTGCGGAATGAAAATCACACTTATATTTTTGTGATGGCAGCCTTTCGTGGATAACTCGAGTACGGTGTTATTCGAAGACTCGCGCATGAGATTGTCGTGAATTAGTAATTTTTATTTATCGTTATCTTGCGAATAATCGATCGCCTGTAGTAAACCCTCTCTAAATTCGATGCCTCGATTACCGGGAACTTTGACCTCGTTTCGGTACGCGTCCTACCATTTCGCATAGTAGAAGAGAATGCGATCTAATTGCACGTTACACACCTGAGGCAGATGTGCGAGATAACGTTTCACGAAAACATGGATTTTATTTAATTTTCTCGCGATCCAGCACGATACCCTTATCCCACTCGTATTCGAGTAAATAACGGGATTTCGACGCCTCGTCCGTGCACCAGTCTGGGTAATTACTAGCCTCCTGTTTAATTTTCACAACAGTCTCGTACTGCCACAGGATATATATTTCGGTTATGCGGTAGCCAAGTTCAATGGCTTCACGCAGTTCGTCGGCCACCCACGTACCGGTAAACTCGCGATCGATAATGTTTTCATGATTACAGTCAATCTCCCGTGCTTCATCGCAGCAAGATCGACAAAGCGCAAAGAGTAAACGTCCGTGCATTTTAACAGGTAAAACCGGTAGATATAAGTTTCGCGACGGAAGAAATTTACATTTGATTAGACCCTCGTCACGATCGAGTTTGTTATTATCGCCATCAGTCAACTCGACATTAACCCCCCACATAAATATGCGGGTGACCTATTGGAAACTTGCCGCGCTTGTAGACGTAGGGATAAAGAGAAAATATATCGGTGTATTTAATTTTTTTTTCCACTTTCTACCGTTTGTAAACATAATAATCAATAGGTCTTCAATAGATATAGTAAAATAACTTCTTATGTAAAGCATGCAATTTCATATAAACTTGAGAATAAACAATGCATTTCAACAGTGCAAAATTGTTATAGAATCTTATTTAAATCCAGTTGAGTAAGAATAGGTATGCGGTTAGATATATTGTCTTTTCGTACAAAGAGATTACCTTTATTGGTCTAAAGATAATTATAATAATATCGATCAACTCTTTCTTTAGCTAACGCGCGTAATTTATATATAGCAGAAGGTAGTATTTCATAGATATTTAATTTACACTTTACAGTACCGGAAAATAGATCGCAATAATTAAATTCACCAAATTTATGCTTGATTCTGAAAGCATGTTCACGGGAACCCACCGACTTAAATTTAATAATAAATGAGAAATTTTTATGAGAAATAAATAACCCCTCTCGATTTTCTATGCTTTATTCTTCCTTCTTAGGGAGAAATTGACGCACTTCAAGTACATCATTACAGAGATAGTCGAGTTTTAAATGTTTTAAAATAGCATTCGCAATATCACTTAAAGGGACATCTGCAGAGTACGGAATCCCTGTCACTATTAACTCTGTACTAAATGGAGAATATACAAACAAATCTTTTAGATAACTAATTTGAGTTCACAACGAAGCATTTTCTTCTTCGAGCGCGCATATTTTTGTAGAATGTTGATTAAGGATTGAGCTAAAAGTAGTAATTTGAGTATCTAATGGTTCTACGCGAGTCAATATTTTCACCATTCACAGTAATTGCATTAAAAAGTAAAGAAAAATGTTGTGCCTGGGAAAAATGTTCTCAGCCGTCGAGAAGACTCATGATGATCATGTCGTATGTTGAATAACATGAATAGTATTTCGATGACAGAATAATCAGCGTTCGCCCTTTCTCATAAAATAAAATACTATGATATATAGTGTTTATATCCGCAAAAGCGTAATGATACAATGCACTAGGTCGTGCACTCACTAAAAAATACAGCATATGAGGCATTTAACGTCAAGTGCCCTGAGCCGAAAATAAACAGCAAAATCAGCGACTTTTGCGTTCGATATAAATAATATAAGACTTGTTTTTAAAAAATGTATCAATAATGGTTTTTATACTTTTTTTCACGAAATTTTTTGTGGTTATAACCATTTTTTAAAATTTTCATAATTTGACCTTGAAAAATCAAAAAGAAAACTTAATTTACATTTTTCTCAAGAAACGTCATTTTTTAAAATTTTTTAATACTTTTAAATGAAAGGTCAGATTTTTTTTACATAAAAATCATCTTTGTCTCAAACGGTTTTTTTGGTATAATCAAATAACAGACCTTCGAAGAATGCGTGACCCTCCACCGCGCCAGCGCTGGGGCAGCGCAGCTTCTATCTCATAAAAAAGTGTAGTTAAAATGTAGTATGTATGATAGATACACGTTTCTTATATTTTTCTTAAGTTTTCTTTTTGTTTACATTAGAATTTTTTACTCCTTTCGTAACTTTTTTTTAATCGTATTGGTTTTCTTAATTTTGGTTTGCTTCGTCTGCTTTATTGTTTTCGTAATTTTTGTTTTCACTCAAATTAGCTTTCTTGGCTTTAATTCGCTTTGTCTCTTTCACTCTTTTAACAAAAATGTCGTACTTTGTAGACTGTGAAAATTTCTTCATTTTTAGTTTAACACTTGCGAAAGGTATAAATGCGTGATACTGCAATGTGCCTGGAATCGTCACTGCGTTATCGAATCTTTCTTTTAAAGCATTCGCAGTTAAATCATAACTTTGTTTGGTACTAAAAAATACCTTCGTTTCTTTACAGTAATTTTTTGCCCATGAATATAAGACTATAGCATCAAGAATATGATTTACTGTAGAACATTGTAAGCTAGCCCGTTTCGCACTTCTTTTCAAATTAGCTCCTATACTGTCATATGCACCTTTACCGTGAGCTGTAACATGAAAATGCCACTCAGCAGTGATTTCGAAATATTGTTTATGAGCAAGAAAATTGGCGAGACTACTTTTGTTCTTAAGATGCTGACCTGCTCCATCTGTGACGTAATAAATTTTTGTAACCATAAAGTTTGAATTTAAATAATCAATGATTATTTTTTGATATTCATAAACAGCAATAGCGTCATGATTTAAATTATCAGATACAATAACCATACATTTGTGTTTAAGTTTACCAGCTTCTATATAGTAAACAACTATTGTAAATACAGTAGCTTGATTATTATTCCAATGAAAAGATTGCGCTGAATTTTGAACGACAAACGCGTAGTTTTGAGCAAAATGTAATTTTAATTTAGATAATCTTTCACAAAATTCGTCTACGAATTCGTAAACTTTCATTACTTGAGTCTTTAATGTGCATCTATCAGTTTGTGTCCATGTATCAAACCTAATTTCTTCAATATCTTTATCGTCGAAAACTTTTGTTAAATAATTTTTAATTTCTGCTACACCAGGACTAATTGTACACTCCCCTAGAAAACAAGTATCGTTAGGATCTGAACATACAATTACATTTATGCAGTCACGGTTAGTTTTCCAAAGGTTTTTTTAAAGTTATTGTCGCATTCTTTAAATCAATAGCATTAAATATTAATTTTACATTTTACTGATGTGTACAAACGCAAACTGTATGAGTTCCGCTGGATCCTGCTAAAACATAGTGAAGGGATCTAAATTGTGTAACGTTAGTGAAACATATCTTTACGTCTTCATGCTCAATTTTGAATTGAGCATGTAATTCGTTAATATTACAAAGTAATAGTCGTTTTTGCATGTGAACTCGAGTTCCATCATCTTGTTTCACTGATACAAAATCCTTTATTCCAGGCATTAATCGACTTATGTCATCTCGTTCATAAAATTTATGTACTAAAGTACTTATTTCAGTAGATAGTAACTTCCGTTTTTTTGGAATTGGAGATGCTAAAATACCATGTTTTGAGACCAATTCTTTCACAGTTCTTGCTTCTCGCTCAGTCGATTTAAATTCTAACATTAATTCTGCGCGCGACCAATATTTTGAAATGAGAGTAAGCAATAATATTTTTTCGTTTTTATCATTAACGTTTGAACTTTTCTTTGATTCGATCAAGGGTAGCATCGCCGACTTTATGATATTCATTATCACATTGAACAAAATAATTATTATCTACTGGAGGGGTTATATCAGAATCTCGAAGAGATTTATAAAAATTAGCTTTACATTTTATACAAATTTTAGTTTCTGCTGGGAGTGAAGAATATTTATTTTTTAATTTACTAGTTAAATGAAATAAATTATTTTTTTCATTATGATTATCCTTTTAAAAAGGATTAAAACATTTAAATTTTCACGAAACATCATTTTTTGTTGGTGGCATTATGTAAAATAATTTTTTAAACTAAATTAAAAGAATATAAATGGATATAAAAAATGAAATAAAATAAATATGATTATGAATCAAATCTGTAATAAAATAAGATGTATTTAATTTATAATGTACGAATTTAATATACATACAATATTCTAATTACTGAACTATACATAAATATTGAATCAATTAGAATACGATTACCTTAAATACTGATGGATCAATATTCAATTTAATAAACAAACTAAAAATATCAACTTTGTTCATTCTTACTTATACATTTCCTTGCACTATTCATTTGTGCATAGAAAACAAAGTAGATTTCGTTACCTACCAACGAAAAATAAATCAACTCGCAACTTTGTAATTACGCTTGCGATATTGTCGGCGCGTCGGAAGTCACGCGATCTCCGAAGCTCAGTTACTCGAAAATACCAAAAAACCCTTTTGAGAAAAAAAAATGACTTTTATGTAAAAAAAACTGACCTTTAATTTAAAAGTATTAAAAAATAAAAAAAATGACGTTTCTTGAGAAAATTCCAAATTTTGTTTTCTTTTTGATTTTTCAAGGTCAAATTATGAAAATTTTTAAAAATGGTTATCACCATCAAAAAGCTCGTGAAAATAAACTATAAAGCGCATTATTGATAAATTTTTGAACATGTCTTATATTATTTATATCGAACGCAAAAGTCGCTGATTTTGCCGTTTATTTTCGGCTCAGGACACTTTACGTACAATGACTCATATGTTAGGTGTGTAGCAGACTAAATCTCAGCTGCGTCGTTGCACGTGTGTGCATCAGTATTTAGTATCGTTTACAGCCTTGCCAAAATGACGGAATTTTGTGGAGAACAAAAGCGCCGTTGCCGTTGCCTTACCAGAAATCAAGCCGCATTCCCAAGAAAATGATACGCGTGTAGCAGATTCAACATGATAATAAGCGCAGATCCAAGCCGATGAAATAATCTAACAATCAATGTAACAGAATTATAAATGCAGAAAAAACGCAAGCTTAACACGTACAGAGCAAATAGTACGTAGCAACGAAGCTTGCAATTAAAAGGGGAGTGATATGAAGTGTCTGTTGTACAAAGAGGGAGGGAGAGAAAGAGAGAGTAATGTACAAAAATACATTACATGAATTGTTATTTCGTCATTACATTAAAAATCTTTGATCACTATCACAGGTCGTGAGTATATAAGTATAATTGTTTCACAATTTGTCATTATCTAATATATCACACTATGTCAATAATATCGCAGTTTCATAACAATTTCTGGAGACTCACTCATTCTTGCATACCCGTACATCTATCACGTCACAATTTAAAAACAATTACAATTAAGCAGATACGTACACTCATCACACACGCAGATAAATACACTCACTTACTTTATTAATATATACATTTTTACGACATTATTTCACGATTGAGACATAAAACACGGGAAAATAGATAAACTAATAAATAGATAAATAAATAAATAAAATAAATAAAAATAAATAAGTTAATAAATAAATAAATAAATAAATAAATAAATAAATAAATAAATAAATAAATAAATAAATAAATAAATAAATAAATAAATAAATAAATGAATGAATAAATAAAAATAAATAAATAAGTAAATAAATAAATAAAAATAAATAAATAAAAATAAATAAATAAGTAAATAAACAAATAAAAAGAAATAAATAAGTAAATAAATAAATAAAAATAGGTGCCTGCCTAACGCCGTTTTAAACTTACATAAGGACGGCAGATACCTCTCACTGCAGGGGAGTGAGTTCCAGAAACGCGAGCCATGTTGTTTTGTCGACATTGAGTCGCAGTCCGGATGCTTTGGCCCACGCCGACACTACCCGCGCAATAGCCGACATGCAACTGATACCCACATGAAGATCTCGCCATGTCACTTGAGTGTAGGTTTACAAGTCGTCCGCGTATAGCAAGTGTTCAACATCACCACCAGTCAGTACGCCTTGTAAGTCATTGATGTAAAGACTGAATAACAAGGACACCAGGACTGAACCCTGTGGCACACCCAAATTGGTGGTTAGTCAATCTGATTCCCCATTGTTGTCAGTTATGACTTTTTGCCTACGACCGAAAATGTATGATTTGATCCACAGAAGAACACTCCTGAGAAAAACCATGCGTATCAGCTTACGAAGTAATTTAGATGGTGATATAGTGTCAAACGCCTTGCTAAAGTCGAACAGTAGCAGTATGGTCATCAGTTCCTTATTGTCATTAATCCCAGTTCGTATGCCCTCAGTCCGTTTTAGTAGTACTGTCTGGGTGCTGTGATGCTGTCTAAAACCGGTTTGCAGAGGATACAGGTTTTTTTTGGATCTTAGGAAATCGGTAATCTGGTCTTGTACTATCTTCTCCAGCACCTTGGAGAGAAAACTCAATAGTGCTATTGGACGAAAATCTGATAGAGAAGATGGCACTGAAATCTTTTTAAGAGGCACCAAGTGAGCCTCTCTCCAAGCCTCAGGGAAGATACCTTCAGACATAGAGGAGTTGAAGACCCTCGCTATATGATGACTTACATACGGGAGAGCCTTGGCTACGATGCTTTGGGGAATACCGTCCTCACCCCTAGCCTGCGACGAGAAGTGAACAACAGCCAGGACTACATCCGTCGTTGTAACGCCTTTGAAAACAAAGCCGTCGTCGCTGGCCGAGTCCAGGATGCTACTCAAATCAACGCCACCTTCGCTCTGTGAGATGGATACCTCCGCAAAGTGCGAGTTCAGATCACCCGGTGAGAAGCCATGCAACCCTCCTCCCCGTGCCCTTGGCAGGAGCCCCAAGCCCTTTAGTGCTTTCCAAATACCCTTCTTATTTTTTAGGGCTTCAAAAATTTTATTCTGCATGTAAGTCTCCTGCACGGTTTTCATGCGTTGTTCTGTTTCGGCTGCGAAAGATTGGTACTCCTGCCAGAGATTACCGTTTCTTGTGTGTCTAAGTCGTCTGCGTACAGCGTCACGTTTTTTTATTATGTGAGCCAGTACAGCGTCAACTCATGGAGGAATTGCTTTATTTTTTGAAGTAAATAGCTTCAGAGGGGCAAGCTCATCTATTGTCCCCATGGGATTGGCGCTGAGCTGTCCCAATAGATTGTCCATGTTGTTATTGTCCAAGTAATCAAACGCCGCCCAGTCACAGTTACTCAGGTAAAATAAAAGATCTTCCTGTTTTATTGACTTAAAATCTCTATAATTAAATGAGTCGGTGATAGGGCTATTGTTTAATTTAAAATCTATCTCAACATCTATGAGTGTATGATTACTAGCACAGAGCGCCGCCTGATTGCTGGCATTCAGCACCATGTCGTTGACATCTGTCATAATGACATCAATCCGTGATATTTATCAAACATATATAAAATTTGAGCCTCATTGGAAGGGCCTTAAAGCTTCTAAATTTATTAAATAATTCCCTTGATAAATGTTCGTTTATAAAATTTTTGCCATTTATGATTGCATCATTAGTCTCCTGGTCAAGTGCCGAGATGTCAACGTCTTTAGTGTAAAAGCCTGTAATACTTTTTTTTTCTCGCATAATTTTATTTCCTAACACACTGCTGGAGAGGGTAACAATCAACCCACGTTGACCGTCTGTGCTCGCTGCTTACCTCGGCTGATGTTACAGAAATCGGCTCATCTGACCGTAGCAGGCGGGTATTTACTAAGTCTGTTTTCTGTATTGATGGGAAGACACGACATAGTATAGCGTGTACCACATCCACACGCTTGGTGCTATTACCTTAAAAAATATTAGAAATTATTAAATTTTTATTGCCACTTGTATTGTTGTAAATATGTGTTGTCCTCCCGCCGACCATTTTCACCCGCGTGCTTTGTGTAGATGACGTCGAAACCGTATCTTGCAGTGTATAATTGCTTTCGTCATTAATATTATCAATATTATATATATTATTGTTATTATTTACATTGTTATTAATTACGCTATTTTTCTTATCATTACCAATACTAATACTGTGGGGTGAAAGAGTTGTGTTTTCCTTACTGGTAGGCCAATTTGGTAATTTTCAATTTTACTTATAAATTCTTGATTTTTTTATTAAATAATTTCCATAGTTTTCTTTATCTTATTTATTGCAGTTTCGTGGTTGTTGTTTATAGTCTCGTGTGCTATAATTTTTCATATATCCTTTAATATTTCGGAGTTGTCGCTTTCAATTTTATTAATTTTTTCGATTATTATTTTAAAGTCATGATCGTATTTCTTTGTTTCACTATTGTTTTCGACTAAATTTTTCATTCCAAAATTAAATTGCTCTATATTATCTAATCTGTCTATTATTGCATTATAATTAACTTCAATCTTATTCAACAAATTGTTTGTTATATTATGACATGTTTCATGTATATGTTTGTTTTTAATTTTAAAATCATCAATTTCTTGACAAAGCACTTGCTTTTCATTTATCATCTCCTCCAGCTGGGAGTGTTGTTTTAACATCTTATCCTCTATTTTCTGCAGAGGGTGTTCCAGAACCGGGAACCCTGGGCCCTAAATGAATAGAGACCAGTATCAGTGCGCGATCTCTGAACCGAGAGCTCTGTAACGCCATTCCTACTGGAAGTCCTGGCCGTGCTTTTACCAAAGAGAGCCGCAAGTTACGAAGGTTACCCCATGTTTATTGCTTTATACAATAACAACCTCACAAAGTACGCTCTTCTTTTCTTTAAACTATACTAGCCAAGATATTGCATGTAAGGAGTGATGTGCTCTTTCCAACTAACACCAAGTATGCATCTCACACATGAATTTTGAAGTCTTTGTAACTTCGTTTCAAGCTCACCGACACGTCAAGATAAACCACAGAACAGTAGTCTAAGTGCGTTACTACCAGCACACATGCAAGCTGTTTTGGCAAGGCCTCGGTGGTGCATGAACGGAAAAATAGTAGTCTATAGAGAGCACGATTTACCTATTTACATACCGCATCAATTTTCGGTTTCCATCAGAGTTTAGAGTCCATGACAACACCGAGGTTTGTGACGGTGTCAGAGAAAAGCACAAAAACAC
The DNA here is from genome assembly GCA_949152435.1 of Gastracanthus pulcherrimus. Lineage (NCBI taxonomy): Eukaryota > Metazoa > Arthropoda > Insecta > Hymenoptera > Pteromalidae > Gastracanthus > Gastracanthus pulcherrimus. The sequence continues at coordinate 113,061,248 of OX424576.1, read as the reverse complement.
CTTCCTGTAACTCAATGCCGGGCAAATCGAGATCATGCAACCGTTTGATGTTGTATTCGGAGCCAAAAATGATCGCCTTTGTTTTACCCACATTGAGTCGCAGTCCGGACGCCTGGCCCACTCTAATACCGCCCACGCTACATCTGACATGCAGCTGATGCCCACATGAAAATCCTGAAGAGAGAGAGAGAGATAGAGAGAGAGAGCGAGAGAGAGATAGAGAGAGAAAGCGAGAGAGAGAGAGAGATAATACTTATTTCAATTTTCATAAAGAAATTACAGAATTGTGTACATATATTTTCCTACAGCAGTTCATATTCATTGTGTTAGTACTTATAAAATTGTACTTGTAATCACAGTTCGTCAAATTGCATAGAAGTCTATGTTTATCACATATCGTCAAATATATTAAAAATATAAAATTTCATACGATTTAAAATCAGCGCACATACCCTCATTCTCATCACTCTAACAATATATATATATATATACACAATCAATGAATCTCTCTGTCTCTCTCTCTCTCTCTCTCTCTCTATATATATATATATATGTATATATATATACGTATATATATATATATATATATATATATATATAGAGAGAGAGAGAGAGAGAGAGAGAAAGAGACAGAGATTCATATATATATATATATATATGTATGTACAGAGAAACAGAGAGAGAGAGAGAGATTCATTGATTGTATTTATTTATTTAGACCTTGGGGTACGACCCCATGTGGCACGTTTGGTACATATACATGTGATATATAGTAACAATGTAAATTATTTAGCATTCTAACAATGACAGAAAAAGAAAAAGTATCAAATATAATATAAATATAAATGGGCAAATTAGTATAAAATATACAGATGTACATTATGATGTACATACTGATTCGCATAAAAGATTTAAGTGATACGCATTCAGTATTTCAATTGTGCAACCCAGTACATGTTCAAAATCATCCGGCGATAAATTGCAATAAAACAGAAAAACGCTTACTATTACAGTATTCTTATGTAATATTAGATTATTATACCATCACGTTTAACTCGTTGAAGCCATGAGAATTTATTGCGTTGAAAAAGAGTTTGGAAGAGGGAGTATTTGAAGAATGCGATTTTTGAAGGGTCCAGAATAAGGTAGGACAGCGAATTGAGCAGAGTAGAAGAGAGGATAAGGAAGGAACACCTTTTAGCTTCAGGGTTCTTGCGGTATCGCATATAATACATTTCGAGGTGGGTGTCGCGGGGATCGATGCAAATGCTGTGGAACAGCAAGTGGGTGCCTGCCGGGGTGGTGAACGCTTTGTCTGGCGAAGACCTCGATAGGCGGTATCTGCAGATCCGAGCCTATGCTAATTAGCAGGGTACAAAAAGTAATTACTGTGAACGCTAAATAACCCATAAAATAGTCTCTACAACTTTTAGAAAACGAACCTAATTGCAGACGGTAGGGAGTTACGTGAACGCGGCGTTGTATGTTTCCACAGATCGAGCGATTGCAAGCATTTAAAGCTCTTTGATGCTTGAGATCCTCCGTAGCGTCCAGGTCATTGTAAACCACGCACGCGTAGTCCAGTACAGGGAAGATTAGACTCGACTAGATTTTTTCTGAGAGCACGGGACAAAGCGTGTCTGTAAAACTTGAGGCTGTACAAAGAGCAATGAAAAGAGAGAGAGAGGAGATAGATAGATAGATAGATAGATATTAATACATGTAATATTTATTTGTAAAGGTTACAAAAAATATGGTTTAAATATGTTTCTTAAAAATAAAAAATAAAGTATCACGTCGTTAATTTACATAAAATATAATTGCACGTATGCGAAGTCAGGTACATATTGCACTTTGTTGTCAGAAATGTAAACATAAATTCCCAATCCTGTTGTTATATCTATCAGTCATACAATTTAAATTATATACATACATTAAAACAATTACTTATTTCCACTCATACTAATAAATACTCGCATACTTTTAAATACTGTCTCTGGCAGTTAGTAAAACGTTAAAAATAAAAAAAAATAAAAAATATGTAAAATGAATAAATAAATTAATATAAATAAATAGATTAAATAAATAAGACTAGCTGACAACAATATTCAATCCAAGCCTGTGAAGTATTTTTTAACCGCCACCTTAAAGGCTGTTAATAATGGTAGACTACGAATAGCGAAAGGGAGTGAATTCCACAAATGCGCACCTTGCACTTCGAAAGATCTTTGTCCTATCTCAGTGCGCATGTGTGTAATTGAGAGTTCTTTTGTTTCACCTCTTACAGAGCGCCTAGATTCATTCTTTTTGAATAGCGATCTCAGGTAAACAGGTTCTTTAATGTTAGTTATTTTATAGGCGGTGAAAGCCATGAAAACCGCGTTTCTAGAGTCAATTCGTGTCCACCCTAATTTTTCCCTGTAAGGGGTGATGTGCTCATCCTTCCTAGCATCTAGAACGTATCGCGCACATAAATTTTCCAGTCTTTGCAGCCGGCTACGTTGTTCTAGTGATACTTCGAGATACACTACAGAACAATAATCAAGGTGTGGAAAAACTAGAGCCATGGCCAGATGTTTTCACAGATTCTGAGTGGTATACTTTCTAAAGAACCTCAAATTATACACTACTCTATTAATTTTCTTTGTAACCATATCTATGTAAGACTGCCACGTAAGTTTAGAATCAAGTATAACACTCAGGCTCGTGATAGTCTGCGAGAAAGGTACGGAGATGCCGTCTCCAAAACTTAGTTCCGGCATACCTCGCGACTCAAGACTATTTATACATTTACAAGAGCCGAAAGCAATAGCTTTAGTCTCAATCTTATTTAGCTTGAGAGCGACACCTCCGGTCCAATCAGCCACCGCCTGCGCGACCCTGGACAAGATTTCAACACCTTCAACAAAGTTTTCCTGACTGTTCTGTACATAAGTCTGTAGGTCGTCAGCATAGAGCAGATGCTTGACGCACCTAGGGTCATCCTTTTTTAGATGTTTGTTCAAGTTCTCGAATAGCTCTTTCATGTTACTTATATAAAGACAAAACAGCTAGGGTCCCAACACTGAGTTCTGAGGCACTCCAAGATTTATGGATAGCCAAGATGACTTGATGTTGGATCATGTTACAACGGCTTGCCTTCTACCTAATATATAAGATTTTATCCACACCAAGGCATGTCTGGAGAACCCCAGAGCTCGCAGCTTTGTCAAACAGTAATAAAAGAGTAACCAGTCTTCTGTCAATCCTCGTTCGTATGACTTCAGTTAGTCTTAGTAGAGCTGTTTGCGTTGAGTTATTCTGTTTGTACCCGGACTGCAAAGGGTCCAGTTGTTTTGTCCCTTTCATATGTTCCACTGTCTAATCATGTACAATTTTTTCCAACACCTTAGAAAGAAAGCACAGCAGTGCAATCGACCAAAAGTCCAACACTGACACTGGTGTACTACACTTGCCAAGTGGCACTACTTGTGTCCCCTTTCCTAGGTTCGGAAATATTCCCTTTTCCAGAGGGGAGTTGAATAGGTTCACTACGTGTTGTCCGATTACTGGCAATGCCTTTGCAACTATACTTTGCGGAATGTCATCCTCGCCCCTTGCTTGCGAGGCGAAATGCGAAATCGCTAGTACGACATCTGCGATGCTGACTGTCTGAAATTTAAACTCGTTATCACTGGCCGATTTCAGTATATCACCCATAGCTTCGTTATTTTCATCAGCAGTTTTGGAGACTCCCGCGAACTGAGTATTAAGTTCCTCCACTGTGAACCTATGTAACCGTCCCTTGGTTTTAGGAAGAAGTCCCAAGTTGCGCTATTCTTTCCATATATCGCTCTGCTGTTTTCCCAGCAGTCTACCTTGATAATAAGCAATACGCGCTTATTACATCTTAAGCCAAGATTCGTTACGAAACTTTAGGAACTCCTCATAAAATCGCACATCACCCGTTCACTTGTAATGTCTATATGTCGCGACTCGTTTTTTATTAAGTTGTTCAATGTCGACGTCAACCCAGGATGGATTGCCTTTATGAGATTTAACTCGTTTTATAGGCGCAAGGTTGTTTATTGCGTTTAATAAGTTATTATTAAGGCAGTCCAACGCTAAATCAATGTAGCCATTACGCGCATTCAAAATAGACCAGTCACAACTCGATAAGAAAGACTACAATTCTAACGGATTTATGCTCCTATAATCTCTGTACGAGAAAAGTTCCTCGCACAAAGTAGGCGCATGTACATTTATGGCCACATCAATGATTTTATGTTTGCTAGGCCAAGTTGCATCGCGGTTTGGAAGTTCCGTCACAATGTTATTACTGTCTACAAGTATCACGTCAACCCATGTGTGCGACGGTCAGGTATGATGTGTAGCCCCGTGTTGGACACTTTGAAGTGACAGTTCAGCAGTAAGTTTGCAAAGAAACTTCGCATCATCACTGTCGGTCAACATATCTGTATTCAAATCTCCCATAATAATTTTGTAACTGTATGCATCACAATATTCTCTTAACTTGTCGACAAAATCCGAATATTTAATAAATGCAATGGCAGGGTTTTAGATATGAGAGGGTTCAAGTTGTAATAGAATCTTGGCAGTGATGAGTACAGGGCCTAGCCAACCAATGGGATCAAATAAACGGGCAATATTAGAAAGCACTACTCGCTTTGTAATTAAGTTCGTAGCTGAAGCAGATTCTATATGAAATTCAAATACATCATCATGCGGCTGCCAAGATAGCTCTAATACTGGGATTGTAGGTGATGAGCTAGAAAATGATTCTGCGCCTTCAGCAAGATGGTTAGTAGGCAACCAATTGACGATAGAAGCATCGCTCGATATCCACTTTCTTAAAGGATAACCACCACTCGCAAGTATATTCAAAGTTTCCTTTTGTTTGGCGATTGCTTCATCGATAGAATGGCCACCTGACATTACATCATCAACATAGATTTCATTCTCCGCGACTTCTGCGCCAAGTGGATGAGTAATGTTGCTATCAAGAGCTTCTTTAATGGAGCGACAAGCCAAGAAAGAAGACGGAGTTATTCCATAAGTGACCGTGGTCAGATGAAAGGTTTTATCGAGTTTTTCGGGGCTAGAACGCCAGAGAATTGACTGACAATGCTGATCATCTTTGTGAACTAGTACCTGCCGGTACATTTTGTCTACGTCTGCAGTAAATACGAATTCGTATCGACGCCATTTGCAGACCAGATCAAAGAGATTTCGGACTAGATTAGGCCTCGCGTGAAGCAGTTTGTTGAGTGAGGAACCGGAGTTGGTTCTGATAGATCCATTGAAAACAGTGCAGAGTTTAGTCGTTGTGCTTGACTCCCTCGAAACGCCGTGATGAGGAAGAAAGAAACATTCACTGACATCTTTTCGATTAGATTCAGTGGAAGCAGCGATCATATGCTCGAGTTGTTCATACTCAAACATGAATTTCTCGTAAGCATCTTTGAATTTTAAGTCTTCTTGAAACTTTGCCTCCATTCGCTTTAACATCTGAAGCGAAGGAGCAAATGAATCAGCTAAATTTGCGTTTTGGAGATTAGCAGGATTTTTAAACGGCAATCGAACTACGAAACGACCTGATGTGTCTCTATTATGCATGTTTTTGAAATGATCTTCGCATGCTTGCTCATCTGCAGTGTACAAGTTTTGCTTTGGGATTTCCTCCTGCTTCTAAAAATTCTGCAGAATCTCATCTAACCAAGGCTCTTCTGAGCAATGAAATGACGAGAGTGTAGTGGAAAGTGAACAACTATCTGGTGGTAAATCACCTGATATTATCCACCCTAATAATGTCAAAGTAGCAATAGGCTCATTCTCAATACCTTTGATGACCCGGCCTTCTACGGTACGAGAGTGGATAGAGGTTCCTAGCAATACATCTATATGAGAATCTTCCATGAATTGAAGATCTGCTCTAAACCTTGTATGTGTTTGAAATTCGAGTGATTCTGAGTTGAAGGTGGGCTATAACAAGACACCTTTGGTAGAACTAGTGCTTCTACGTCACATGAGAATGATTTCGATTGGAATCTTGGGCGAATTATGAAGCGAGCTGTAGCTTTGGATATAGTTACTGTTTCTTCCCCTACTCCTCTCACAGCGATATGAGTTTTGTTCTGCTTCAATCTTAATCGTTGACAGAGAGATGTCGAGATTAAAGATGGTTGAGAGCATTGATCTTACTATAGCACGTGCTGCTATTTCGATTCCAGTTGACCCTATTACCTTTATTATGGCAGTAGAAATAAACCGTTTACGATTGGTGTAACCTAGGTTGGTTGCACCGGAGAATGTTGATTGTTTTAGAGCATTAGACTTATTTTGAGTTGAACTCTAAAGACGTATTCGAAGAAAATGACAATTTTTCAGGATTATGAATGACAACTTGTGCTCAAGAATCAGATCCATCGTGCAATAAGCTATGATGTTTACCTTTACAATGAAAATATCGTCCATTTGAACTACAATCCTTATAGAAATGTTTACCTAAGCAATTATAGCAGAGATTTTTTGAGGAAAGTATGTCCTTGCGCTCAGACAATGACATATTTGAACGAATCACAAGTTGAAATATAATGCAATTGATTACAATGAGAGTACTTGTGACTCGGTTTTTTAGTGGACTGTTTTCATGAAGTCGAGATTTGAATAGAATGAACTGAGGATAACGACGAAGAGTTATTATTACGTGATTTGGATTGAGTTAGCTGCTTCTGCTTATTAATATTAGGTAGAATTGATAACCTCCTTCTATGGATTCTAAAATAATAATCTGAGATTCAAGAAACCTTTTCAATTGATCTGATGTGGGAGGGGTTTTTGGAATTACCCATTTGTTTCTCCCAATCACGACGAGAGTTAGTGTCGAGTTTACTAACTGTTATATGCACCACGAGATCTCCCTATTCATCTACCGTTCTATTTAATGATTTTAGAGAATCAAGTGGACTAAAAGTTTCGTTCATCAAATGTTTGAGTTCTGAAGATAACTCAGAATTCATGGAATTTACGGACAAAAATTCTGAGAGGTGCTGGTAAACTAGCCGACGTTGATTCTCATAATAATGACTAGTTTTCCCCAAGCATTCGCATAATTAGCATCAGTAATGGTGATATTCTTTATTTTATCTAGAACCTCCCTATAGAGATGAGTTCGAAGATAATACAATTTTATAACTGCAGTCATATTGTCTCTACGGTGAATCAGTGTACGAAACATGTCGCGAAAATTTTCCCCATCAGTATATTTTCGCCGAATTTGAAAACATCCATTTTCGGTAATGATGAAAAGAGAACGAACGATTGAAATTGAGCAGCAGTAAATTGGGATTGAGGAGATGCAGGAGTTGCATTTTTTGCTCGTTTTGCTTTTTCCTCTTTGTCCCATAAGTCAAGAAAATCAGTATAATCACCCTTTCTGTCATAATACGAACCTTCTACTAGATCTGCGAGCTTCCTTGAGAAATAGTTATATTTCTTATCAACATTTTCCAAATTCATGATTTTTTCATGTTTTTGGCGAAATTTATCATAGTGAACTTGAAGTGCTTGTGAACAAGATAATGCGGCACGTTTTGTCATACTATGAGTTTTTGATTTGAAATTTTTGTATGAAGTGGCGATTTTGTGCTGAAGAGCAAGCTGAGATTCAAAAAGTGCATCCAGGATGAATGACAATGTTTAAAATGAACTTAAAACCTAAGCAATGAATTAATTCTAATTAGAATTAATTGAGATAATCTTTAAATAATTCAATGAAATTTGTATATAATGATGCTAGAATGCAGATATCATTCGAATAACCAATACGAAGATTCAATTCTTGAGAGGGCTATGAAATTGATTCGCATGTACAATTGATTTTCATCTAGATGTGATTTAAATTATTGATGCCAATGATTCAATTTGAGAGATATTTGTCAAGTTCATTCGCATTATAAAAAGATTACGAGTCTAGAAGCGATTCAAATAATTAATGAATGTGAATGAATAACCTGAGTGAAAATGAAAATTAATTCGCTTTAAGAATGGTTTATAAATCTGGAAACGATTCAAATAATCAAATGCGAATGAATAACTTCAATGAAAACTAAAAGTTAATACGCATTATGAAATGATTATGAATCTAGAAATGATTCAATAATCAAATGCGAATGAATAACTTTGATTGAAACGAAAGTTAATTTGCATTTAGAAAATATTATTAATCTAGAAATGATTCAATAATCAAATGCAAATGAATTACTTACATGAAAACTAAAAGTTAATTCGCATTATGAGATGATTATGAATCTAGAAATATGTCATTCAATTAACCTGATGCCAAAGGAATATAATTAATGAATGATCATTGAGATTAAACTGAATGTAAGTCGAGCAGCCAATATGAGTATAATTGCAACTATTGAAATTTATACTATAAGTTACGCAATATAAACTATGAACTTAATTCACGATTGTATGAATAGAGAGAGATAAAGGTAAAATAAGAGCTCGTTCAAGCAACCGACTAAAGCTAATGTCAGGTTTTCATTCTGAGCTAGCTGGCTGCTGTGAGTGAGTTGTCAGCTCTACGAGTGGCTCTGGTAGCCTTGAAAAGCAATCCCTGAAATTATAATTTTCTTAGAGATAGCACTGCGATGAAGTAAAGCACTGATATTTTACTTTTAGTTCTCAATCTTAACAATATATAGGCATTTATGCGAGTTTACGTTTAGGTTGCCAAGAATTGAGTTTGCTATGAAAGCAAAGGCATAAAGCTTTGAATAATACAACGAGATTGATACTAATCCTGATTTGTATACCGTACAGCATGAACAGCTGTTATTTGTTCACTTTACTAAAAAATATTATGATTGCGAGGACTAGAGATTTCTTAAATACTTTTAACTTGACTGAATTGAATCTAATAGAACGATTCAATAATAATATTTAATTATTTAAAAGTGAAAAAATCAGAATTTTATTCCCGTGTGATGACTGCTTGCTGCTTCCATGATGTATCAGAAGTCCAGAGCGGTTCGCATAAAGTACCGATGGCAGCTGGATCACGTGATGATTGAAGCGAAGCAAGGCAGCGATGGCAGCAACAGTGTCCAGTAGACCAGAGCGGCTCGCATCCATTACCGATGGTGACTGGGTCACTGTAGCAGCTGCGTCGACGGCAGCAGTAGCGAAGAGGAATGTTAGCGGGCGCGCTGTGGCGATGTTCTGTGCGGTTTGTAGTCGAGCAGCAGCGGCAACAATAGCAGCAGTAGCAGAAACCCAGGCTGCACGACGTGATAGGCGGTCGCGTGCAATCACGCGTCGCTATTGAGAAAGGCCTCGAAATGGCAGCGGCAGCAGCTCGCAGCGTTGAAGTCGATGGTGGTGGGCACACGATCCTGCGGTGCTGTGTTGTCGTTAAATTTAAGGCAGAGCTCTCCCTAGCTCTGTCTCCCTTACTCATGCGAGTGCTGCGTGGACATCGTTATCGGGGCTGGCATCAAGTCGCGCTGCAGCGATGTCCTAGTGCGAGACTCCTGGCCTCGTTGCAGCTTCAATGAATGAGCGTGAATGACTGCGGCATCGGCTGCTTGTACAACAGCGATGTAGACGCTGGCGGCGGCCGCGTATTCTGCGCGGCTGATGTGATGATTGCGGAGTGACAGAGCTCGACCGCTCCGTCTCTCTCGCTCTTCCGAGAGACTGCTGTACGTCGTCGTCGGGACTCACCTGGCCCAGGGTAACTGATGTTGACAGCAGTTGCTGCTTAAGCAGCTTGGACGTATGAGGTGGCTGTTGCGTGTGATCACGCACCGCCGTCGACACGCTGCGCTGCGCCGCTGATGTGCTGATGTCGATGTCGACGACGGCAGCGCAAACCCGTACAACTCTATGGAGCCGTTGATGGCGGGGCAGAGCTTGCTCGCTCTGTCTTACCCGCTGGCGGAGACGAATCCTTCGTGGCCGACCTCGTGCGCAGTTGGAATTGGCTGACGATGATGGCTCCGATGCTCCTTCCGTCGAGCTGCTCGATGTTTTCGGCAAGATGGCGGCGTCCTTCTCGTCAGCTCTCTCCATGAGCTCTTTGAGACGATGTAGCCAGAGGGGGGAGGGGCGGCAGCGTGCTCTTGAGTCGTCCCAGGCTTCTTGAGCGTTGAATAATTCAATGAAATTTAAATTATTCGTTGACCTAAGTTGGTAAATAATTCAAGAAACTATTGAGGCGATGTCGTTGGGTCCGTTGCTTCCGAAGCGTGTTGCAGGACGTTGAGAATGGCCTTGGCACGACTGCCTAGGTGATGAGATTGAGATCGCGCGCGAGGTTCGACGTAGAGACAATAAATTTGCTGTTTTCGTCTTTCGCTCTCTCCTTCTTGCACTTTTTCCCGCGATTCATGCAATTTTATAAGTATTCAAGAGAAAGACGCTGCTTGAGTTTTGTACGAGTCACTGCGCGGAGATAGTCTGAAACGACTATTCGCGTGGCGCGCGTTCAAGATGGCGGCGCGTGACGACTGTGAGTTCTTTTTTAACTAACCGTTTCCTCGTCCACCCGCTACGAAGGACCAATGTTTAGATATGATGAGGGTTCAAGAAATGAATGGTCGATAAGTAGTGGTAAAAATAGATAGATCTATTCTTGATTAATGGAGATGTGATGTGTGCGCGCAGGCACTGTAGAGACAAGTGCTCGGTGCGAAGGAGAAAGCGCAACTGAACGCTGCGGCGTTGATGGTGGGCCTCTCTCTTCTGATTGGCGGAAACCTGCTGCTTGGCTAGCGTCTGAATCGTGCGAGGTAGCATGATCGCTGTGATTTCGTACACAGAGGATCTATAGACGACCGCGACAAATACAGGTTCATGTGCACCATATTGTATCTCGCAAATGAAGCACTCGGACTTGTTAGGTTTATCTGGTCCAACAGTGTTTGAGTCAACTAGTACTCTGACCCTATACTTGTTTCGAACGTAAAGTGTGACCCCCCCCCTCCACGTACATTTTTATCCTACCGCACAATCGAGTAACCATTGACTTGAATGAGATTGTTTTCATTCTCATCATCCAGCTACGTTTCTGCCACTCCGAATATAGATGATAGGATTGGCCTTCCGTAAGAAGTTGACGGATGTGCTTGATGCAATGTCTAATAGAATTTTCATTAATACAACCCGCTCTCATATTCACTCCCTTGTTCATCTCACGAGATTTCTCTATTTCTAGTCACACTTATTCTGATTGTACAATCCCTGTAGTTTATACTTTATTGCTATTGACTTTGTATTTATTGCCTGTGTTACAATCATCTTGAGTGTGTAGTGGTGATACTGATTCATTATTGCCATTATTAATGGTGCTGTCCGTATTACTATTGCTATTGTTGTTGTTACTATTATTGTTTTTATTGATATTGTTGCTGGCACTATTATATAAATTTACAATGGTATTCAGGTCTGATATTGTTCTAAACACGTATGTTTGCCTGCTTTCTGACAGTCGAGCGAGGAGCTTGCCCCGTCTATGCCAAATGAATTTAGAACCAAGATTTTTAGCCTTTAATTTTAAGCTTTTAAATTCGGAGTCGGAACTTGACTCCAGAACCTCATTAATAAAAATATTCATATGACACAGGCTCTCGGTAAGCCCCTCACTCAGTCGCGAGAGCTCTATCTCACTTGTATTAAAGCGAGTGAGAGTTGCTTTTGCCTGCATCACCTCTTCTCTTTTAGCTGCACTTGTGAGACGGATAACACAGGCACACAAAGGAAAAAAAGTTCTTGTTCCCGGAACCAAACTAGTATATCTTTATGTTTTTGGGGTCGCTGAATCCGAATCCGGTGACCGTTTGTCTCCATCAGGTCAAATGATGTAAAAATGGTCAAATCGATTAAAATTATTATTCCTATATATTTTGGGGGTCGCTGAAACCAAATCCGATGTTCATTTGATCCGACAAGGTCAAATTCAAGGTTATTTCAAGGTCAAATTTGTTTGTTCTGCTAAACATGAATTTTTCACTGCAGATACCGAAAGAACGGGAAATTTTACATCTAGATATGTATTCAATTTTTTGATAACATAACCCCCAAGGTCATTTCAAGGTCACTTCATGTTGTTGTATGGAGGATTCATATGAAAATTGCAAAAATCAGAAAATGTGTCTTCACGGGACTAAACTACTATGTCAATATGTTTTTGGGGTTTCTGAGTTGGAATTCGAGGTTCGTTTGCTTCCAGTATGTCAGGATAAATTTTATTTTAAGGTCAAATCCAACAAAAATGTTCAAATCTATTCGCATCATCACTCGGTTATATTTCTGGAATCGCTGGAACGTGCATTTTTTATCTCACTATTCTACTGCTTCATCGTTTCGTCTTCTTTTATATCGTACTCGTTTATCCTCAAAAGATCTCTGCAAGGGATTTCTCTTGCGTTTTTTTCATTTTTCCGTACTTTCTCTCTGCAACATCCAACAGAAATCTGCCATCATGTTTTCATCCCATCTACCCTGAAATCTTCGTTCTAGATCTTTGAAATCTTGGTGAAAACGTTCTCCTTGTTCTTCACTGAAATCGCCAACATTATCTGCTCTGCCCCCGAGAGGGCATCGGGTCCACCTCCCAGTGTAGCACCGTTCCGGAGAAGGTCTATATTTCAGGAGCCAGCTCTTCGCCGGTAAGGCTGGCGATCCCTGCCTAGTGCATCGGATCGGCCTACCTATTTTATCGACACGCTACACGTCCCTACCACTGCTTCGCATTCGCTCAGGCTTGCACCTGTGAGGCAAGGGAAAACCCGGAACTACACTGAAGGAAAATTTCGGGGAAAAACCCGCCTCGAAACAGCCGGAGTCCAGGGTACTTTTCCCGTTAAAAAACAACTCAGAAAAAATCCGAGTTTTGCCTTCACCGGGAATCGAACACTCGACCCCTGGAGCAAGCGTATATCTGCTAATTAAAGCGTGCGCCTTAACCAACTGAGCCACGGACGCTCTTTGAAGAAGGAGAACGTTTTCACCAAGATTTCGAAAATCTAGAACGAAGATTTCAGGGTAGATGGGATGAAAACATGATGGCAGATTTCTGTTGGATGTTGCAGAGAGAAAGCACGGAAAAATGAAAAAAACGCAAGAGAAATCCCTTGCACAGATCTTTTGAGGATAAACGAGTACGATATAAAAGAAGGCGAAACGATGAAGAAGTAGAATAGTGAGATAAAAAATGCATGTTCCAGCGATTCCAGAAATATAACCGAGTGATGATGCGAATAGATTTGAACATTTTTGTTGGATTTGACCTTAAAATGAAATTTATCCTGACATACTGGAAGCAAACGAACCTCGAATTCCAACTCAGAAACCCCAAAAACATATTGACATAGTAGTTTAGTCCCGTGAAGACACATTTTCTGATTTTTGCAATTTTCATATGAATCCTCCATACAACAACATGAAGTGACCTTGAAATGACCTTGGGGGTTATGTTATCAAAAAATTGAATACATATCTAGATGTAAAATTTCCCGTTCTTTCAGTATCTGCAGTGAAAAATTCATGTTTAGCAGAACAAACAAATTTGACCTTGAAATAACCTTGAATTTGACCTTGTCGGATCAAATGAACATCGGATTTGGTTTCAGCGACCCCCAAAATATATAGGAATAATAATTTTAATCGATTTGACCATTTTTCCATCATTTGACCTTTAAATGACCTTGAACCTGACCTGGTGGAGACAAACGGTCACCGGATTCGGATTCAGCGACCCCAAAAACATAAAGATATACTAGTTTGGTTCCGGGGACAAGAACTTTTTTTGCTTTGTGTGCCTGTGTAATCAAAAGTGACAATCTAGCAGGGTCTTCACGGTCTGCGCTGGGGGTTCTGCCCTTCATCGTAAGGAGAGCGGATTACCTTACACTAACGATATCATTCTTACCGACAGATGGCAGAACGGTGCTGAGGATCACATGAGCGATATCAACAGGGTCAGTCTTAGTTCGAGAACAATCAATTATACATGTGACAGTCAGCTCCCGATTCGCGTCACCGCCACTGTCTTCTCCCTTATTATGGCTGAATATGCTTCCTCCATGGTTAGGCACTGGGACATAATTCGATGCAAGATCACCTTTATTACGCGAGATAAGTGTACTAGGCCGACAGTCCTGCATTTGAATACTATTTACAATTGACGTACTCGGGGTTACGCATTCCGACGAGTCACTTAGGGACACCAGTATCTGCGACTCATTTGCATATTCATCGCTAAAGTGACGATTATTGTTGCTACCGAGCATATCTCTGACCTTTGTGATTAAATTATTAATTTTTTCTTTTAGAACTTTGTTTTCTTGCACCAACAACAGACGATCATTATGCAGACCCTCCAGCGTGGATAACTGCTTATGAATCTTTTGCTCAACTGACAAAACCTGAGCAGTCAGTTTGTCAGACAACAACTCCGTTGCTGGGACAGTAGTCGAAGTACCAGTGTCACTGACAACACCAAGTTTTCTCACTCTAAGCGATTTAAGATCGTCTATTGCTGTTGAAAGAATTAGAAACTGCTTGCTAAACAGATCGATCATGCTCGATGGTATAGTACAGTAATTTATACCACCCAATTCCTGAGATGATAATTCATGAACTTGCTTTCCGCTGCGTCAGGCTTTAACGACACAATAGTGGGGGTGGATGTAGGAAGTGTGTCCCTCATGACATTATTTGAAAATTCATTATTGTTATTAGAGCTTTCCATAATCGATTTATCCGCAGTGTCTGTACTACTTTTATTACTAGTTTTATTCGCTCTACTGATTTTACATCCCTGGCAGATAAACCTGTCTCTGTCTAATTCTATCATACTGTAACATACATCATGGTATGATTTTAGGCAAACATAACAACTACGTAAAATAGCATTTCGTCTTGTAATCTTCTTACATTTAGAGCAAGACGCGTTAGCCATAATGTAAAAGACACGTAGTAAGTATGAGTATGGTGATCCAAAGCCGGAAAAATCAGTAGAGCAAATCTACGTCTAAACAGAAATGGTCAACGTATAGTCAGATTTTGAAATATTTTAGAATAACTAATTAATAAGTTGGTTTAAAATTGATATTTTAATGTATTTGTCATACACGGACACTAGCTATGTAGAAAAAAAGGTTCATTAAAAGTCTATCACAGACCCGATTATTAATAAAAATAAGAAAAATAACAGTCTTTCTACTAAAAAAATTCGCGCTTATGAGTTCGATGGTCTAGCCATCTATTGAGTAGATGAAGATCTAGCTGCCGATGTGGCCGATCAAACAGAGAACGAGATGTTGCTGTCCTTTTTTATAGCAATATTCCAAACTTTACATTTTTTTAAATTTTAGTTTTTTAAAATTTTAGTTTTTTAAAATTTAGTTTTTCAATGAAAGTATAGTTTCTAGGAAGCGATTTTTATAGAGAATCAAGTACTCATAAAATTGTTTGTTTTAAGACCAGAAATGATTTGATATGACTCGTTTTTCATAAGACTGTTGTTGTCCTGAGAAAGAAAATAAAATGTCAAAAAATGGATTTTTTTTACACCGATCACTTGAGTAATACTTGATGTCGTCCCTTCAAAACTTCAGAGAATATTTGTAAGGTATCAGGTTATTAGCTGAATATTTTTGAGCCGATAGGTTCATAATCTTCTGAGATATTAGCGATTTTTCAGTTTAAACACTACTTTTTCACCCTGTATATCATAACCTCTAAGCTTTATCGTTGTGCTTTTTTTGTAGATATTAAGTATAATTATATATGAGATTTATTCTTCTACATTTTTAGCCGTCTACATGTATTATTTAGCGCAAAAAGAAACAAAAACTGGAAAGATTATGTTATGTCAAAAATATTATTTTGTGATTTTTTAAAAATAATGTAATAATGTCATAATCTATTTTTAAAATATTGAAAATGTATTTTTCCATATTATATATAGGTACTTTTTAGAAAATCGTCGAGTTGGCACCCGTGTAACTTTTTTCTATGTGTTCCTTTTGAGAACAACCCTCAGAAAATAATGCACTTGATTTGGTTCTGCTTATTGAACTTATACCATGACTGTGAATTTTTTTTTCTAGCTTGCTTTTTCATCTAAAGTAAACGCCGTACTATAAAAATCTGACGTAATTTACATGAGGTATTATACATTATGGACAACTCTACGTATATCCAAAAGAAAGCTGACATTAAGACCTTTAATTTGAGTGATTGGATCATCTTTGAGGATATTCGGATGAAAAGGTACGCTCAATTTAAAATTACGAAAAAATTTAGGAGAAGAAATGGGAAACCACAACATGCCATCAATTTAGGAGTGTAAGTCTTTGGCATCTTGTAGTCTCTCATTTCGTTATCTTAATTTTTTCGTAATTTAAAATTGACTGTAACTTTACATCCAAACATCCTCGCAGATACTCTTACCATTAGAACTGAAGGTATTAATGTCAGCTTTCTATTGGACATACATAGAATTGTCTGTTATGTATAATAAATACCTCACGTAAATTATGTAAGGCTTTAATAGTTTATCGTTTGCTTTCGGTGGGAAAAGCAAGTTAGAAAGAAAATTTAGTCATGTTGTAAGTTCAATAAGCAGAACCAAACCAAGTGCATTGTTTTCTTGGGTGCTTGAATTATGTTTTCTAAACGTTAAAGCTCAAAAGGTGTACATAGAAAAAAGTTACAGGGGTTCCAACTTGACGATTTTCGAAAACATACCTATCTTCAGAAGCTGTATCTTTGGTAATAGGTAACGAATTTGAACGTACCAAAAAAGGTATTAAAGGTTTTTTGAAGACGAAAGAAATTAGATTTATTTCGATTGAAGTAGTTAAACTCTGTAGAAATGACAGGCGATCAAACATAACCTAAAAATCGAAAAAATTTGCATTCGAAAGTGAGTTTACCAATGAGAGTGTTTTATTATTTTTGAATGTTGTATATTTATACCGAATGACTTAACGGGGCAGGTCTGGGTTAAACCCAGTCCAGAGAAATTTTTATGTTTAAAAGCAATTATTCCGAAAATTTTTATGTTATTAATACTTCATAATACCTTAAATTTTACCGTTGTAAACCCTTAAACTCTTGAGCCTACACATCACAATAAATCACTATTTTCAATACCATATTTACTAAAGAAAGTTTGTTCCTCACGCGATTTTAGGTAACATGATAAACGAAAATTTTTTTCGACGGTTATTCGACTCGTTTTGATACATATTACGAGAGAGCACTTTTTCGTTAAATTTTTTTTATTACTTTTTTCTGAGAACCCATCAATTTTTTTTAAAATATTTTAAAAATATTTCAAAAAATCGATTGGATCTCCGAAAAAAATGATAAAAAAAATACACTACTACCATTGCAGTACTTGTAACTAAATATAGATTTTGTTGGTTTCAATGCCAATTTTGCATACTTCTAAATAGCAAAAGTAGTAACTTTATGTTTTGAAATCTTTTAATTTAACCTTCTAAACTTTTAATATACGAGAGAGAGAGAGAGAGAGAGAGAGAGAGAGAGAGAGAGAGAGAGAGAGAGAAGAGAGAGAGAGAGAAGTAAAAACACGTACTGTATCGCGTATTAACATCAGCTGTAGCGCCGGGACTTGCGGCGCGTTGCGCATAGACAAGAACATACAGAAGGGGCGCAGCTTAAAAGGTTCATTGAAGTGTCAAAACTGTTCAAAACCTTTTAATAATTTACAGATATACTTTTAGGGTCAATATCTATGTATTGGAAACAAAACTAGAAGAACGACCTAAGTCGACTTAAGTCATTCTTTGAGCGAACGGCTCATATACATATAGATGTATATAATGATAATTTTGTTACCTTTATTATGAATCGAATCAAAATTTATTTTTGAAAAAGTTTAATATGTGTTTTTTTACTATTGCATTATCTTAATATTACTATTAGATATAAAATACTTGTATCATTAAATCAATCATATTTTAGGTGGAAATGATACTAATACATGGTCAACTATAGATTGTATAAGTAATACATAAATCGTATTAGAACATGTACAGTACGATGCATTTATCAGTTGCCTGGATGGATACTTATATACAGTTCCTGCTATCACCGATACAACAAAATAAATTAGGTTAGTACATGCAATAGTATATACACTGTCAACTGCTATGTCTAAAAATTCATTTATACTGATCATGGTATTGACAAGTTCTTATAACACACACGCACACATACACACACACACACACGCACGCACACATACATCTGTTTTAATGGCCGAGTTCCATAATAGTCCATGTACAACGAACAAACGTCTAAGTCGAAAATCTTAAATATATCATCGGTTACAATTATTGAAAAAATTTAGGGAACTTCTTTATTCTCGAAACAATGATATACGTATGTGAGTTTCATTACGTTTTGTGATTTTTGTAACAACCCCGAATCTCCTTAAGCCAAGTGTTTCACCGATCTACGAGTTTCGCGCTGTAGTGTCAAGTAAATGTATTTACAAAGTGTTTCAAAATCAATACAAGTGCACTTATAAGTGCTCTTATATTAATAATCTTTTAAAATAATTTGCGCTTTGTCTCTGTCTATAAGGACAAGTGGCATTCACGTTCTAGATGACTGCAAATATATAAAATTCTACACCTAAGGTTTCATATGCAAGAGTGACACAAGAAAACGCTCCAACAGAATAACAGACCATTCTACTCAACTCTATCGAAGGACACACAGTTCAAGAATATGCAGTGGCCTTAAGCTGTGTAATCAATCCTCGAAATATCCTATACGGCTCACTTATATCGCATGGAATAGTTTGTTTCTACTTAAGTAGTAAGGAGTTAGCTGATCAACTAATAAAGAATAACACACGAGTAAATATTAGATCTGATGTACTTACTATTCGCCCTCTCATATCAAAGGCAAAAATAATTATAATCTTTAATGTTCATCCTATTATTCCCCATTCAATGATCGAAAATTAATTAAATAGGTTACATATAATACCTGTTTCTCAATCCACATCTATAAGAACTGGAATTAATCTACCGGAAGTCTCTCACATTTTAAGTTTCCATAGACAGATTTATATCAAGCCAAAGGATATACTAACAATACCTTCAATAATGCAAATTACCCATGACAATACGACGTACTAGATCTATCTATAAGCGGAAAAAATTAACCTGTTTTATTTGCAAACAGGAAGACCACCTTGCTGAACATTGTAAAAGTACAGAAACTGCTACCCAGACTACTGTTACTTAAAAAGCTGAGACAGCTAGTGTAGATGTAGAAGACTATAATACCGAAAATGATAGACAACGCACAAAATTTAAACAACTGCCAATATAAAATTAATAATGAATTTCCGGCTCTAGAAACAACAACAGGTATATAAAGACCGTTCCCGAGCACTAACTTATTTTCAATCTCGATTCAACAAGAACTCAACAATATACGAGGTTAGTTCAATAAGTCTTTAGAATGACCAACAGATGGCGCGCGAATCGCTCCAAATCATCTGTTTTCAGTCAGCACCACTTCCGACTAGATATATGGTGCAGTCACAGTCCACATCTTCTGAGTTTACGTGTTTTTATAACCAATTGAAAAAAAAAAATTGCTTGTTAAGAAAAATGGAAAAAAACGAGTTCAGAGCGGTAATTAAACATTTTCATTTAAAGGGTTTAACTCCATATGAGATAAAAAATGAATTGGACTCAGTTCATGGCACATCTGCCCCTGCCTTAGCAACGGTTTATAACTGGGTAAATGAATTTAAGCGTGGTCGTACATCAATAAGTGACGAACCACGTTCAGGAAGGCCCGTAGAAGCAACTACTCCCGAAATCATCAATAAAATCCACGATATGGTGTTGAAGGATAGAAGATTAAAAGTGCGTGAGTTAGCTGAGGCCACAAGGATATCTATAGGTGCAGTTGTTTCAATTCTACATGAAAAATTAGGCATGAAAAAGCTATCGGCAAGATGGGTGCCGCGTTTGCTCTCAGCTGAGAATAAACGCAATAGAGTGGTCGCCTCTGAGGCTCTTTTGGCGCGCATAAGTCGGAATCCTGAGGAATTTTTTCGTCGATTTGTGACTGTGGATGAAACATGGATACACCACTACACTCCTGAGACAAAGGAACAATCCAAACAGTGGATTTCCACAGGCGAACCAGCTCCAAAGAAGGCAAAGACCGTAAAGTCAGCTGGTAAGGTTATGGCTACAGTTTTTTGGGATGCACGTGGAATTATACTTATTGACTACTTGGAAAAGGGTAAAACAATTACTGGTGAGTATTATGCATCATTATTAGAGCAGCTGAAAGAAGAAATTAAAAAAAAACGACCACATTTGGCGAGAAAAAAAATTCTCTTTCATCACGACAACGCCAGAGTTCACACATGCTTCGTTTCAATGGCTAAAATTGAAGAACTAAAATTCGAATTGGTCGAACACCCACCGTATTCACCAGATTTAGCCCCCAGTGACTTTTTCTTATTTCAAAACTTGAAAAAATGGCTCGGTGGACAGAGATTTACGGACAACGAAGACGTCATTGCCTCTGTAAGTGCTTATTTTGAGGAACTTCCGAAAACGCACTTTTCTGAAGGATTAAAAAAACTTAAAAAGCGATTGACCAAGTGTATAGAGCTCCAAGGAGATTATGTTGAAAAATAAAAAAAAATTTACCCAAAAAAAATTGTTTTTATACTTTATTCTAAAGACTTATTGAACTACCCTCGTAAGTACAAGTAAAAAAATGAAAATAAAATAAAACCATTAAACAAAAATGTTAGAAAAGTAGATTTTTCCCAACATCTACTTCCAGCAAAAGAGCATATCATTGAAAAAACAGTGAATATTCGATTGACTATGATAAATTTATACAGTTTCTAGAAGATACGCATGGTCAATCTAAAATCAAGGAAATTTCTCACAGATACATACAATTGTATAAGTTACCGTAATTTAAAAAGCAGGATAACTCGTTTCGAGGGACGTCTAAAAGCATCAATCAATCAAACCAAAGACAGTGATACAAAAAAGCGTAAATGAAGAAATTATTCGTTTTCGTGTTCCTTTGCACTTTATTCTAACATTTATAAACATGGCTCAATTAATTTATACCAAACCTAAAATATTAAAAATTTTATTGTTCAAAAGATGGCGGGCCGAGGGGCCTGACCCTCCAGACAAGTTCGGGAACAAATGTTATAAGTGTCGTCCCCGACAAAAATTACAAGCAGTGATATGCATTATTTGTGCAAATGTGTACCACATAGACCCATTTAATAAATTGAGTAATACAAAAATCTTGAGTCATACGTTTGTAATCTGCTCTGAACATGATGGTCTGAATCTGACCTCAAAAAAAGTGAAAATGTGTTATATAACGATGTTAGACTGACCATTGCGCAGGTTGAAGATACACAGAGAGAGGACATAAAAAAACAAATAATACAAGAAATCAACAATGAAAGTGCAAGTGGCTTAATGATGACACTATCTATGAAAACCACAAAGTAACGAAAACCCTGAAAATTGAAAATACCTTGCTGAAGGATCTTAACTACGAGCTGCAAGACAAAAGTTTAATTTTAAAATAACTATTAAAGAAAGAAAGAGAGAATCATATTCTTTATTTTAACAAAAGCTCATATGTATATGTAATCTCAAATTCTAAACCACAGCCAAAATGCATACCAAGATTTATAATGAAAAATGCCGTCATGGTAACCACACGTAAAAGTGTTACGGGACAGGGATTCGGAGACCCAGAACCGGCGGCTGGTCAGTGTGGGAAAGTGGGCCCGCAGGCGTCGACATCAAGCAACCGCAGCACTACATTGGTTGGAAACTTGGCCTTTGTAGAGTGGAATGCGACAAGTCAATCTTCATCTTGTATGAATAAGGTGAATAATTTCTGTGTCGTTTGTGGGGAGTATATTCCCCAAGCTCAGAAGTTTCTATTTTCAGATTTATTAGAAAAAAAGTATAACGAGTGCTTCCATATCGATAGCAACACATTCGACAATATTTGGACGCCTAAATCTATATGTTCTAGATGTCGCAGTGCCCTTTATAACTCCAATAAACAGATATTTTCTAGGCTAATGATGTGGAGAAAACCAACCGATCATACTTCTGACTGTTACTTTTGTTTGACCAACGTGAAAGGTTTCAATCGTGTTAATAGACACGCAATTTCCTATGCGCGCGTTACATCTTTCACTTTCCCCGTATATATTAATGCCAAAACCGATGAGGACGACACTATGGATATGGATAATGAGGCTACCAGTGATGAAATTTCCGCAGATAATATCACCATCGGTGTAGGAATGCCAGATCAAAGTTTAAGTACTTCAGAAAATTAAAAAAGTGATACTTGTAGTGGAGAAGAATCAGACATTGAGGACAATGAACTGAATCCAAAGAAGATGAACCAAGATGAACTCAGTGACTTGTGCCGGGACTTAGGACTCTCAAAAGATAAATCTGAACTCTTAGGATCCAGACTGAAAGAGAAACAATTTTTAACTCCAGGAACACGTGTAACACACTATCGTTTAAGAGAATGGTCCTTTAGAAATTTTCTCTAGAAGTTGCCAAATTTAGTTTATTGCAATAATATCGAAAGTTTAGTCAAAGAATACGGAATAAAGTATGCAGCTGGTGATTGGCGTCTTTTTATAGATTCTTCGAAAAGAAGCTTAAAAGCAATCTTGCTCCATAACGGAAATATCTACGCTCCTTTACCAGTTACTCATTCCGTCATACTAGATGAAAAATACCATAACATGGAATTATTGTTGCAAAAACTAGAGTATGCGATTCATAGTTGGCAAGTTTGTGGAGACTTGAAAATATTCACAATTTTGTTCGGGCAACAATCAGGATTCACGTCATATCTATGCTTTATTTGTGAATGGAATAGTCGAGCAAGAGATGATCATTGTGTTCGAAAAACTTGGCCGTTGAGAGAAAAATTGATTTCTGGTGAAAAAATATTAAAAGTCTGAGTCTGATATCAAGAGAAAAAGATCTTCTACCACCATTACATATTAAGCTAGGGTTAGTAAAGCAATTTGTTAAAGTATTGAGCAGAAATGAAAGTGCTGCTTTTATGTACATTTTTCAAATATTACCTCATCTTCCTGAAGCAATAATAAAGGAAGGCGTCTTTACTGGACCAGAAATAAGAACACTCTTAAAAAATGAGGAATTCGAGAAACGAATGATAAAGAAAAAGCAGCATGACGCAGCTTCAGGGAGGTCACAAAAAAATTTTTAGGTAACAATAAAGACCCTGAGTATAAAAATATTGTTGCGAAAATGGTAAATGTTTTCAAAGAAGTAGGATTTTTAATGAATCTTAAGCTTCACTTTCTTGATTTTCACCTTGACTTCTTTCCAGAAAATCTTGGGGCTTTTAGTGAAGAACATGTTCAAAGAATGCATCAAGACCTAAGTGAGTTCGAGAAAAGATTTGAAGGTGTTTGGGGAAAGAATATGTTAGCAGACTATTGCTGGTGTTTGAAAAGAGTCACAAACGTGTCACATAAAAGAAAAGCTGCTAGGAGATCATTTTTCGAAAGTAAACGTAAGCGTTTCAAACCAGACAATGATGACCAAGAGTAAATCGTTTATATTAGAGTTAAGGGGATTTTGGGGTTTATGGGTTTGGGGTTTGTGAGTTAGGGGTTTGTGGGTTTGGAGTTTGGGCGTTTGGGGTTTGTAAATTTGGGGTTTATGGATTTGGGGTTTGTGGGTTAGGGGTTTGTGGGTTTGGGGTTTGTAGTTTGTGCGTTTGCGGTTTATGGATTTGAGATTTGTGGGTTTGAGGTTTGTGGGGTTGGGGTTTGCGGGTTTGGCGTTTATGGGTTTGGGGTTTGTGGGTTTGGAGTTTCGGCGTTTAGGGTTTGTGGGTTTGGGGTTTGCAGTTTGTGGGTTTGGGGTTTGTGGATTTGGAGTTTGTGAGTTTGGGGTTTGTGGGTTTGGGGCTTGCAGTTTGTGCGTTTGTGGGTTTGGGGTTTGTGGATTTGAGGTTTGTGGGTTTGGGGTTTGCGGGTTTGGAGTTTATGGGTTTCGGGTTTGTGGGTTTGGAGTTTGGGCGTTTGGGGTTTGTGGGTTAGAGGTTTGCAGTTTGTGGGCTTGGGGTTTGTGGATTTGGGGTTTGTGAGTTTGGGGTTTGTGAGTTTGGGGTTTGTGGGTTTTGGGTTTGCAGTTTGTGCGTTTGTGGGTTTGGGGTTTGTGGATTTGAGGTTTGTGGGTTTGAGGTTTGTGGGTTTGGGGTTTGCGGGTTTGGAGTTTATGGGTTTGTGGGTTTGGAGTTTGGGCGTTTGGGGTTTGTGGGTTTGTGGTTTGTGGATTTGGGGTTTGTGAGTTTGGGGTTTGTGGGATTGGAGTTTGTGAGTTTGCGAGCTCGGGATTTATGAAACTCATGATTCGTTATTATTTTGTTACAACTATCATGAGAACATTTTTTGAACATCATTTTTAGGTATCTATTTACATCTTACAAATAGGGATCTCAAAATATCGGAGAACCTGCAGTCATTCACTATAGCGGACATAATTACGAGAATTTAAAAAAAAAATGAATTAATTTGACTCATATTTACTGCCTTGCGTGCAGTTTTGATCGTGTTCGTCCACTGTGCGTCATAGTATTCAGTTTAACAAACCATTCTATCAAAGGCAAATGTCAATCAGACTTTTAATTTTTCTAAAAACATGGAAATACGAAATACGAAGGGGGGGGGGGGCGGGGCCACGACATCCCCTTAAACCAATTTTGAAAAACAAAAGCTTTAAATCAAGGATTTGACCTTCAAATGACGTCCAAATGACCTGTAAGGTTCACTTTTACGAAAAGATACAAGCATATCTGAACGTAAAATTGTTTCGTTCTTTCAGAATCCGGGGTCAAAAAAACGATATCGTTCGATTTAAGATGTTCGACCTTCATTTAACCTTGATTCTGATGTGATGGGGTCACACGGACCCCGGGATCGTGATCAGCGACCCCGAAAACATTGATACCAACTGTTTGAGATACATTTCTCGCCATAATAACCACCTAAAGGTTCAAAACAAGGATTTAATCATCAAATGACCTCCAAATGACTTGCAGGGGTCACTTTTACGAAAAGGTAAAATCATATCTGAACGTAAGATCCAAAATCTAACGGAAAGATCCTCCGGATAAGACCAGTAAAAAGTTTCTGAAATGTCACTCACAGAATGAAGTAACAACAGTTATTTGTATTATATGTGATAATGCGTACCACCAAAGTTGTGCAAAACAAAAAAGTCTAATTTTTATTAGTGAAAGGCTAATAATATGCCAAGAACATAAAAACATAACCTCAAAAGTTGATGAAGAGGTTTTGAGTGAATCAACAAAGGCAATGATTGCACAAATAAAATCGAGGCAATCAGAAGAAATAAGGAAGGAAATACTGAAGGAATTAGAGTGTAAAGCACAAGACCTACTGAACTCAACAGTGAGAGATAGTGCAGCTGATCTTGAAATCATGCAAAAAGAAAATGAACTATTAAAACAACTTAACAGAGAACTTTTTGAAAAAAATGATCTACTGAAAGAAATTATAGGAAAACAAAAAAGTTACCAAAGAAGCAATAAATCTTTTGCTGAAATAACAAGTGCTGTGAAACCTCTACAAAAACGAGTTCCAAAACTTATAGTTAAAACCTTAAATAATGCAAGACAAACAGATGTCAAAAAAAGTATAGTAAAATGTTTAATAGATGAGAAAAGCATTCAAACAAAAGAAATATACAGCAAAAATAAAGATGAGATTGTTATTAAATGTATGAATAATGACTGTGTTGAAAATGCTGAAAGTTTATTAAAGAACTGCCTAGATGGAGATTGTGAAGTGAAAATAGAACAATTAAATAATCCAAAAATTAAAATAGTTGGAATTGATAACAATATGAACATGGATGAGAATGAAATTGAAGAAGATATAAACATAAGGAATTTCGCAAATGTTAATACTAAAGCTCAGGTGTTACACTTGTATACAAACAAGACGACAAAACTCAGTAGTGTTTTAGTGGAAGTGACAGCTGAAATTTATAAAAACATCAGAGATAACAAGCATAGAATCTTTATTGGATGTCAAAGCTGTAGAGTTTTTGACCTGATAAATATAAAACCATGTTTCAACTGTGGTAGGTTAGGACACAATGGTACAAAGTGCAATAATAAAATAACATGCCTAAAGTGTGCAAAAAATCACAAAACTATTGAATGTGATAATGAAGTATTAGTATGTATAAACTGCAGTTACAGCAATAATAAATTTAATACAGTTTTTAATACGTGTCATAATGCAGCAGATATAAATTTATGCGAAATAATAAAAAACAAGATTAAAAAATTAATTGGAAACACTGATTATCCTGTGATACCTACATTACCAACAGTGTATACAATACCGAAGCATTATCAACTGAAGATAACTAACCAACAAAAAGAAAATGCAAACAATATGCAAAGTGAGAAATTTTCTCAACAACAGCAACAACAGCAGCAAGAACAACAGCGAGAACAGCAACAAAACCAACAACGGCAGCAACAACAGCAGCAAGAACAGCAACAAGAACAACAACAAAATGTTCAACAGCAGCAAAAACAACAAATAGTAACAAGAAATAGCACAAGAAAAAATACAAAGACTTAAGTTTTAAATAATTAAATATGGATTTTTAATTCCTTGATAAAATACAAAAAGACTCTATTCAAAAGGAAAAAATATGTGACAATATCAATTGTCTAAATAAAATCATTAACAATAAAAATGATATTATAATGCATGTAAATATAAGAAGTATGTCTGCAAATTTTGATAAGTTAAAAATTCTATTACAAAGTCTAACTAGTAGACCATGTATTGTTATATGCACTGAAACTTTTGTACAAGTAAATTATAAAATACACGATTTAGAGGGATATAATAGTTATTATAATGAAAGTAACTTAAATCAGAATGATGGTGTCATGGTTTTTGTTGATAAGAATATTGTACACAAAACTAAAATTATTAAGTATGGAAAGATTAAAATAATAAATACTCATATCACATTAAATGATAACAGTAGTATGGAATTTTCCGCTGTATACAGATCTCATCACATACCTAAAGCAGAATTCATTCTAGATTTAAACAAGTTCTTGAATAATAAGAGAAATACTAAAAATCATTTAGTTATAGGTGATTTTAATATTGATTTACTAGAATCTGATAATATTAGTCAAGAATTCCTCTGTAACTTCTTACAAAATGGATATTTTCCTGGTTTCGTGGGAATTACAAGGCCACCTATAGGAAACTGTAAAGGATCTTGTATTGATAATATCTTCATTAAAACTAATAGCCTAAGTACAGTTACATATAAATTAAAACATTCTTTAACAGACCATTACCCTATTTTTATTGCTATAAACAAGATGAAGACTAAAAGTAAAGCACCCACTAAAATAATAGACTATACAAAATTAAGAAACGTTGCCAAGACAATAAATTGGAATGGAACTATGTCAATACATGATCCTAATATTGCTACTGATACACTGTTAAGCGAAATAAAAAAATGCATTGAATTAGCAAAAATAAAATTGAGGAAAGATAATAAGAAACAAAGGAAGAACTGGATTACAGATGCTATAATAAAATCGTGTGATACTAAAGAATTTTTTTATAATTTATGGCAGATGGATCGTGAGAATGATCAACTTAAAGTACAGTACAAAAGATATGCCAAAATATTAGATAAGGTAATTACAGATGCAAAAGTCAAATACGATAAAAGTCTGATCCAAAATAATACAAATAATCCCAAAAAACTGTGGGAAATTATAAACACAAAAATAGGGAAAAAAATTAAATCTAATGATACTATTAATTATATTAAAGTTGATAGTGAGAAAATAACAGATAAACGTTTAATACGAGGGTAGTTCAATAAGTCTTTAGAATGACCAACAGATGGCGCGCGAATCGCTCCAAATCATCTGTTTTCAGTCAGCACCACTCCCGACTAGATATATGGTGCAGTCACAGTCCACATCTTCTGAGTTTACGTGTTTTTATAACCAATTGAAAAAAAAAATTTGCTTGTTAAGAAAAATGGAAAAAAACGAGTTCAGAGCGGTAATTAAACATTTTCATTTAAAGGGTTTAACTCCATATGAGATAAAAAATGAATTGGACTCAGTTCATGGCACATCTGCCCCTGCCTTAGCAACGGTTTATAACTGGGTAAATGAATTTAAGCGTGGTCGTACATCAATAAGTGACGAACCACGTTCAGGAAGGCCCGTAGAAGCAACTACTCCCGAAATCATCAATAAAATCCACGATATGGTGTTGAAGGATAGAAGATTAAAAGTGCGTGAGTTAGCTGAGGCCACAAGGATATCTATAGGTGCAGTTGTTTCAATTCTACATGAAAAATTAGGCATGAAAAAGCTATCGGCAAGATGGGTGCCGCGTTTGCTCTCAGCTGAGAATAAACGCAATAGAGTGGTCGCCTCTGAGGCTCTTTTGGCGCGCATAAGTCGGAATCCTGAGGAATTTTTTCGTCGATTTGTGACTGTGGATGAAACATGGATACACCACTACACTCCTGAGACAAAGGAACAATCCAAACAGTGGGTTTCCACAGGCGAACCAGCTCCAAAGAAGGCAAAGACCGTAAAGTCAGCTGGTAAGATTATGGCTACAGTTTTTTGGGATGCACGTGGAATTATACTTATTGACTACTTGGAAAAGGGTAAAACAATTACTGGTGAGTATTATGCATCATTATTAGAGCAGCTGAAAGAAGAAATTAAAAAAAACGACCACATTTGGCGAGAAAAAAAATTCTCTTTCATCACGACAACGCCCGAGTTCACACATGCTTCGTTTCAATGGCTAAAATTGAAGAACTAAAATTCGAATTGGTCGAACACCCACCGTATTCACCAGATTTAGCCCCCAGTGACTTTTTCTTATTTCCAAACTTGAAAAAATGGCTCGGTGGACAGAGATTTCGGACAACGAAGACGTTATTGCCTCTGTAAGTGCTTATTTTGAGGAACTTCCGAAAACGCACTTTTCTGAAGGATTAAAAAAACTTAAAAAGCGATTGACCAAGTGTATAGAGCTCCAAGGAGATTATGTTGAAAAATAAAAAAAAATTTACCCAAAAAAAATTGTTTTTATACTTTATTCTAAAGACTTATTGAACTACCCTCGTAGCTAATAATATGAACAAGTATTTTTGTGAAATAGGTAAAAAATTGAGTGAGAAAATTGATAAATATTCGGATGCTGATTTAAAATTACCAGATATGAATGCAAGCTCCATCTTCTTAAAACCAACTAGTGCGCATGAGGTTGCAAGTATTATTAATAATTTGAAATTAAAAAATGGAGGAGTTGACAAAATAAATGCCAAAACTTTAAAAATACTTTGCAACAATATTGCTGAACCTTTAGCGCATTTAATTAATTCTTGTATTGAAAACGCTGTATGGCCTGATGCACTAAAAAAAGCGGAAATTGTTCCTATATACAAGTCTGGAGAGAAGCATAATATATCAAATTATAGACCTATTTCATTAATATCAAATGTAGCTAAAACTCTTGAAAGAATTTTATATAACAGAATTTATGATTTTATTAAAATAAGTAATATAATATCTGAACACCAATTTGGTTTTATGAAAAAAATAGGTACAAAGAATGCTCTCAATTACATAACAAATACATTATACAATAACTTGGATCAAAGTAAACCGATACTTATAACGTTTCTAGACTTAGCAAAAGCTTTTGATACTGTAGATCATAAAATATTATTAGATAAACTTTATTGTTTAGGAATAAGAGGAAAGGCGTTGGATCTACTTTCAAGTTATCTTAATGATAGATATCAAGTAGTTAAAATAAATGTTAATGAAAGTGATAGCATGTTAATAAATACGGGTGTTCCACAAGGCACAATATTAGGACCTCTACTTTTTATACTATACATTAATGATATCCTGAAAGTAATCCCGCTAGAGACAATATTGTCATATGCTGATGACACTGCAATAATAGCAAATGGTAATACTTGGAGTGAAGCGCAAACAACTATGAATAAGTATTTAATAAAAATTAATAAGTGGTTAGCAGTAAACAAATTATCTTTAAATGTTGAGAAGACTGTTGTTATGACCTATGGTAACTACATTGATAGTGTTCCAACTCAAATAGATATTAAGATTAAGGATAGAAATATAACTAGAGTAGAAAAGTTCAAATATTTGGGAATAGTATTTGACTACAATCTGAAGTGGGATAAACACGTTCAATATATAATACAAAAAACGAAATATCTAGTCTATATTTTCTATAAAATTGCCAAATCAATGCCAACAGAAATATTAAGAATGATATATTATGCATTTTTTCATAGTATAATAAGTTATGGAATATTAGCTTGGGGTGGAGCTTATAGAAATAATAGAGATTTATTGCAAAAATTACAGAATAAAATTTTGAAAGTTATTAATAAGAACAATTTTGTTGAAGATAATCCTATGAACTTGGAACAACTATTTACTTTTGAGGCGTTAAAATATCATTATACAGACCTAAAAAGCCAATATCTTGCATCAACTAGTATAACTAGGAGAAAAAACTTAACTATACCTAAAAATAGCAAAAGGGTTAGCGACAAAAATAGTTTTAAAAAAGCAATTACAACTTTTAACAATTTACAAAATGAGTTTAAAACTTTAAATATAACTAAAAATTCTCATAAAAAGTTGCTAAAAGATTGGATAAGATCTAATTAAGAAGCGCTGTGATACAAAATTACTGTTTTGTATATAATTTATCGCTTTATATAAAAATACGAAAATTGTTAAGAAACGAAAATTTTATATGCTTAGTTTTTAAGTCACTTTTAGTATTAAGTTAGTATTAAGTATATATATATTTTTTTATTTAATATTTTGTATAATTTTTTTTGTTTTTGTTTATGTCTTAATACCAGACCTGCGTATAGGTAACTAAGTTTACCTCTGCAGGGTTTTGCAGTTTGTATATAAACTGTATCTCTTTCTGGTTTTCAATAAATAAATAAATAAATAAGTCACAGTAAAATTTTCCGTTCTTTCAGAATCCGTGGTCCAAAAAATGATATCGTTCGATTTAAGATGTTTGACCTTCATTTGACCTTGATCCTGACGTGATGGGGTCACACGGACCTCAGAATCGTGATCAGCGACCCCAAAAACCTATAGATACGTACTTAGTTTCTGGTGTTCCCGCGTAGATCAAATGTTGACCTGTGTAATTATTAATCAAGACGTTAATATCGAATCAATTGTATAAAAAGAGTATAAAGTAAGCGATTTCCAGATACTTAACAATGTACTAACGATTAATAGTAAATTTATCTTATATTTCAATATACGAAGTTTAAATGCTAATTTTTCAAAAGTAGAAGTTTTTGTTGAGGGTCTGACGAGAAACCGAGTATCATAATATGCTCTGAGACTTGGAGCTTACAGTGTTTTTAATACTATCAATTGCCAGGATATATAATGTACAATAATGAGAGTAAAATAAACAAAGCTGATGGCGTTGTTATGTACACAAAATGTAATATAGTGGAAAATACTGAAATTCTGATAATCGATAGGTTCAGAATATTGTGTTCTAATATAATACGCGAAAATAATGATTCTTTAAGGGGGTATCCCTATATAGATGGGCAAAAATAAACTGAAACTTTGCGAATTTTTTTTTAAAAAACTATACAAGATTTTTATTTGAAAATTTTTTGGTTTATTATTCAAACATTAAATATGCATTTCTTATTTTTTTTATTACATTATTTTGTTTATGCTAGTGATAAAAAAATGATGAATAAAAATCCACGAAGAGTCTGTAAGAGTCCGTAAGGTTTCCCTAAGAGTCCGTATGGATTCCGTAAAGCATCTGTAAGCGTTCGTAAAGAGGTTGTAAGAGTGATTTATCACGTGATATTTCTAGTAGGGTCACGTTCTCTTACTTCACAAAAATTTATCTGACTCATATATTGACTAATATGTATCAGTTTTCGAAAACGTAAAATTGCCAAATGCGCCATACAAATGTGCTATCCATCATGGGAATATCGCCGAATGTGCTAGTCTACGGTGAAAAAGTATGAAAAGTGTTAGTCTTCGTGATAAAAATCCAAATGTGCTTCTTTTCACGGTAAGCGCAACAATCGTGCTAGTATTCATAAGGGCCATCGATACATTGCCTTCATACCTTTCCACAATCGAAACATAGAAGGGCGCAAAAGAGAAGGTAACGCGGGACAAACCAACAGGCTAGTCAGAAGAAGTTACACACATTTGGTGCTCCCCACACGCAGTCTTTGCCATCAAATTTGTCTTGGAGAAGCAATGGCATCCGCCGCCTGTGCAGACTGTTACGGAATCTTACGGAAGTCATATGAACTCTGACAAAAGCTTTATGGACTCTTATGGAAGCCATACGAACTGTTACGGAAGCCTTACGGACTCTTACGAACTCTTTACGGACTCTTACGGAAGCCGTAAAAATTCTTACGGATTTGTACGGAATCCTTCACGGAATAATACTGATGTCAATCTCTATACGATCAGTCACGGAAGATAACGGAAAGTGATACCTTACGGTTCATGCGAAACATAACGAGAAAGTGTATTTTTGAAGTATCTTTTATGTATTCTACACGGAAATTTACACGGAAGGCGTACGTATAGAAACTTTTCCTACGGTCCCCTCGTCTGCCTCTCGTTCTCAAACATCATCCTCGATTGGAATATCCAATTTCCGCCCTAGTTGTACAATGTACTTGACAATGAATCTTTAAATTACTTTCTAATTTCGAATCTTCATTAAAAATCGAAAAAGAAGGCCCTTGTTGGTAAAAAATGATTTTCCATTCTTGAAATATAAACGATCAGAAAAAAATTCTAAAAATACATAACCTCAAATATTTGGAAATATAATGGTCGTATTCATCTAGTTAAAGAACTTGCTCAAGAGAAAGTAAGCTACCGTTTTGGAAAGTTACAGATCGAATTCTACCGATTTACTCCAGTATTCGCAGCTGACTAAAAATCAATTTTTTTAATCATCTCAATTATTTTCCAAAATTTCTCTTCTTATTTTTCACAGATATAACTGTTTGAAAAAAATGTTTGATATCCAATTGGAAAAACTTGCTCTCATAGTCTGCTCCAAAAATGTCATAAAATTTATTAAGTTTCTCACACATGAAAGGATACTTTAGACATATATCTTAGACCAAAAGCACATAATAAATTGCAAGAACGTTCCGCAAGGAGGCGTGCTTAGTCCACTTCTTTATACTTTTCTTTTCTCAAAGATGACGCATTGTGAGAGTAAAAAAATATGTTTTTTTAAAAGCACGTTTGAGACATTAGGAATCAAAATACACTATTTGTAGAAAATGTGTGTATGTATGTGTGTATGCATCGTTATCTCGAGTAATCCACGGTAAAGTTTAATGTTCCAGGGCTCATTTTGTTTATTTTCTTTACATGCAGGGGGCATAATAATAATTTTTTTACTTTTTCGGATTCTTTTTTGTTTTTCAGCGGTTTGTCAACTTTTTCGGTTTAGATTTTTTGGTTTATTCGTACGTTAGAAATAATATCATTGACCCAATAAAAATGCGTTTGAGACAGAATAAAATTTCCGATCTTTTACCACCCAAAATTTTGGATAAGGTATTTTCTTTCTTTTGTTATGCACGGAAACGTCATTTTTTGTTTGAACGATGATTTCTCTGAAATATATGATGGAAAAATTGAGGCGGGTAGGACAATAGAGAAGATTATTCTGTACAATTTTAGAGTCATTTTATTTTTTTATATTTGAGAAAAAATTCATTTTGTAAAAAAGAACGTTTTTTTTATGGCAAACGATAACTTAAATAAATCAGCATTATTCTTTCTGAAAATTTAAAAAAATATAGATTTGTACTATCTTTTGGCTAACAAGAAGAGTGTCCGATCTGTGGGTAACGATTTTCGATTAGGCTTTGGGATATACTTTGTAGTACTAAAAAATGAAGCCCTGCAGCCGTAGTTTGTTTGAATGAGCCATGGTTCTTGAGATACGAGCTGTTTTATTCCGAAAATGCGTTATTTTAATAAAAAACGGTATCTCTACTTCATATTACTACTATGTAAGTTTTGATGCTGGAAAAAATGTTAAAGTAAATAAGAGTCGACGAAAAGAGCTTTATTTTAAGCTTTGTTAGGTACAAAAATTTGAATCCAGCTCAAAGTTATTAATTGATAATGGTGACTGAAAATGTATGAAAAATCAAGGAATATATAAAAGATAAATCTCATCGAATATTCATTCATTTTCAGTCACCGTGTTTAACTGTTAATAACTTTCGACCAGAATGATATTTTCATACGAAACAAAGCTTAAATTATAGCGTTTTTCGCCTACTTTTATTTACCTTTCGAACAATTTTTCCAGCACCAAAACTTATATAGTAATGATATGAAGTATAGGACCAATTTGTCATTAAAACAATTGCGCAGTGAACGCCTGAAAAAACTAAATGAGGCTATTAGAACAGCAATCAATTTCGAATACGAACAAAGCACTCTCCTAGCCATCGCACAAATCGCAGCACAGCCCTTAGTATCTACTCCGCAAATACACTTTTTGGCGTCTCAGTACTTTCTGGATTCACAGATAGATATCTCCACTGTCCGCTTTCGAGGGCAGAATAATACAGAAAATCACGACGAGCATTAGATTAGCAACAGCTGCGCCCGCGATCTTGGGGTGCAGTCATTGTGGCTCAACGGCGCACAGCGTGGATAATTGTGAAATGAAAAAACGCGATGCTTTAAAATGGAACATTTGCGATAAATCTGGGCACGAGCATACGAGCTGCTTTGCTCTCGAGGCGTATATAAGAGCAAAACGCCAGCGCGCGAAAAACACCAATTATCGCATTGATAATAAAAATAATCCCCAGGGCTTATATAATAACTGCAAAGGGCGCAACAATCATAATGAAGGTTATAATAAGCGCACATATTATAATGATTGCGATCGCGATTACTTTGAGAGAAATAAATAAGATACAATAAAATCTTATAACGCGGTTCAATCCGGATCGAGTGAAGATAAGACAGAGCAGCTTTTAAACTAGTAGAGTGCCCGGCGAGGTCCTAAGGCGTCGAGCATGCTGGTTTGCCTGATAAGGGCGAACCAGTGCCGCTCCGCACGGTCTGTGTAAAATTCGCGAGCACTGGGCGTAAGTCGCCCGTTGTGATTTTAAAAAGTGCTGATTTAAAAAACGCAGAGGTCAGCTTTCATGCAGACGCGGGTGCAGAAATATAACATATCAATAAAGATGACATTCTTGCAATCACAAGAGTCGCTCCAGACGAATGCCGG
This sequence comes from Gastracanthus pulcherrimus, assembly GCA_949152435.1. Taxonomy (NCBI): domain Eukaryota; kingdom Metazoa; phylum Arthropoda; class Insecta; order Hymenoptera; family Pteromalidae; genus Gastracanthus; species Gastracanthus pulcherrimus. Next base: position 113,025,694 of record OX424576.1, on the reverse strand, counting down.
ACGTTAGAGAAAGTTGTGGTGGTCGTTTTTCGCCGTTTATGTGAAATGCATGTCGTCCCCCACGGTTTTTCCATTAATACAGAGGGACTGATCGGTTGTCATATTGTTGAAAAATACGGAGGACACGTAGAAGCCGTTTTCGTGCAAGATGAATATTTTGATACCTGCTAAGTCGCATTGTATAATTTATGCAAAAATAAAATATATTGACATAGAAGTTGGCTGGGTCCCATTGCAGGATATTGGCTCAAATTTACTATTTGGGAATTTTGTAGCACAAAATCGCAGCGGTGTTTTATACGCCGAGTGCATAAATATTGACGAGGAGCCGACTACGGTGCAGGTCCCGCAAGTTGATCTTATACCGTGCGAGACCTCGAAATTATATGATACCTTTTATGTCGGTGAGAAGAACAAAACAGAGATTAAAAACTACGTAAAAATTATACAAGCAAATGGGAAAGATATATGGGATTAGCCAATCGACGTTGCAGTAAGAAATAACTTGCTCGAGGACAATCCGGACCTGCGCGAAGAGCGTGTCAATATAATTATGAAATTGATTGATATGGAGGGGTGCGAAGAGCACGAGATAGATCATGTTCGCGAATTAATAACGAAATTTACTGGAGTTTTTGGGCTCGAAGGCGAGCCGCTTTCGGCAACAAATCTATCAACGCACGAGATTCAACTCACGATTGATAAGCCGTCGCGAGCCAAGCGATTCAGATATCCGCCGGTACTGAGCGAGCAGATACGAACGGAGGTTCAAAAATTAATTGAACAGGGAATTGTTGAGCCCTCGACCTCTCCGTACTCAAGCAACCTCTGGGTGGTGCCCAAAAAACCAGACGCACAGGGAAACAAGAAATGACGGTTTGTCACTGACTTTCGACCTTTAAATGAAATCACGGAGGACACTTGCTTCCCCCTTCCATTGACAAGCGACATATATTTGTAACAGGGTTTCCACTAAATACCCATTTACCCGAATTCGGCCCCATACACATCTTTTGACGCACCACTTGGGCAGAACGCATTTGAACACTTACAGTATCGGAGAGTGGGCATGGGTTTAAAGGAGCGACTGATGTTTTTTCTAAAGCCATGGCAATGACTATGGTGAGACTACAAGGGAAAGAAGTCATCATATATTTGGATGACTTTATGATCTATTCAAGAAATTTGGAAGATCATGGCATTTCACACTACTAAGAAACCGGATATTTGATTTAGCAGGCTAAAAGTTGCATTGCGTGGTTACACGTTTGATGTAGTTTATCGGCCTGACATCGTTAAATCAAACACTGACGCACTTTCACGCAACTCGGTTTTGGTAGAAGGCGAAGAAAGTCCCGAGCGCCCAAGAGCAAAGCTTTATGAACTTGCTGACGCACAAGAAGGGGACAGCGAGACCGAGCTGGACCAGCCACCAGCTAGAATTTTTGTCTCACGAGCCGTCAGGAAGAAAGACATTGACAAAGAGAGAAAAAATAAACAAATCAGATCGGAGTCAGAGACATCTGAAACAATGAAAACCCGTAAAAAGAACTGTTTCTGCAATTCACTTTTATACAACCAGGGTGATGTATTATCAGTGAGAAATACTGAAGACGGTTTCTTTTTATGTCTGACTACGAGCGACATTTTCCGAGAAGACGGGATGATAAGCATACGGTGGCTTACACAGCTTGAAGGCAATAAAGACATTTACAAACTTGATTGCACAGACACAATACAACTTACATGTGTAATGACAAATGTAGATGTAGAGCCGGCTGGGAAGAATACATTTCGGCTGGGTTCGCACGAATGTGGAAAAATCTTAGCTATCCTACGTGCCTTTATCGAATCACACAAAATAGTCAAGCCCGACGAGTCACCGGCTGCAGACATAACAGAGTCAGTCAGCCCGGAAAAAGAAGAAAATGGAAAAAATTCTGCATCATGATTATCTCAGATTCTAACTCCGTTACTTCTGAATTAATGAAAGCAGATAAATGCAAAAACACCAAGAAAACACAAGCACATTTTTCACCCTATAATTTAAACAAAAATAATGAGCCAATAATTAGTCAACTAAAAACTGACGATAAATTAGCGAGACTACGCAAAAAAATGGTTTGCGCTAGGGTGTAAAAATCACGAGTACAGTGACAGCTGCATTTGCAGAAGCTATTACAGAGTAGTGGAGGCTGGTGAAGATGATTAGACCACAGTCGCTATATCGATCACCGCCTTAATTTAATTATACACCAGCTAGTGAAATTGCCCTAGATTAAAATATGCCACCATTAGAAATCATTACTGTACAACACGGAGTTATGGATATCGCTGAAGTTGTGGAATTAAGCCCGGCAGCACACCTGATTTTAATCGCCTCGAGCGCAAAAGCTCTGGTAGTAAAACGCCTGACAAACGGCAAGCTCCTATCGGTCCTGAGGAAGGCCACAGCGAAGGCAGTCTCAATTTGGACACGAAGCTGTCACCTAGATGCTAGTATTCTCAAAATTTATCGGCGAGTTACGAATTGCGTAACTATCGTCATCATCATCTACGTATTCCATAAATGTTATCTAGATTCTCTCCTTGATCAAGCATGAGAATGCACTTGTTGGAGGATAATTCTTCTTCTGCTTTACTATCAGTTGTTTCGAACGAGGTTTCATCAGCTTCCTAGGTATTATGCAGAGTCTCTTCGAGACTTTCATCGGTTTCATAAGTTTTATCTAACTCACCACTCTTATCTGACTTCACCTTTTAAAAGGCATTTTCAGACAATATACGTTTATTGCTAGATTTAACTCATACCCATCTTGAAAGTAGCTTCACCACGCTTTATTGAATGGTACTTGCGCTTAAATGCATCTTATGCTTTGACAAGTTTGCAAAGAATTATCGCCCTGCATCGTAGTTATTCCATGTTGATGCTTTAACAGCTCAAGCTTCACCAAGCTTTAACAGCTATTTATAGCAAAATAGTCGAAACCCTTTGAACACAATTCCTTGAATTGTACGAAAGTCATATCGGAGTTGACGTGATCATCGTACAAGTGTCTCAGATTCCTATCATCCTGTCAGAAATTTATTAACATTCACGTTATCTCTTATTGGCATTTGCATATACACCCATAGATACACAAACACATGCATTCATACGGACATTTTACAAATATAGTGTATTTTTATTTCAAATACCATAAAGCACATTACTAATGTTTTTAAAAAAACTTTATTCTTACTATTGCAAAGCTTCCTCTGAAAGTAAGTAAAATTATAAAAAAGATGTAATGTTTAATATTCTGAAAGTATTTCTTTTTGTTCGGATATACTTAAAATTATTTTCTTAAAAGAAAAAAATCTACTCCAAGAGAAGTTATAATATTAATAACCCGAAATAATAATACATTTTATAAACATCGTTATAATAATGCTACATGTAATGAAGTTGCCTTAGTATTTGTAGAAGATAATATCGATCCACCATTAGAAGTACATATATCCATATATTCAAAATCGAGGCGTTGGATTCCAAAACCTGCCAAGTCCAAAAAAATCGAAAATTCAATTAGCGCGGTAAATATAGTTTATATGATGTCCACTATCTGTTTTCAAAGTTGTTATACCAAAAAAATGTATCATCCATAATATTTTAAAAATGAATTTACGTTACAAGTGAAAATTCGTCCAAAAACGATGCTTTTCAAAACCAGATAAGTCCTAAATTATTAAAAATTGGTAAATATATTGATTTTTAAATCTCACAAATAGTGCTAAATTTAAAAAAAATTTGCAATGTATATTATATAATAGGTCTCGTATATTATATTAACATAATGTAACATCATATATTTTATATTTAAGAAAAAATCTTTTTTTATAAAAACTCTCCGAACTGAAAAATAACGAATTTTTCAATTACGACCCAAATATAAACAATAGCAAGGGCGCGGTATTCGCTTGGCACGCTACATTATTTGTAAAATGTTACTTGATTGCAAAAGATTTTTAATTTCTTATACAATTTAATACTTTTATCATAATCTATGCCAGCGTTCGGCAAGTATTCGACCGCAAAATATTTTCGGATACTTTTCTGTTTTCTGTAAATATCGAGATAAAACAACAAAATATTAGGTTCTAAGCCTTTTTCAATGTACACCATGTATTAAGCCGATATACGTGATTGAACAAAGTATCCAAAAAAGGTATACGACAGATGCTTTCGTCGAATACCGAGCATCCGAAAAAAATATCCGACGGATACTCTTTTCGAATGCTCAGTATTCGACGAAAGTATCCGTTGGATACTTTTTGCATACTTTTTCAAATTGTATATATCGACTTAATACATTTTGTAGAATGATTCGAAATTGATATTTCGTTGTTATTTCTCGATATTTACAGAAAACACAAAAGTATCCGAAAGTATTTTGTGGTCGAATACTTGCCGAACTCGGATCGATGCTATACTTTTGTACAAGTTTAAATTAAAATAATCATCTATATATTTTGACATATTAAAAAGTATTTTTGTAAAGATGAATTTGTTGTTCCAAGGGAAATTCTTAGATGAATACAAAATCGAGTGATCTCTAGGAACTAACCCACTAATTTATTTCCATTAGCGACGTTTCGTGAGTTTTTTATTACTCCCCTCTTTAGGCTACAAAAATAAAATACCAAATACAATAATTGATTTTTTCGCACTAACAATTAATTGGCATATAAACTAAACACAACAACATACTTAATATAACAAATTACGGTTTCATGATCACAATCTCTTATCACAACAAGCAAAACCAATAAAAAAGGCACAGCCTTAAAGCACAAAAAAATAAACAAACTATGAAATTTTTAAACCTAATATTATTAAATTAATAGAATATAATACTAACCAATACCTTTACTCATATAAAACACAATACACTGTAAAACTTGCACCCTGAGTGGCTCACAAAAGGAGACAAAAGCGTCTCTATATTTATTAGCCGGCGCATGATGATATCGCGCAGCACGCCGCGCCACCTCCACCAACCACATGCTCCCCGGATCCCGCCCTGCCATCTCAAAGCCTCTCGCGAGAGGCCAGTGCGTCCGTACGAAGGAAGGAGAGAAAGACTCAAACAGCCTTCTTTCTTATTATAGTGAACTAATACAATTCTCTGTGTCAACGTTCAATTTTATAATATAAGAACGAGCAACGAAATGAAATAAGGTCATAGAGCAACCTAAAACAAGCTAGTTGTAATATGAAATAGTTATATAAATAATAGTCAATAATAATAAATTAATAAAATACGGTAAACAAAAATTTTTTTAAAAGTATTATTTAAAATGTTTTCTTACTAAGTTTAGAGAGCTCTTATAAATATTTTTTAAGAACTGAGTATCCTCAATTTTATTAATAGTGTCCCTATGGTAGTATATATTTAACATTTCCGAAAATGAGAATTTATTATTGTTACTTTCCTGATCAAGAATTTTAATGTTGTCAAAATTTATAGTGTGAGATAAAGAACTAGCATGATTGGCAAGTGCCGAAGAACTCTTTTCATTTATACATAATTTTTATGCTCGTTTTTTCTTTTATGTAACCGTCTAGTAGTCTTCCCAATGTAAGTGGCAGGACACTGTTGGCAATCTGTTTTGTAAATAACATTACTATTATCAAATTTGTCAAGCTTATCTTTCCCTAACTTAATCATATAGTTGAATTTGTGGATAGTTTTGTTAATCGGAATAACATTATACTTTCTTAATTTTTTGTTAATTTTAAATGTAGCATTTTTTACAGAGGGAAGGACTATTTTCGGATACTTAAATATAGCACGCTTTTTTGCATTATTATTAGTAAAATTGTCAAAATTTTTAATTTGATGAAGTCTTTTGTTAATATGTTTATCGATAAATTTTAGCGGATAGCCATTATTAACTAGGAAAAACCTTATAATGTTCAGATTTTCTTCATGAAAAATCGGGTCAGACAGATTGATACTTTTGTCAACGAGATTATAAATAATTGCAATTTTTTGAGATAAGGGGTGATGTTGTATGTATATTGTTTTATAAAAGATATGTTGATGATTGTTTCTTAATTAATAAAAAGATTGATACCGATAAAATTTTACGAACTTTTACTATGTACAATAATGAATTGCAATTTACAATTGAGATTGAGAAGGACAATAAAATATGTTTTTTACACATGGAAATTATTAGAAAAGAGAATGACTACGCCATCACAAATTGGTACAGGAAACCTACAGCATCTGAACGATATATAAATTTTCTCTCTTATCACCCCTTATCTCAAAAAATTGCAATTATTTATAATCTCGTTGACAAAAGTATCAATCTGTCTGACCCGATTTTTCATGAAGAAAATCTGAACATTATAAGGTTTTTCCTAGTTAATAATGGCTATCCGCTAAAATTTATCGATAAACATATTAACAAAAGACTTCATTTTGTTGCTCGTTCTTATATTATAAAATTGAACGTTGACACAGAGAATTGTATTAGTTCACTATAATAAGAGAGAAGGCTGTTTGAGTCTTTCTCTCCTTCCTTCGTACGGACGCACTGGCCTCTCGCGAGAGGCTTTGAGATGGCAGGGCGGGATCCGGGGAGCATGTGGTTGGTGGAGGTGGCGCGGCGCTCGCTTTATACCCTTCTCCAAGTGATTGGAGATCGCGGGGGGCTAGTTCGTTTGTATTTTAATTGCTCCCTCAGTGGTTTCTGGGCGTGCTGCGCGATATCATCATGCGCCGGCTAATAAATATAGAGACGCTTTTGTCTCCTTTTGTGAGCTACTCAGGGTGCAAGTTTTACAGTGTATTGTGTTTTATGTGAGTAAAGGTATTGGTTAGTATTATATTCTATTAATTTAATAATATTAGGTTTAAAAATTTCATAGTTTGTTTATTTTTTTGTGCTTTAAGGCTGTGCCTTTTTTATTGATTTTGCTTGTTGTGATAAGAGATTGTGATCATGAAACCGTAATTTGTTATATTAAGTATGTTGTTATGTTTAGTTTATATGCCAATTAATTGTTAGTGCGAAAAAATCAATTATTGTATTTTGTATTTTCTTTTTATAGCCTGAAGAGGGGAGAAATAAAAAACTCCCGAAACGTCACTAATGGAAATAAATTAGTGGGTTAGTTCCTAGAGATCACTCGATTTTTTATTCATCTATATTAAAAAGTAGACTTGTATCCTCATCCTGCATTGTCGGAGAAGAACACAATATAGATGCCTTGTATAAAGTGTGGGCATAAGGAACCACTCTCTCGCCATGTGCGTGTCTATCCTGCCTAATCGTACCTCATTGTACGGTTTAACAACTCTCATTGTGTACTACTTTTGCAAAGTAGTCGACCTTATCGTGAAAAGTGCATACTGTCACTCTTGTACCCTAAAACAGAAAACATTAGACGGCGCGACTTTGAAGAATGGTATGAAGAACACAAAGAATCATGCTCCTCAAATCACGAAGGTTCAGCGGGGAAAATGGAGGTGGATTCTATCGTGGAAATGATTTCGAGATCCGAAGAAATATTTGGCGTTATATATACAAATTACATCGGCAATAGCGATTCTAAAACTTTTGCGGGTATTCTGAAGATACATCCATATGGTGAAGATTGCCCTGTTACAAAAGATGAGAGCATGGGATACGTATAAAAACGTATGTGTACGCGACTACGAAATAAAAAGAAACAAGCGAAGCTCGGAGGTAAAAAGCGCCTGACGGCAAGTCTCATAAAAAGCTAACGATTTATTACGGCTTGGCAATTAAAAGAAATATTAGTTCTGACCAAGAGATGAAAAAAGCTATAATAGCAATGTTGGATCATTATTGTTCCACAGATAAATCTCGTCAGCGCGAGAAATATTCGACAGGCGCCAACAGCTGGTGTGAATGGCGCAAGGCTGAATTCATGAATCAACTGGAATGGTTTAAGCATCCTGCTTGATTGATTGACAAAGAAATTGAGGATCACATTCGCCCAATGTATGAGGAACTGTCAAATGATGAACTTTTAACGCGATGCTTAGGCGGTCACACGCAAAATTCCAACGAGTCGTTCAACTCGACAGTCTGGCGCATGAATCCGAAACATCTACATTCTGGTTAAAAAGTCATTGAAAATGTCGTCTACATGGCTGCAGGTATGTTCAATGAAGGGTATTCTGCGGTTTTGAGAACCATGCATGCTGACAACGTTGACGCGCAACGGCTGTAGTGGGAAATTAGGCGCCAGTTATTTTCCAGCAAGGAAACTTGTATGGCTGGTAGACTTGAGAAAATACATCAAAATGAGTTTTTTGAAGAAGCTCTCCAGTTTTCATTTTTACAATTTCTCTCAATTGGCGGGCGTGATTGCTAAAAACTAAACAACCTCTTGGAACGATTCAAAGTTTGCTATCTTCAGTATTGTATCCTTTTCTATTAGAACTAAAAAGTTTGTTCACAAAATCTTTTTAAACGACTGTTATAGCAAGTTGATGTCATTTATTTTTTCAAAATGCACTTTTTGATGTTTCTATTCCAGATAAGAATTGTGAGCTACATCTTCCCCGCCAATTGGAGACTTCCGTGGCGAGTCGCTCTACGAATGTGCTTATAAATGGGCTGTAATTCAGTAATTCATGTTAGAAAATTTGGTTTGTAAAGTTCAAATACACATGAAAACGCACGCACCCATACACACACGCTCACGCACACCCACCCACTTCCACACCCACACACACTCTCACACGTATGCATACACAAATTTTTTAAGACTAGTCTATTCGTACTCCTCAAGACATAAAACATGTTTATACGTTAAAAAAACATAAGAAAAAATTTTCACCATCACAAAGCTTTCTCTTTGAGAAAGCAAAACTGCTGCTCGGCTGTACAATCTCCCATTTATCACTTTAAATTTTATAAATTTCAATTGTGCATAACTTTTGACCAGAACATCCTTAGACGTGCTCCAACCATGCAAATTAAAGGTCTTGATGTCAGCTTTTATATAAAATCATCTATGACGCTTTTCCGAAAGTAAATTACATCAAACTGTAACCAAACTCATTAAAAATATATGTATTTTAAGCAATAAACGAGGTTGAAAAAATATCATAGCATCGGAATAAGGCCTAGGGGTAGAGCGAAACTTTGGTATACTTTTCTACTATATTTAAACAAACTTTTCACACGTGAAACATCAAGTCTTGAACAAAATAACCATTTGAAAAGTTTAATCCAATGGTTAGAACTTTCAAAAACATGTAGATGTTGAAAAAAAGACAGTTTGATAGATATTTACGGTGACCTAACGAACAAAAAGAAAATTTTTGATGTATTTCGATAAAAGATATAAATTTGCCAAAATAGAAAATTTAATATAAGATGAATACTATATTCATATTCATATAATACTTCATTCTCACCTAAAAATATATAACCAATTTAATTAAAATTCTAGGTGGTCAGGTACCCTTAACCATTTTGTTAGTTTCAAAACAGAATTTCTTCGTATTTTTATCAACTTTATGAGCAAATGTAGACTAAAAATGTTGTGTCTGTTAGGTTACCTTCCTCATGCTCCACACTTGATGTTTCACGTCTAAAAAGTTTGTTTAAATATAGTAGAAAAGTATACCAAAGTTTCGTTCTGCCCATAGACCTTATTCCGGCGCTATGATATTTTTTCAACCTCATTTTGTTACTTGAAATACATATATTTTTAATAAGTTTGGTTACAGTTTGATGTAATTTACTTTCGGAAAAGCGTCATAGGTGATTTTATATAAAAGCTAATATCAAGACCTCTATAAAATTTAAAATGATAAATGGGAGATTGTACAGCTGAGCAGCAGTTTTGCTTTCTCAAAGAGAAAGCTTTGTGATGGTGAAATTTTGACTGCAACCGGTATTTATCAACGGTCCAGAATTGATTTCTCTTCGACCGCACATACACGATAGAACAATTTTAAAACCTAAGCCTCGATGTCCACTCTCTGCAAATGTTACAACTGCGAAACATTCAATAACGGCCCTCTGCTTTCGACTCTGAATCTTCGGAAATGTTTAGAATCAGACTCTGTAACTTTGTGTACATATTCTTGAATATCTTAGATATCGATTTAAATAATAAAAAAGATGGATTATTAGACCTAATAAAGCAGGATCTCCCCTTATTGAGGGACGACATGGTGGGGGTGAGTTGCTTCGACCGGAAGTACAGGCGTCTGCTCCGTCAACTGCGTTTGACTCAACTTGCAGAAAGTTACCGTGGGACATTCGCCTCTCTCGTAGGAATCTAGTAGGTCATATTATGGGCGCAAAGATGTAATAACCTAGTTTTCATATTAGCGATGTTGACATTTTGACTCTTGACTAGGATATTATTTCGAAAGTAATGGTTACTACAATTTTCATAAATGAGTACCTTAGTAAAGAAATGTTTCATAAATATAACCGATTAAAATCAATAGCTTTCAATATGGGATTTAAATATGTATTGCATTGGGGGGTGGGTGGGGGTGCTTTCTGGGTAAGAGGCGGAATTGTGAGATGTCACATGCGTTTACATTGACTAAGGATCTGCGGGATATTCTAGCTTCCTACAATTGCTCTAACGAACATCAATCGATTAGCGTACAAAAACAGGACAGTTTTCGCAGCAACAATGTAGAGTCAATCAAGTCTGCCGAGTGCTCTCGGGATTGACTAGCCCGCGGTGACGTATTTCGTTTTATAAGTAATGTAACTATTATAAAGAATATATTACTTTGTGTTATACTTATTTGTTTTTCAATTCTGAATATGAAGGAATCACGTCAAGGAAGTTATTAGACTTTTAAAAGGTTAGTCTTATTATGTACAAAAAGTATTTAAACTTTGAATCGTATATGTTTTTCGTATTTATACGTATGTGATATAATTTTTTACAGAATACATAAGTATGAAATGAAATATTTTATGTCATAATAGTTACTTTAGTGACTAAAAATTACCGAGGCGTTATGCGTGCAGCTTGCAAATGCTCTTGTGATCTCCCACTTAGACTATTGCTCTTTGGCGTACCTTGACGTTTTGGGTAAGCTGCAGATCAGACTGCAAAGATTGCAGATGCATTTGTGGTGTTAGAAGGAGAGAGCGGATTTTTCCTTACAGGAATAGACTAGGTTTGTTTACTATAGAGGGGAGGCGGGCGTACTTTGCGACGGTGCTTATGTATAAGGCATTCACTATAAGACAGCCGCCATATCTTGCGGCCCTCTTCAAAAAAAAATCAGGCTCGGTTCTCCAGTAAATCTAAAACTTTCACTCTTTTTGGCATTTTGCCTATTTTTTTTACATATTTTTACGGCAATATTATTTTTTTATGACTTTAATGCTATTTAGATTACTCTTACGATTATTATGATTTTATTGGTTTTTGTCATTTTTATACTTTGTTATGTTTTTTATGATTATATTTTTTATTTTTATTTATGGGGTGTAAAAGTTTATGCGGTATACGATAAGTTTGTGGGTTTTATGGGGTTTATCGGGTTATGGGGTTTACGACGTTTTTGGGTTTAATGGGGATAATGGGGTTTACGATATTTATGGGTTTACGGGTATTATGGGGTATATCGGGATATGGGTTTATAGGGGTTCGCGACGTTTATGGGTTTAACTGGAATAACGGGATATAATATATTATGGGTATATGGGGATTATCGGGTTATGGGGTTATAGGGTTTACGACATTTATGGGTTTATGGGGTTTATAAGTTTTATAGGGTTCATGATTATTATCTGTTTTTTTCGAATTCATGGGGTTTATCGATTTTATGGATTTTATTGGATTTATAAGGTTATGGGGTTTACAATATTTACGAGTTTTATGGGGTTTATAGGGTTTACGATTTTTATGGGTTGTATGTGGTTCATGAGTTTATGCGATTTACGGTGTTTATGGGTTCGATCGGGTGTATGGGTTATTACGGTTTAAGGGTTGAATGGGGTTTATGGGTTAATGGGCTAATGAGGTTTATAGAGTTTACGATATTTGTGGATTTTATGGCTTTTGGTTGAAGGGTTTTATGGGTTATTGGGGTTTATAATTTTTATCTGTTTTCTGGAGTTTATAGCGTTTATGGGGTTTACGATTCTTATAGGTTTGATGGGATTGGTAAGGTTATGCGGTAAGGTTATGGGGTTTACAATGTTTATCGGTTTATGGGGTTTATGAGTTTTACTATTTTTATTATTTTTATGAGTTTTATGAGGTTTATGAGCTTATGCGGTTTATGGTATTTATAGATTCTATTGAGTGTGTGGGTCATTGGGATTAGAGGGTTAAATGGAGTTTATTGATTATTGGGGTACAAGGGGTTAATGGAGTTTATAGGGTTTACGATGTTTATGGGTTTTATGGATTTTATAGATTTTATGACGTTTATAAGTTACGGGGTTTGTGGGATTTACGATTTTTATCAGTTTAATGGGATTAATGAATTTATGGATTTTAAAATGTCTATGGGTTTTATGGGGCTTATAGGTTTAAGGGGTTTATGGGGTTATGATGTATATGGGGTTTATGATTTTTATGAGTTTTATGATGTTTTTGGGGTTCATCAAATTTATGGATTTGATGGGTTTTGTGGAGTTTATCGACTTATTGAGTTATTGGTTTATTGAGTTTCATGGGTTTTATGGGGTTTTATATTTTTATTTTATTTTATGGATGTAATGGGCAAATTGCATATAGGTAGTCCAAAATAGTAATTTTTTTTATTGCTTTTACCCATACTCATGCATGTGGAAAACATATTCCCAAAGTTATAGCTGAATATTCTACGTCTAAATTGAGATACAAGCAAGTTCACTGTATGTTCTTTGAGCAGGTAGAGCGGAGTGTGCGGATCGGAACCGCGTGGTTCGGCTTTCTGCTTCCATAATCGTAGAATAGGATTGTATGGCAGGATTTTGTCGATGTGTATTGGATATGTTGAAAAAAAGTTGGGCTCCCGACTCTAAAATTTGAAGAAATCGGAAAAACTCAGGGGTAAAGGAAAGTTAACAAATGTCTTTATAAAGAAGTTAAATAACAATTACAGATTAACCATTCGATGTAATACCGATTTTGTGGAATGGATGAAAAAAGCAATCATAGCAACAGATAAACACATGTATTCGACAAATACAAATGTGATTTACGAGAACTGTCCGCTAGACGCCGAGAAGTGGTGTAAATGTCATGTTGCTGAGGCCAAAGGACAATGTTTTAACCACCCGTCTCCTTTACATACTGATGTACAAAAGTATGTACTATACATTTGTACAATTCTCAAGGACTCGATGCGTTGATGGCCGAGCTTGAGACGTTGACCGGCGGATGGCGCGCGGCGCGCCGCTCTCCGTGGCGTCCCTCGGCTTGTCGCTGACTAGCCGCTCGCCGCCGTCAGACCGACTTCAACCAGCGACACAGCCGTAGCTCCGCCGCTCTCGTCAACCGCTCGAGGAGATTGAGCTTCGTGTCCCGAATCAACGACGTTCATCGGACTAGTGGTCTTGGAGCAGCGATCGGATGCGCTACAGCCGGATCCGAATCGACGGTGTCGGGCCGCCAGCAGCAGACCAACGACAGTATTTTTCTTAAGTTTGTCTTTGTTCGGGGCTTGCAGTGCACCGAAAATTAAACATTTATTTTGAGATTATTTCCGATCGATCAACGGCTTGGGCACCAGTGAGTCTCATTCACTTGTTATTAAAATTAAATAAATTGTCGTTACAGTTTACCCAGTGCTTCATTGGACCGCCTCCTCTCCTCACATTATTTCTATTCGATATTAAATTTAACAACATTTATAAGGACTTGTTGAAAAGCGATTTTCTACATAGAGGTTTGGGCGGTCACACTCAAAACCCAAAGGAAAGCTTTAAAGGCACTGTTTGGCGTTTAGCTTCAAAGTACCTCAACTCCAACTTGGGGACTATCACAATCTGCTGCTATTGAAAGCTGCTGGTGACTTCAAATGAAAGATATTTTGCTATCCTCAAAATAGCGGAACCGCTAAAATTGAAGATTGGTGTACAGTGCAAAAGTTATGCTGTCGCATACGACGTGGCGCGGCTACAGCGGTAGAATCGACACAGCCATAGCAGCACCAAAGAGGCTCGAACTGGTCGAAAACTCGATCAAATTCAACAACAGCAGTTCTATGATTAGTGTGGTGTTTGTTTCATAGCTCTGGAATCGCCGATTAGCATTAAACAGCTGTAAGTATCTGAGAACTTAGAATTTTTACATTCGAATACTTTAAACGCGTTTTCCTCGAAACGACTTTTTTCAATTTGGCAATTTTATTGCCAAATGGAACCTGTTTTTTTGTTGCAAAAATCGTTTAATTTTTTTTTTAAAGTCCCAAAAAAAAATTATTTGATGCTTTATAATTGCTGATCGCGGTTCATACGGTACGTATATTCATACTAAACGTCAATTTATCCGATTATATTAATTTCAGACCACCTTAACGGATGCTAGGTTTCTCGCCGATTGAGGGTCTCGACCCCATCTTCACTTCAAATATACATTTATACATATGAAAAGTTTTAAAAGGTTTAAATAAATTCTTCTTATTTAAAAAATCCCTGGAAATCACTTCTTATTTTGTCATCTGCATGCGATTTACCCTTTAATGGCGTAATTATTTCCCTTTTATTACTATTTGTCTGCATTATCTCAATTCTACGTTATTCTTACTACGTTGTCAATGTCCAATATATTACTACAAAGAGTTTTGAGTAAAAGAATAATATAAACTCAAGTTAATAAATGTTCCCGAATTCGAAGAATTCTTCAAATTTGAAAATATATGCTACTAAGACAAACATATGTATATGTTTGTTTGCGAGTATGTATAAGTTTGCTCGTGTGTTTGTATGTGTTTATGTGTGTGTGTATGCGTGTAAATACGTGCGTACATATGTGTAAACATGTGCATACAAGCGTCCGCAAAAGTGGCCGTAATTGCTATAGATACACTTCTATTTACTAGGATGACCTTCGGCTCTATCTACAGTAGTACGTATACGTATACGTACGCCCTACATTTTATCGAAAATAACATACAAAAAACTTTGTAACACAGTTGGTGCACGTACACGTTCACTTTGATCCGTGTACGTGCACCAACTGTGTTACAAAGTTTTTTGTATGTTATTTTCGCTAAAATGTATGGTGTATGTATACGTGTACGGACTATTATAGATAGAACTGATGTACAGCCACTTTTGCGTGTAAATACGTGCTTGAGTGTATATATGGGGCGAATCACGTCAACTCTCCTAGCGCGGCGCGCGACCGCTTAATACTGTTGTTTTCAACTCGCGTTTGCGGTATGAAAATAAATATATAAAAAATATCCAATAAACTATTTCGATGTATTTTTTCCTCTGCTTTTCAATGATGTGGTCAGATTTTCAAAAATTTTCCATTTTCCTTAAAAAAAACACAAAACGTATTATATCTCGAAAAGTCTATTTTTAATATTTTTTTAATACTTCTAATCGAAAGCTGAGGTTTTTTTACATAAGAAAAGTTCTTTTGCACAGAGTGCCCGATTATACTTCAGTGAGTAATAGAACGCCGAAAAGTAGAAGTACCGCGCGCGACTTGGCGCGGCGCGGCCGCCGTCACCGACACATCATACTTACTTGTAAAACTAGTTCTTTTTTCAGTCGGTAGGTGGCTTAAACATAAAAAACTTTAATCTATAAATGAATTGTCACAAGAAATTCATATATACGACGATGTTTTTTTTTAAATTTAGATTTTTTTTATGATTAAATCATAAATCTATTGGTTACGTATTTCTCCGGTTTATTGTAGAAACTACAATGGGTTCAACCTGGAAAATGAAATGCATAAATCCTTTCTCTCGAGAGCATCACCCTACGTCTAAAGATCTGTTTGACTTTCCTTCAACTTTTAGAAGTATATTTCCGTTTGTACCCGAAGAAGTGAAAATATGTAGTACATGTCGTAGGCAAATTTACAAACGTAAAGCAGATTTACCTATTTCGGATACAAAAAAAACTAACATAAATTGTTGTGATGAATATCATAAAGCTGGCGTAACGGTTCTCGAACAAATTAAAAGAAAATTTTTTAATACTATATCGAAGCAAGATAGAATTCAGCTACTCACTTTTGCTCCCGATTTTTGGTCTCGTAATGATTTAATCAGAGAGTTTGGTTGTACTGAATGGAAAACTCGAGAAGCAAAAGAGTTAGTAGCTGAAAAAGGAGTTTTCTCAGTTCCTGAAAAAAAACGCGGCAAAGTACTTTCGGTGGAAACTCCAAATTTAGTTAAAAGTTTTTATGAAAAGGATGACATAAGTCGAATTATGCCAGGATTGAAAGTTTGCATATCCGTAAAGCAGGACAACGGCAAACGAGAACACATTCAGAAAAGATTACTTCTTGGCAATTTGAACAAAATCTATTATTTATTTCAAAAAGAATACGAACACGTTAAAATTGGGTTAACAAAATTCATACAATTGAGACCAGTACACTGTGTTTTAGCTGGAAGCAGTGGTACACACAATGTATGTGTATGTGTACATCATGAAAACGTTAAGCTCATGCTAGAAGCTGCTGAGCTAGAGTGCTTAACGAAAAATAGTAAACTATATCTTACAAATTATATATATATATATATATATATATATATATATATATATATATATATATATATAATAATAAATATAATGAATAAATTTATTAAATATTATGAAATAATTAATAATAAATATTCTTTTTTTTTAAACAAATGTATATATTAATATTAATTAATTAATTATATATATATATATATATATATATATATATATATATATATATATATATATATATTAATACTATTTATATATATATTTCAAATCTACTTAATTCAAATTTTAAATTTAAGCCAAATTTAATTAGATACAGTAAAATTTATAAATATTAATATTTTAAATGAACTGAAGATTTTAACTTAATTGAAGTAGAGTTATAAAAGTTGAGATTTTAAATTGATTGATTTAGAGGTCTGAATTGGGGGATAAGGATTTATGAATCAGGTGTAATTTCTGTAAAATACAATTTAATATTGATGTTTTAAATGGTAAAGTAGAGATATAAAAGTTGAGATTTTAAATTGATTGATTGAGAGGTCCGAATTGGGGATAAGGATTTATGAATCAGGTGTAATTTCTGTAAAATACAATTTAATATTTTGATGTTTTAAATGGTAAAGTTGAGATATAAAAGTTGAGATTTTAAATTGATTGAAGTAGAGATATAAAAGCTGAGATTTTAAATTGATTGATTTAGAGGTCTGAATTGGGGGATAAGGATTTATGAATCAGGTGTAATTTCTGTAAAATACAATTTAATATTGATGTTTTAAATGGTAAAGTAGAGATATAAAAGTTGAGATTTTAAATTGATTGATTGAGAGGTCTGAATTGGGGGATAAGGATTTATGAATCAGGTGTAATTTCTGTAAAATACAATTTAATATTGATGTTTTAAATTTTAAAGTAGAGATATAAAAGTTGAGATTTTAAATTGATTGATTTAGAGGTCTGAATTGGGGGATAAGGATTTATGAATCAGGTATAATTTATGTAAAATACAATTTAATATTGATGTTTTAAATGGTGAAGTAGAGATATAAAAGATGAGATTTTAAATTGATTGATTGAGAGGTCTGAATTGGGGATAAGGATTTATGAATCAGGTGTAGTTTCTGTAAAATACAATTTAATATTGATTTTTAAATGGTAAAGTAGAGATATAAAAGTTGAGATTTTGAATCGATTGATTGAGAGGTCTGAATTGGGGATAAGGATTTATGAATCAGGTGTAATTTATGTAAAATACAATTTAATATTGATGTTTTAAATGGTGAAGTAGAGATATAAAAGATGAGATTTTAAATTGATTGATTGAGAGGTCTGAATTGGGGATAAGGATTTATGAATCAGGTGTAGTTTCTGTAAAATACAAATTAATATTGATCTTTTAAATGGTAAAGTAGAGATATAAAAGTTGAGATTTTAAATTGATTGATTGAGAGGTCTGAATTGGGGGATAAGGATTTATGAATCAGGTGTAATTTCTGTAAAATACAATTTAATATTAATGTTTTAAATGGTAAAGTAGAGATATAAAAGTTGAGATTTTAAATTGATTGAAGTAGAGATATAAAAGTTGAGATTTTAAATTGATTGATTGAGAGGTCTGAATTGGGGGATAAGGATTTATGAATCAGGTGTAATTTCTGTAAAATACAATTTAATATTGATGTTTTAAATGGTGAAGTAGAGATATAAAAGTTGAGATTTTAAATTGATTGATTTAGAGGTCTGAATTGGGGGATAAGGATTTATGAATCAGGTGTAATTTATGTAAAATACAATTTAATATTGATGTTTTAAATGGTGAAGTAGAGATATAAAAGATGAGATTTTAAATCGATTGATTGAGAGGTCTGAATTGGGGATAAGGATTTATGAATCAGGTGTAGTTTCTGTAAAATACAATTTAATATTGATCTTTTAAATGGTAAAGTAGAGATATAAAAGTTGAGATTTTAAATTGATTGATTGAGAGGTCTTAATTGGGGATAAGGATTTATGAATCAGGTGTAATTTATGTAAAATACAATTTAATATTGATGTTTTAAATGGTGAAGTAGAGATATAAAAGATGAGATTTTAAATTGATTGATTGAGAGGTCTGAATTGGGGATAAGGATTTATGAATCAGGTGTATTTTCTGTAAAATACAAATTAATATTGATCTTTTAAATGGTAAAGTCGATATATAAAAGTTGAGATTTTAAATTGATTGATTGAGAGGTCTGAATTGGGGATAAGGATTTATGAATCAGGTGTAATTTCTGTAAAATACAATTTAATATTGATGTTTTAAATGGTAAAGTAGAGATATAAAAGTTGAGATTTTAAATTAATTGATTGAGAGGTCTGAATTGGGGGATAAGGATTTATGAATCAGGTGTAATTTCTGTAAAATACAATTTAATATTGATGTTTTAAATGGTAAAGTAGAGATATAAAAGTTGAGATTTTAAATTGATTGATTGAGAGGTCTGAATTGGGGATAAGGATTTATGAATCAGGTGTAATTTCTGTAAAATACAATTTAATATTGATGTTTTAAATGGTAAAGTAGAGATATAAAAGTTGAGATTTTAAATTAATTGATTGAGAGGTCTGAATTGGGGGATAAGGATTTATGAATCAGGTGTAATTTCTGTAAAATACAATTTAATATTGATGTTTTAAATGGTAAAGTAGAGATATAAAAGTTGAGATTTTAAATTGATTGATTGAGAGGTCTGAATTGGGGATAATGATTTATGAATCAGGTGTAGTTTCTGTAAAATACAATTTAATATTGATGTTTTAAGGTGATGCTAAAGCCACCTGTCACCGATAAATACGAGGATCCACTTTTCTAATTTCATTTTCAATTTTGAGTAAATATCTCTATGGAAAGTTGTTGTTCCAACCAAAAAGAACAACCTTTCATAGAGATTTTTTCTTAAATTTGAAAAATGAATAAAAAAAGTGGTTCCCCGTATTTACCAGTAACATGGTGTTATACATGACCTTAAATGGTAAAGTAGAGATATAAAAGTTGAGATTTTAAATTGATTGAAGTAGATATATAAAAGTTGAGATTTTAAATCGATTGATTGAGAGGTCTGAATTGGGGGATAAGGATTTATGAATCAGGTGTAATTTCTGTAAAATACAATTTAATATTGATGTTTTAAATGGTAAAGTAGAGATATAAAAGTTGAGATTTTAAATTGATTGATTGAGAGGTCTGAATTGGGGGATAAGGATTTATGAATCAGGTGTCATGTCTGTAAAATACAATTTAATATTAATGTTTTAAATGGTAAAGTAGAGATATAAAAGTTGAGATTTTAAATTGATTGATTGAGAGGTCTGAATTGGGGATAAGGATTTATGAATCAGGTGTAGTTTCTGTAAAATACAATTTAATATTGAGATTTTAAATTGATTGAAGTAGAGATATAAAAGTTGAGATTTTAAATTGATTGATTGAGAGGTCTGAATTGGGGGATAAGGATTTATGAATCAGGTGTAATTTCTGTAAAATACAATTTAATATTGATGTTTTAAATGGTGAAGTAGAGATATAAAAATTGAGATTATAAATTGATTGATTTAGAGGTCTGAATTGGGGGATAAGGATTTATGAATCAGGTGTAATTTATGTAAAATACAATTTAATATTGATGTTTTAAATGGTGAAGTAGAGATATAAAAGATGAGATTTTAAATTGATTGATTGAGAGGTCTGAATTGGGGATAAGGATTTATGAATCAGGTGTAGTTTCTGTAAAATACAATTTAATATTGATCTTTTAAATGGTAAAGTAGAGATATAAAAGTTGAGATTTTAAATTGATTGATTGAGAGGTCTGAATTGGGGATAAGGATTTATGAATCAGGTGTAATTTATGTAAAATACAATTTAATATTGATGTTTTAAATGGTGAAGTAGAGATATAAAAGATGAGATTTTAAATTGATTGATTGAGAGGTCTGAATTGGGGATAAGGATTTATGAATCAGGTGTAGTTTCTGTAAAATACAAATTAATATTGATCTTTTAAATGGTAAAGTAGATATATAAAAGTTGAGATTTTAAATTGATTGATTGAGAGGTCTGAATTGGGGATAAGGATTTATGAATCAGGTGTAATTTCTGTAAAATACAATTTAATATTGATGTTTTAAATGGTAAAGTAGAGATATAAAAGTTGAGATTTTAGATTAATTGATTGAGAGGTCTGAATTGGGGGATAAGGATTTATGAATCAGGTGTAATTTCTGTAAAATACAATTTAATATTGATGTTTTAAATGGTAAAGTAGAGATATAAAAGTTGAGATTTTAAATTGATTGATTGAGAGGTCTGAATTGGGGATAATGATTTATGAATCAGGTGTAGTTTCTGTAAAATACAATTTAATATTGATGTTTTAAGGTGATGCTAAAGCCACCTGTCACCGATAAATACGAGGATCCACTTTTCTAATTTCATTTTCAATTTTGAGTAAATATCTCTATGGAAAGTTGTTGTTCCAACCAAAAAGAACAACTTTTCATAGAGATTTTTTCTTAAAATTGAAAAATGAATAAAAAAAGTGGTTCCCCGTATTTACCAGTAACATGGTGTTATACATGACCTTAAATGGTAAAGTAGAGATATAAAAGTTGAGATTTTAAATTGATTGAAGTAGATATATAAAAGTTGAGATTTTAAATCGATTGATTCGGAGGTCTGAATTGGGGGATAAGGATTTATGAATCAGGTGTAATTTCTGTAAAATACAATTTAATATTGATGTTTTAAATGGTAAAGTAGAGATATAAAAGTTGAGATTTTAAATTGATTGATTGAGAGGTCTGAATTGGGGGATAAGGATTTATGAATCAGGTGTAATTTCTGTAAAATACAATTTAATATTAATGTTTTAAATGGTAAAGTAGAGATATAAAAGTTGAGATTTTAAATTGATTGAAGTAGAGATATAAAAGTTGAGATTTTAAATTGATTGATTGAGAGGTCTGAATTGGGGGATAAGGATTTATGAATCAGGTGTAATTTCTGTAAAATACAATTTAATATTGATGTTTTAAATGGTGAAGTAGAGATATAAAAGTTGAGATTTTAAATTGATTGATTTAGAGGTCTGAATTGGGGGATAAGGATTTATGAATCAGGTGTAATTTATGTAAAATACAATTTAATATTGATGTTTTAAATGGTGAAGTAGAGATATAAAAGATGAGATTTTAAATTGATTGATTGAGAGGTCTGAATTGGGGATAAGGATTTATGAATCAGGTGTAGTTTCTGTAAAATACAATTTAATATTGATCTTTTAAATGGTGAAGTAGAGATATAAAAGATGAGATTTTAAATTGATTGATTGAGAGGTCTGAATTGGGGATAAGGATTTATGAATCAGGTGTAGTTTCTGTAAAATACAATTTAATATTGATCTTTTAAATGGTAAAGTAGAGATATAAAAGTTGAGATTTTAAATTGATTGATTGAGAGGTCTGAATTGGGGATAAGGATTTATGAATCAGGTGTAATTTATGTAAAATACAATTTAATATTGATGTTTTAAATGGTGAAGTAGAGATATAAAAGATGAGATTTTAAATTGATTGATTGAGAGGTCTGAATTGGGGATAAGGATTTATGAATCAGGTGTAATTTCTGTAAAATACAAATTAATATTGATCTTTTAAATGGTAAAGTAGATATATAAAAGTTGAGATTTTAAATTGATTGATTGAGAGGTCTGAATTGGGGATAATGATTTATGAATCAGGTGTAGTATCTCTAAAATACAATTTAATATTGATGTTTTAAGGTGATGCTAAAGCCACCTGTCACCGATAAATACGAGGATCCACTTTTCTAATTTCATTTTCAATTTTGAGTAAATATCTCTATGGAAAGTTGTTGTTCCAACCAAAAAGAACAACCTTTCATACAGATTTTTTCTTAAAATTGAAAAATGAATAAAAAAAGTGGTTCCCCGTATTTACCAGTAACATGGTGTTATACATGACCTTAAATGGTAAAGTAGAGATATAAAAGTTGAGATTTTAAATTGATTGAAGTAGATATATAAAAGTTGAGATTTTAAATCGATTGATTGAGAGGTCTGAATTGGGGGATAAGGATTTATGAATCAGGTGTAATTTCTATAAAATACAATTTAATATTGATGTTTTAAATGGTAAAGTAGAGATATAAAAGTTGAGATTTTAAATTGATTGATTGAGAGGTCTGAATTGGGGGATAAGGATTTATGAATCAGGTGTAATGTCTGTAAAATACAATTTAATATTAATGTTTTAAATGGTAAAGTAGAGATATAAAAGTTGAGATTTTAAATTGATTGATTGAGAGGTCTGAATTGGGGGATAAAGATTTATGAATCAGGTGTAATTTCTGTAAAATACAATTTAATATTGGTGTTTTAAATGGTAGAGTAGAGATATAAAAGTTGAGATTTTAAATTGATTGATTGAGAGGTCTGAATTGGGGATAAGGATTTATGTATCAGGTGTAATTTCTGTAAAATACAATTTAATATTGATGTTTTAAATGGTAAAGTAGAGATATAAAAGTTGAGATTTTAAATTGATTGAAGTAGAGATATAAAAGCTGAGATTGTAAATTGATTGATTGAGAGGTCTGAATTGGGGGATAAGGATTTATGAATCAGGTGTAATTTCTGTAAAATACAATTTAATATTGATGTTTTAAATGGTAAAGTAGAGATATAAAAGTTGAGATTTTAAATTGGTTGATTTAGAGGTCGTAATTGGGGGATAAGGATTTATGAATCAGGTGTAATTTATGTAAAATACAATTTAATATTGATGTTTTAAATGGTGAAGTAGAGATATAAAAGTTGAGATTTTAAATTGATTGATTGAGAGGTCTGAATTGGGGGATAAGGATTTATGAATCAGGTGTAATTTATGTAAAATACAATTTAATATTGATGTTTTAAATGGTGAAGTAGAGATATAAAAGTTGAGATTTTAAATTGATTGATTGAGAGGTCTGAATTGGGGGATAAGGATTTATGAATCAGGTGTAATTTATGTAAAATACAATTTAATATTGATGTTTTAAATGGTGAAGTAGAGATATAAAAGATGAGATTTTAAATTGATTGATTGAGAGGTCTGAATTGGGGATAAGGATTTATGAATCAGGTGTAGTTTCTGTAAAATACAATTTAATATTGATGTTTTAAATGGTGAAGTAGAGATATAAAAGATGAGATTTTAAATTGATTGATTGAGAGGTCTGAATTGGGGATAAGGATTTATGAATCAGGTGTAGTTTCTGTAAAATACAAATTAATATTGATCTTTTAAATGGTAAAGTAGATATATAAAAGTTGAGATTTTAAATTGATTGATTGAGAGGTCTGAATTGGGGATAAGGATTTATGAATCAGGTGTAATTTCTGTAAAATACAATTTAATATTGATGTTTTAAATGGTAAAGTAGAGATATAAAAGTTGAGATTTTAGATTAATTGATTGAGAGGTCTGAATTGGGGGATAAGGATTTATGAATCAGGTGTAATTTCTGTAAAATACAATTTAATATTGATGTTTTAAATGGTAAAGTAGAGATATAAAAGTTGAGATTTTAAATTGATTGATTGAGAGGTCTGAATTGGGGATAATGATTTATGAATCAGGTGTAGTTTCTGTAAAATACAATTTAATATTGATGTTTTAAGGTGATGCTAAAGCCACCTGTCACCGATAAATACGAGGATCCACTTTTCTAATTTCATTTTCAATTTTGAGTAAATATCTCTATGGAAAGTTGTTGTTCCAACCAAAAAGAACAACTTTTCATAGAGATTTTTTCTTAAAATTGAAAAATGAATAAAAAAAGTGGTTCCCCGTATTTACCAGTAACATGGTGTTATACATGACCTTAAATGGTAAAGTAGAGATATAAAAGTTGAGATTTTAAATTGATTGAAGTAGATATATAAAAGTTGAGATTTTAAATCGATTGATTCGGAGGTCTGAATTGGGGGATAAGGATTTATGAATCAGGTGTAATTTCTGTAAAATACAATTTAATATTGATGTTTTAAATGGTAAAGTAGAGATATAAAAGTTGAGATTTTAAATTGATTGATTGAGAGGTCTGAATTGGGGGATAAGGATTTATGAATCAGGTGTAATTTCTGTAAAATACAATTTAATATTAATGTTTTAAATGGTAAAGTAGAGATATAAAAGTTGAGATTTTAAATTGATTGAAGTAGAGATATAAAAGTTGAGATTTTAAATTGATTGATTGAGAGGTCTGAATTGGGGGATAAGGATTTATGAATCAGGTGTAATTTCTGTAAAATACAATTTAATATTGATGTTTTAAATGGTGAAGTAGAGATATAAAAGTTGAGATTTTAAATTGATTGATTTAGAGGTCTGAATTGGGGGATAAGGATTTATGAATCAGGTGTAATTTATGTAAAATACAATTTAATATTGATGTTTTAAATGGTGAAGTAGAGATATAAAAGATGAGATTTTAAATTGATTGATTGAGAGGTCTGAATTGGGGATAAGGATTTATGAATCAGGTGTAGTTTCTGTAAAATACAATTTAATATTGATCTTTTAAATGGTGAAGTAGAGATATAAAAGATGAGATTTTAAATTGATTGATTGAGAGGTCTGAATTGGGGATAAGGATTTATGAATCAGGTGTAGTTTCTGTAAAATACAATTTAATATTGATCTTTTAAATGGTAAAGTAGAGATATAAAAGTTGAGATTTTAAATTGATTGATTGAGAGGTCTGAATTGGGGATAAGGATTTATGAATCAGGTGTAATTTATGTAAAATACAATTTAATATTGATGTTTTAAATGGTGAAGTAGAGATATAAAAGATGAGATTTTAAATTGATTGATTGAGAGGTCTGAATTGGGGATAAGGATTTATGAATCAGGTGTAATTTCTGTAAAATACAAATTAATATTGATCTTTTAAATGGTAAAGTAGATATATAAAAGTTGAGATTTTAAATTGATTGATTGAGAGGTCTGAATTGGGGATAATGATTTATGAATCAGGTGTAGTATCTCTAAAATACAATTTAATATTGATGTTTTAAGGTGATGCTAAAGCCACCTGTCACCGATAAATACGAGGATCCACTTTTCTAATTTCATTTTCAATTTTGAGTAAATATCTCTATGGAAAGTTGTTGTTCCAACCAAAAAGAACAACCTTTCATACAGATTTTTTCTTAAAATTGAAAAATGAATAAAAAAAGTGGTTCCCCGTATTTACCAGTAACATGGTGTTATACATGACCTTAAATGGTAAAGTAGAGATATAAAAGTTGAGATTTTAAATTGATTGAAGTAGATATATAAAAGTTGAGATTTTAAATCGATTGATTGAGAGGTCTGAATTGGGGGATAAGGATTTATGAATCAGGTGTAATTTCTATAAAATACAATTTAATATTGATGTTTTAAATGGTAAAGTAGAGATATAAAAGTTGAGATTTTAAATTGATTGATTGAGAGGTCTGAATTGGGGGATAAGGATTTATGAATCAGGTGTAATGTCTGTAAAATACAATTTAATATTAATGTTTTAAATGGTAAAGTAGAGATATAAAAGTTGAGATTTTAAATTGATTGATTGAGAGGTCTGAATTGGGGGATAAAGATTTATGAATCAGGTGTAATTTCTGTAAAATACAATTTAATATTGGTGTTTTAAATGGTAGAGTAGAGATATAAAAGTTGAGATTTTAAATTGATTGATTGAGAGGTCTGAATTGGGGATAAGGATTTATGTATCAGGTGTAATTTCTGTAAAATACAATTTAATATTGATGTTTTAAATGGTAAAGTAGAGATATAAAAGTTGAGATTTTAAATTGATTGAAGTAGAGATATAAAAGCTGAGATTGTAAATTGATTGATTGAGAGGTCTGAATTGGGGGATAAGGATTTATGAATCAGGTGTAATTTCTGTAAAATACAATTTAATATTGATGTTTTAAATGGTAAAGTAGAGATATAAAAGTTGAGATTTTAAATTGGTTGATTTAGAGGTCGTAATTGGGGGATAAGGATTTATGAATCAGGTGTAATTTATGTAAAATACAATTTAATATTGATGTTTTAAATGGTGAAGTAGAGATATAAAAGTTGAGATTTTAAATTGATTGATTGAGAGGTCTGAATTGGGGGATAAGGATTTATGAATCAGGTGTAATTTATGTAAAATACAATTTAATATTGATGTTTTAAATGGTGAAGTAGAGATATAAAAGTTGAGATTTTAAATTGATTGATTGAGAGGTCTGAATTGGGGGATAAGGATTTATGAATCAGGTGTAATTTATGTAAAATACAATTTAATATTGATGTTTTAAATGGTGAAGTAGAGATATAAAAGATGAGATTTTAAATTGATTGATTGAGAGGTCTGAATTGGGGATAAGGATTTATGAATCAGGTGTAGTTTCTGTAAAATACAATTTAATATTGATCTTTTAAATGGTAAAGTAGAGATATAAAAGTTGAGATTTTAAATTGATTGATTGAGAGGTCTGAATTGGGGGATAAAGATTTATGAATCAGGTGTAATTTCTGTAAAATACAATTTAATATTGGTGTTTTAAATGGTAGAGTAGAGATATAAAAGTTGAGATTTTAAATTGATTGATTGAGAGGTCTGAATTGGGGATAAGGATTTATGTATCAGGTGTAATTTCTGTAAAATACAATTTAATATTGATGTTTTAAATTTTAAAGTAGAGATATAAAAGTTGAGATTTTAAATTGATTGAAGTAGAGATATAAAAGTTGAGATTTTAAATTGATTGAAGTAGAGATATAAAAGTTGAGATTTTAAATTGATTGATTGAGAGGTCTGAATTGGGGGATAAGGATTTATGAATCAGGTGTAATTTCTGTAAAATACAATTTGATATTGATGTTTTAAATTGATTGAAGTAGACATATAAAAGTTGAGATTTTAAATTGATTGATTGAGGGGTCTGAATTGAGGACCAATAATTAATTTAGATAATTTTATTTCCTTGAAATTTTCTTTACTAATTATTTAATAATTGAAATATTACTCTAAGACCAATAATTAATTGGGATAATTTTATTTCCTCGAAATTTTCTTTACTAATTATTTAATAATTGAAATATTACTCTAAGACCAATAATTAATTGGTATAATTTTATTTCCTCGAAATTTTCTTTACTAATTATTTAATAATTGAAATATTACTCTAAGACCAATAATTAATTTAGATAATTTTATTTCCTCGAAATTTTCTTTACTAATTATTTAATAATTGAAATATTACTCTAAGACCAATAATTAATTTAGATAATTTTATTTCCTCGAAATTTTCTTTACTAATTATTTAATAATTGAAATATTACTCTAAGATAAAAAATTAATTTAGATAATTTTATTTCCTCGAAATTTTCTTTACTAATTATTTAATAATTGAAATATTACTCTAAGACCAATAATTAATTTAGATAATTTTTTTCCTCGAAATTTTCTTTACTAATTATTTAATAATTGAAATATTACTCTAAGACCAATAATTAATTTAGATAATTTTATTTCCTCGAAATTTTCTTTACTAATTATTTAATAATTGAAATATTACTCTAAGACCAATAATTAATCTAGATAATTTTATTTCCTCGAAATTTTCTTTACTAATTATTTAATAATTGAAATATCACTCTAAGACCAATAATTAATTGGGATAATTTTATTTCCTCGAAATTTTCTTTACTAATTATTTAATAATTGAAATATTACTCTAAGACCAATAATTAATTGGTATAATTTTATTTCCTCGAAATTTTCTTTACTAATTATTTAATAATTGAAATATTACTCTAAGACCAATAATTAATTTAGATAATTTTATTTCCTCGAAATTTTCTTTACTAATTATTTAATAATTGAAATATTACTCTAAGACCAATAATTAATTTAGATAATTTTATTTCCTCGAAATTTTCTTTACTAATTTTTTAATAATTGAAATATTACTCTAAGACCAATAATTAATTTAGATAATTTTATTTCCTTATTTAATAATAAATTTAATTATTATTATATAATTATTTCAATAATATCTTTAGCTTCAATTCCTCCTATATTTGGGTTTTTAATAAAATGATTAGCTATTCAATCTATAATTAATTTATCTTTTATATATGTATTAATAATAATTATAAATTCATTAATTAGAATATATTTTTATTTACGAATTATATTTAATAGGATCATATTCAATAATACAAAAAATAAAATAAGATATAAATTTATTAATAAATTTAATATAATAGATATTAAAATAACTTTAATAAATTGATCAATAATAATATTTTTATTATTTTATGAGATTTTTTAAAATTTGAAGTTATAAAACTATAAACCTTCAAAGTTTAAATTATGTATAAATATATATATGTAAATCTTATATTGAAGTATTTTTACATTAATCTTCTAAATTAATTTTAAATAATTAATTTTATTTATACTTTTAGTAAAATGTCTGAATAAAGTAATAAATTGTAAATTTATTTATAGAGGTACTGCTCTTTTTACTAAAATTAAATAAAACCAAACAGAGGTGAATTATTGTTAATTGATGTTTTAAATTGATTGAAGTAGACGTATAAAAGTTGAGATTTTAAATTGATTGATTGAGGGGTCTGAATTGAGGACCAATAATTAATTTAGATAATTTTATTTCCTCGAAATTTTCTTTACTAATTATTTAATAATTGAAATATTACTCTAAGACCAATAATTAATTGGGATAATTTTATTTCCTCGAAATTTTCTTTACTAATTATTTAATAATTGAAATATTACTCTAAGACCAATAATTAATTTAGATAATTTTATTTCCTCGAAATTTTCTTTACTAATTATTTAATAATTGAAATATTACTCTAAGACCATTAATTAATTTAGATAATTTTATTTCCTCGAAATTTTCTTTACTAATTATTTAATAATTGAAATATTACTCTAAGACCAATAATTAATTTAGATAATTTTATTTCCTCGAAATTTTCTTTACTAATTATTTAATAATTGAAATATTACTCTAAGACCAATAATTAATTTAGATAATTTTATTTCCTTGAAATTTTCTTTACTAATTATTTAATAATTGAAATATTACTCTAAGATCAATAATTAATTGGGATAATTTTATTTCCTCGAAATTTTCTTTACTAATTATTTAATAATTGAAATATTACTCTAAGACCAATAATTAATTGGTATAATTTTATTTCCTCGAAATTTTCTTTACTAATTATTTAATAATTGAAATATTACTCTAAGACCAATAATTAATTTAGATAATTTTATTTCCTCGAAATTTTCTTTACTAATTATTTAATAATTGAAATATTACTCTAAGACCAATAATTAATTTAGATAATTTTATTTCCTCGAAATTTTCTTTACTAATTATTTAATAATTGAAATATTACTTTAAGATTAATAAATTAAAGATATATATATATATATATATATATATATATATATATATATATATATATATATATATATATATATATATATATATATATATATATATATATATATGTGTGTGTGTGTGTGTGTGTGTATATATATATACATATGTGTGTATATATATATATATATATATATATATATATATATATATATATATATATATATATATATATACCTAATTAAATTTATTTCTATAATTATTCACATTGAAAATCAAGAATTACAAATCAATATTATTATTGTAGTAATTAATATTATAGGAATAAAAATAATATAACAATAATATCTTATTATAATAAATTTAATATAATAAATTTAATATTTTATTTTATTTTATTTTATTTTATTTTATTTTAATTTATATATATATATATATATATATATATATATAAATTAAAATAAAATAAAATAAAATATTAAATTTATTATATTAAATTTATTATAATAAGATATTATTGTTATATTATTTTTATTCCTATAATATTAATTACTACAATAATAATATTGATTTGTAATTCTTGATTTTCAATGTGAATAATTATAGAAATAAATTTAATTAGGTTTATTAGATTATTAGTTTTTGATAAATTAATAAAAAATGAGATTTTAATAAGTTATTTTTTAATTCAATCTTTTAATTCTTATATTTTTTTAATATCTATAATTTTAATTAATTTTTATATTTTTAATAATTATATTTTAATAATAATAAATTTAATTATATTTATAAAATTAGGTTTACCTCCTTTTTATCTTTGATATTTAAAATTTATAATAAATTTAAGATGAATATATTTATTTTTTATATCGACTATTCAAAAAATTATTCCTTTAATAGTAATTAATATAATTTTTAGAACTAATAAATTTATAATATTTAATATCAATTTAATTATCTTATTATTTGGATCCTTTATAGCTGCTATTGACGGTATTGGTCAAATTAATTTAAAGTTAATTTTTACTTTTTCTTCTATTATTCAAATTTCTTGAATTATAATTTTAATAATAATCAATGAAATTATAAGACTAACATATTATTTAATTTATTTAATTATTTCTTTAAATTTAATAATAATATTTGATTTTTATAGTATTAATTTTCTTACAGAATTAAATTTAATTAAATTTAATAATAAATTTAATTATTATTATATAATTATTTCAATAATATCTTTAGCTTCAATTCCTCCTATATTTGGGTTTTTAATAAAATGATTAGCTATTCAATCTATAATTAATTTATCTTTTATATATGTATTAATAATAATTATAAATTCATTAATTAGAATATATTTTTATTTACGAATTATATTTAATAGGATCATATTCAATAATACAAAAAATAAAATAAGATATAAATTTATTAATAAATTTAATATAATAGATATTAAAATAACTTTAATAAATTGATCAATAATAATATTTTTATTATTTTATGAGATTTTTTAAAATTTGAAGTTATAAAACTATAAACCTTCAAAGTTTAAATTATGTATAAATATATATATGTAAATCTTATATTGAAGTATTTTTACATTAATCTTCTAAATTAATTTTAAATAATTAATTTTATTTATACTTTTAGTAAAATGTCTGAATAAAGTAATAAATTGTAAATTTATTTATAGAGGTACTGCTCTTTTTACTAAAATTAAATAAAACCAAACAGAGGTGAATTATTGTTAATAATTTTATTGAAAAAAAATTCTATTTAATTATATAAATGGATAAATTTAATTATCTAATATTAAGTCGAAATTAATAATTTAAATTTCATTTATAATTAAATTTATAAGTTTAAATCTAAATTTTTAATAACTTTAAATTTGCAATTTAATATTTTAATAAACTATTAAACATATTTAAATCGTTTTAAAGCTCATTCTTTTCATTCTAAAAACAATCCTATTAATCAAATTCTTATAATTAAAATAAATCTGATATTAATTAAATTAATTAAATATCTTTGAGTTAAGATTATAGGTAAAATTAAAGCAATTTCAACATCAAAAATTAAAAAAATAATTGTGATTAAATAAAAAGATAAAGAAAAAGTTAATCGATTTTTAGATAAAGGATCAAACCCACATTCAAAAGGACTCCTTTTTTTCGATTTTTAAATATTTTTTTTGAAAGGATTAAATTTAAGTTTAATATAATTAATAAAATAAATATAATTATAAAATAAATTAATATAAATTTAATTATTTTATATATATATATATATATATATATATATATATATATATATATATATATATATATATATATATATATATATATATATATATATATACATATAAATTTTATAGGTATTTATTATTTAATTTAAATTAAATTTTATTATTAATTATATAAAACTTATTTATATTATTACTAAACTAATTAATTGGAAATTAATTGTACTAAATTATACTATATAAATTAATTTATTGAGATCAATAATAAATTAAAAGATACAAGAATAATCATACAACATCTACAAAATGTCAGTATCAAGCTGCTGCCTCAAATCCAAAATGATGAACTGAAGAATAATTTATATTAATAATTCGAATTAAATTAATAAATAAAAATAATGTTCCAATTAAAACATGTAAACCATGAAATCCTGTTGACAAACATATAAAAAATAGATCCATAAATTCTATCTGAAATAGAAAAAGAAGCTCTTAAATACTCTAAATATTGAAATATAGAAAAAATAATTCCTAAAATTACAGTGTACAATAATCTAGTAAATCTTTGTAAATTTAAATTATTAATAATTGAATAATGACATCAAGTAATTGTTACTCCTGAAGATAAAAGAATAATAGTATTTATTAGAGGAACATGATAAGGATTAAATGATTGAATATTTTTAGGTGGTCAAATTCTTCCAATTTCGATTCTAGAAGATAAATATATATGTATATAACATCAAAAAATTCTAATAAAAAATAAGATTTCTGAAGCAATAAATAATATTATACCTAATTTTAATCCTTTAACTACATTTAAAGTATGGAATCCTTGATAAGTTCTTTCACGAATTACATCTCGTCATCATTGATAAGTACATAAAATTAAATTTAATAAACTAAATAATATTAATATAGAATTAAAGTTATTAAATCAATTTATTGTTCCTACAAATAATGATAACAATCTAAAAGATATTAATAAAGGTCAAGGTGTAATTGTTACTAAATGAAAAGGTTGATATAATTTTTTCATATTAATTAATTTCAGTTCTATATAAAGTTCTTAAAACAGTAAAAACATAAGCTTGAATAATTAATTGAAACACTCAATTCTAAAATAATTAAAATTCTTTGTCTTAATAATATAATTATTAAAAAAAAATCTTAAATTTGAACCTGTAGAAGAGATTAAAACTATTAATAAATGCCCAGCAATTATATTAGCAGATAATCGAACAGCCAAGGTTCCAGGACGAATTAAATTTCTAATTGTTTCAATTAATACTATAAAAGGTATTAAAATTTTTGGAGTTCCTTGAGGAACTAAATGAGTAAATATATGATTTATATTATTTAATCATCATAATAATATAAGTCTAATTCATAAATTTAAAGATAAAGACAACCTATAAATTAAATGACTTGAAGAAGTAAAAATATAAGGAAATAGCCCTAAAAAATTATTTAATATAATTTAAATAAAAAATCTAATAAATATTAATAAATTTATTAAATTAATTTTTTTTTCTTAATAATATTCTAAATTCATTAATTAAATTATTAAATATTATTATATATAGTATATTCATTCGTGAAGGAATTAATCAATATAAATTAGGTAAAAATAATAAAATATATATTGAACTAAATCAATTTAAAGAATAATAAACTGAAGTTGAAGGATCAAAAATAGAAAATAAATTATTTATCATTTAATTTTATATAATATGTAAGAATGTTTAATTAATTTATAATTATTTATTAAGTATAAATTTAAATAATAAATTATAATTATTACTATTATTAATATAAATAAAAAATATAAATATAAAAATAATCATAATATAGGACTTATTTGAGGTATATTTAATTATAAATTATTAAATATATTATTGAATAATTACTTTAATTTGACAAATTAATATTATAATTCAACTAATATTTATTCAATTGATATCTTAAATTTAAGAATTGATTTTTTAAATCAAATTATAATATATTAATAAATATTTCAATTGATTAAAATTAAATTAAAATGTACTAATTCATTGAATAAAATTTTTTATACTAGTTGATTCAATAACAATAGGTATAAATCTATGATTAATCCCACAAATTTCAGAACACAGACCATAAAATAACCCTGGTCGAATAACATTTAATCTTGTTTGATTAATCCGTCCTGGAACAGCATCAACTTTAATTCCTATAACAGGTAAAGCAAAAGAATGAATTACATCTAAAGAACTAATTAACAAACGAATTTGAATATTTAAAGGAACAATTCGATTATCAACTTCTAATAATCGTAATATAAAATTATTTTTAATTATAAAAGAATCAAAATAAATATTCGAATTAAAATCATTATATTCATATCTTCAATATCATTGATGTCCAATAATTTTAATAGATAAATTAGGATTATTAATTTCATCTGTTATATATAAAATTTTTAATGAAGGAATAGCTAAAAAAATTTAAAAAAAAATTGGAATTACTGTTCAAATAATCTCAATAATTTGACCTTCTAATAAAAATCGATTGTTTAATTTATTTAAAAGTATAAAATTTAATATATATATATAATTAATATAATAATTATTATAATTACTAATATAGCATGATCATGAAATATAATTATATTTTCTATAACAGGAGAATTAGCATCTTGAAATTTAATTTGTCTTCAAATAGAAATTTAATTTAATTAATTTTTCTAAAAATAATTTAAAATTATATATATAGAATTTAAATCTATTGCACTATTCTGCCATTTTAGACTATTTATTTAATATAAATTTTTGGAATTTCATTAAAAGTATGAAATCTAGGAGGATAAGTAATTAATCATTCAATAGAATTATTTAAAGTTTTTGAAAAGATTAAAATTCGATTTGAAATTATTCTATCCCATAAAAATAAAGAAAAAAAATAAAGTTCATAATAAAGAAATTACTCTTCCAATAGAAGAAATTAAATTTCAACATAAATAAGAATCAGGATAATCTGAATATCGTCGAGGTATACCTCTTAAACATAAAAAATGCTGAGGAAAAAAAGTTAAATTAACTCCTCTAAAAATTATAATAAATTGAATTTTTAATCATTTTTTATTTATTCTTATACCAAATATTATTGGGTATCAATAAATAAAACTTCCAAAAATAGCAAAAACAGCTCCTATAGATAATACATAATGAAAATGAGCTACTACATAATAAGTATCATGTAATGTAATATCAATAGAAGAATTTGATAAAATAATTCCTGTTAAACCACCAATAGTAAATAAAAAAATAAATCCTAATAATCATAAATTAGTAATATTTAATTTAATTTTTATCCCATTTATTGAAGCTAATCATCTAAAAATTTTAATTCCTGTTGGAATAGCAATAATTATAGTAGATGAAGTAAAATAAGCTCGTGTATCTACATCTATACCTACAGTAAATATATGATGAGCTCAAACAATAAATCCTAATAATCCAATTGAAATTATAGCATAAATTATTCCTATAGCACCAAAAGTTTCTTTTTTTAGTCTTTCATTACAAATTATATGAGAAATTAAACCAAATCCAGGTAAAATTAAAATATAAACTTCAGGATGACCAAAAAATCATAATAAATGTTGATATAAAATAGGATCACCCCCCCCCCCTGCAGGATCAAAAAAAGAAGTATTTAAATTACGGTCGAATAACAATATAGTAATCCTCCTGCTAATACAGGAAGTGATAATAATAATAAAATAGCTGTTAATAATAAGGCTCAAGCTAAAAGAGGAATATTTTCAAATTTATAAATTTTTATATTCAAAGTAGTAGTAATAAAATTAATAGATCCTATAATAGAAGAAATTCCAGCAATATGT
Source organism: Gastracanthus pulcherrimus (assembly GCA_949152435.1). Lineage (NCBI taxonomy): Eukaryota > Metazoa > Arthropoda > Insecta > Hymenoptera > Pteromalidae > Gastracanthus > Gastracanthus pulcherrimus. The sequence goes on along the minus strand of OX424576.1, from coordinate 112,989,378 downwards.
AAAGAAAAAATTGATAAATCTACTGAAGGACCATTGTGTCCTAATCTAGAAGATAGAGGAGGATAAACAGTTCACCCAGTACCAGTTCCTCTTCCAATAAATATTCTTGAAATTAATAAAATTAAACTTGGGGGTAACAATCAAAATCTTATATTATTTATTCGAGGGAAAGCCATATCAGGGAATCCTAAAATTAAAGGTAATAAAAAATTACCAAATCCACCTATTATTACTGGTATAACAAAAAAGAAAATTATTACAAAAGCATGAGTTGTAACAATAGAATTATAAATTTGATCATTACCAATTAAAGATCCTGGAGTACCTAATTCTAATCGAATAATCATATTTAAAGAAAGTCCTAAAATTCCAGCCCATGTTCCAAAAATAAAATATAAAATTCCAATATATTTATGATTCGTTGATGTTAATCACAATTTCATAATTAAATTTATATAGTTTAATTAAAACTTTATATTTTCAATATAAAAAAAGTTATTTTTATAAATATTTAAATATTAAAAATAATTTTGATATCTTCAATATCATGTTTTAATTAAACTATTTAAATATAAAATTACAATTATTAAAATTAGATAAGAAATAAATATTATTAAAAATATCAAATAATTACAATTTAAATTTATTTTAGTTTTTGATATTAAACAAATTGATTATTTTATATAAAATTCTCTTCAACCTTTATCATATCTTAGAGAATAAATTTTTCTAAACTTTAAAGGATTAAAAATAATTATAGGAATATATCTATATAAAAATCATATTTTACCAAAAAAATATTTTATATGATAATTAAATTTAAATTAAATTTTTATTTTATATAAATATACTCCTAAAAAAAAATATTAAACAAATTATAAGAATAGAAATTTTTTCAATAAATAATAAAAAAATGAATTCAATATTATTAAATATTAGTCAATTTATTAAATTTCCATAGATTAAAGATATTCATATTAAAATAAATATAGGATAATTTATTAATTTATAGTCTTTGATTAAAAATATACAAAAAAAGTTATAATTTTTATTTATAAGATAATAAATTAATCGAAATCTATAAGATACGGTTAATCCTGTACTTAATATTAACAGTAAATAAATAATTATATTAATATTCCTGTTAAATATAGTTTCTAAAATTTGATCTTTTGAATAAAATCCAGATATAAAAGGAGTACCACATAAAGATAAATTAGAAATTAAAAATATAATTGAAGTTAAAGGTAATATTTCTTTAATTTTACCTATAAATCGAATATCTTGATAATTTATTATAGAATGAATAATTACTCCAGAACATATAAATATTATTGATTTAAATATAGCATGAATAATAAGATGAAAATATGATAATTCCCAATATTTTATTCCAAAAATTATTATTATTAATCCTAATTGAGATAAAGTTGAAAAAGCAATAATTTTTTTTAGATCAAATTCAAAATTTGCAGAAATTCCAGCTATTATTATAGTTATTAAACCTCTAATAATAATATAATTTAACAAATTATTATTTAAATAAATAATATAATGAAACCGAATTAACAAATACACCCCTGCTGTAACTAAAGTTGAAGAATGAACTAAAGATGATACAGGAGTGGGAGCTGCTATAGCAGCTGGTAATCAATCTGAAAAAGGAAATTGAGCTCTTTTAGTAAAAGCTGAAATAATAATTAAAATAATAAATAAAGTTATTTCTTTACTATATATTAAATAATTCCATCTTCCTAACATAAATATTAATCTAATACTTATAATAATAGTAACATCTCCAATTCGATTTAATAGTACTGTTAATATACCAGAATTATATCTAGAAATATTTTGGTAATAAATAACTAAACAATAAGAAATTAATCCTAATCCATCTAATCCAATTAAAATGCTAATTAAATTTGGTCTAATAATTATTATTAATATAGAAATAATGAAAAAAAAAAACTAAATAAAAAAATCGATTGATTCTTAAATCATGTCTTCTATATTCACAACAATAAAACATAATTATAGACGAAATTATTATTACAGTGAATATAAATATTAAACAAATTCAATCATAATATATATATATATATATTAATATTTACTCTATTTAATAATAAAACATTTCATTCTATAAATAAAGCTAATTTATTAATTATAAATATTAACCTTAAATTAATTAAACATAAACTAATAAGAAAAAAAATCATCCTCTTAAGTAATAATATAATATAAAATATATATATAAAATAATAATAATAAATTAATACTTAAAATTTCAAAAATTCGCGTGCATAAACACACACACACATATATATATATATATATATATATATATATATATATATATATATATATATATATATATATATATATATATATATATATATATATATATATATACATATATTTAAAGTAATAATTACATATTTGATACCACAAATCAATATTTTAATTAAATTATTTAAATTATATAAAAATATTTGTTTTTAAAATTAAAAAATTTAAAGGAATTCAATGTAAATATAATACTAAATAATCTAAATTATTAATAGATGGTCCACATGAGATGGCTCAGTAATCAGATCGGGAACGGCAGTAAGCAAGCTGCCCACCAGGAAATGTCCGGGGGTGAGCACATCCAAATCCTCGGGATCACCCGTGAGTGGAGTGAGTGGCCGGCAGTTTAATATCGCCTCGATACTGACCAGTAGAGTGGTGAACTCTTCGAAGGTTAGATGACGAGGTCCGACAGTACGTCTCAGATTAGTCTTAAAGGACTTAACGCCGGCCTCCCAAAGCCCGCCGAAATGTGGAGCAGCCGGGGGGATGAATCTCCAGGAAATTCCGTCTTCAGCAAGTCTCTCAGAAACTCGAGGCCAGTCAAGGTTGGCCTCAGCCAGCGTTTTGTGGAGGTCTAGGTCAGCGCGATGAAAGTGAGTTGCGTTGTCGCTCCAGATCTCTGCAGGACGGCCTCGTCGTCCGCAGAAACGGGTCAGCGCTCCCATGAGGCTGTCAGTAGCGAGATCTCCGACCAACTCCAGGTGTATTGCCTTCGTGACAAAGCAAACAATTACTGCGACGTAGGCCTTTGTTGCACGGACCCCTCGTCCTTTGGTAGCCAATACGTGGAATGGCCCTGCGTAGTCCAATCCTACACGGGTGAAGGCACGTGTCGGTACCACTCGCTCTGGGGGCAGCGATGCCATTTTCTGCTCCATCGGTCGAGCGCGGATCCGTGCGCAGATGACACATTTGTGAATGTGTGCGCGGATGCGGCGCTTGCCGCCGATTACTCAGACCCTTCGAACTGCGAAGACATACGTGGACCGGAATCCACCATGCAGCGACCGTTGGTGGACCCAATTGATGACGAGATTGGCCAGAGCTGAGGCTCCGTCCACGATCGGTGGGTGTCGCAAGTTGAACGGACGGGTGGATAACGAAGTCGACCGCCAACTCTCAAGAGGCCGTCGGGGCCGATGAAGACGTCGAGGCCATGCAGTGGGCCGCGTACGGGCAGCGGTGAGTTCTTTTGTAGCAACTCTATTTCCCTAGCAAAGGATCGTCTCTGACTCACTTGGACACACGCAGTAAAGGCGTCGTCTAGTTCTTGAGCGGTGATGGGGCTCACGACGTTGATCGTTGGGATCCGAGCCAGATGCCGGCGGACCCACCGGCGCAGTCGAACCATAAATCGCAGCATGACGTTGAGATTCGAGAATGCAGTTGTGGGATCAGTGGGGGCGCTTCGGGTCAAGCAAGTAAGGGCGCCGGGTATGGCCGGACTAAACTCACCAGGCGATGGGTAGGGATGGTCTTGAGGCCAGGTTGCGGGCGGGTCGGCCAGCCATGGCGGTCCATCAAACCACGCTCAAGAGCGATGAAGCTGGGCAGGGTCAGACCCACGACTGGCTACGTCTGCTGGATTGGCTTGAGTGGGAACGTAATGCCAGACACTGGACGGAAGTAGCTCCTGAATGTGACACACGTAGTTATCCACGAGGGAGTTTCCCACAGGCTCGGAGGATCGGAGCCAGCTCAAGACTATCTGCGAGTACCCCAGCCAAAGCATCTATCCAATGGCACTCCTAGCTCCTCTGACAGGGATCGAAGCAACCGAGCAGCGATCAGGGCGGCTCGCAGCTCCAGGCGGGGGATGGTCATCCGCGGATTGGGTAGTGTGGCAGGTTTCAAGCTCCGGATCGGTGCAAGCTTGGTCTTGGCCACTAGGAGGTTGACGGCAACCGACGAAACACAGCTGGATACTCTAATGTAAACGACAGCTGCCATGGCTCGACGACTTGCATCTGAGAAAGCGTGGAGTTGAGTGTCCCTATTCGGCCCCGTTTGCACCCAGCGCGGGAGCTTGATGTCGGGGAGCACCTGGAAACCGTCCTTGATTCCTTCACAGCGACGCGCAAATGAGGGGGGCAGGTCCTCATCCCATTCGAGACGGGCTCTCCAAAGATCCTGCATCAGGAGTTTAGCTAATAATACAGCTGGGGCGAACCATCCACAGGGGTCAAACAGCGAAGCTACGGCCGCAAGAATCTCTCGTTTGGTTTGCTGTCGGCCTTGAATTGAAGGAGAGTCGAGGCGAAAGCTGTCATCCGAAGGGTTCCAGCGGATTCCAAGTTCAGTGACGGGGCCATTGGTTCCCAGCTGTCGTCCTTGAGCATGAAGACAGTCCTCGCTCGGAAGGTCCTTTAAGAGCTCCTGTGAATTGGCAATCCATTTTCCAAGTGGGAAACCACCCGCCTTCAGCAGCCTAATCACCTGATCTCTCAGTCGAAGTGCTGAATCTACATCATCTGCGCCTGTGAGTATGTCATCCACGTACCGATCCTTAAGCATAGTCTCGACAGCTTCGGGGTAAGGGCCACCTTCGTCGTGACACAGTTGCTCAATCACACGTTAAGCCAGATAAGGAGCGCATGATTCTCCGTATGTTACGGTGAGCAGTTGCAAGTGCAAGGGGGGGTCTCGTTCTTCAAGGGCCCATAGGATGCGTTGGAGATCAACGTCCCGTTCATCGATCCAAATTTGACGATACATCATCTTCATGTCAGCACAAAATGCCACTCGATGTCTTCGCCAGCGAGTAATCACGCACGAGACCGAGGTTTGGAGCTTTCGCCCGGTGTAAAGAGTGTCATTGAGGCTGCGTCCGGTGCGGGTAGGCCTGGAGCCGTCGAAGACGCCCCTCACCTTGGGATTCTGATCACCACGTTGCCAGATTGCATGATGAGCGATGTAGTGTACTTGTGACCCTGGTAACAGCTGTTTGTCATGGGGCACCACTTTCATGTGACCAAGGCTCAGGTAGTCGCTCATAAACCGTCGATATTCTGATGCCAAAATGGGGTTCTGGGCCATGCGACGATGCATGGATCTATAAGCAGCTTGAGCGCCTGACAAGCCGTCGCCGAGGAGTGCTAAAGCACCAGGCTTGACAGGTAGTCGCAGAATGTATCTACCGTCTTGGTCTCGTCTATGAGCGTGGAAGATGCGCTCACACGCCTCCTCGTCCGGGGCTATCCGCACCGAGCGGGGTATGTCTTCCAATTCCCAGAATCGCTGCACAACCTGCAGCAACTGTGGATGCCAGTGTGGATCCGTCTCGCTTTGTGCCGCCAGACACGAAAAGTTGGCCGACCAGGGATTGCGCTGCGGGGCACGTCCTGAGATTGTCCATCCAACAGCCGTGCAATGTGCCACGTGGCCGGCGCGTTGGAGAAAACCTGGTCTCATGATGTCGGGGAGAACATTCGCACCCAGGAGCAGCTCAACCTCCCCCGGAATGCCGAACTGAGAGTCTGCCAGTCTGAGCCCCTGCCATGCTCCTTTTGACTCTTCGTCCAGCTGCGACGCGGGTGTGGAAATCATGAGATGCCGGAGGCAGTGAGCTTCAAACTCGACCAGGGGTGTTAGGCCAGATGATTCCAGAGTGTCCCCCAACGCGGGATATATTTACTGCACTCCGCTCCGGGTCAATGTTGAGACGATTAGTGAGCCTGAGAGAAAAGGGTGAGATTTCTGAGCAGGCATCTAGTAAGGTACGGGCGATGATTGTCCGCCCGCGGCCGCTGCCAATGCGGAGGGACGCCGTAGGCAATATGGCCAGTCAGGACGTCAGTGGATCAGGTGGATCTGAGGTCACAAGGTCGACATTGGGAGCCGTCGGTTTTGCCTTCTTTGAGGATGTGGGTGAGGCGCCAACCGACGCAGCGCGTTTACGATCACTGTTATGTAACAGGGTGTGGTGCAAAGCTTGGCACACTTGACAAACAGACTTGGAGAGACAAGCTAGCGCTGAATGACCTGACCGAAGGCAGTTGAAGTAGAGACGCGCCTGTAGCACCGTGTCTCGTCTCACATCCGGTGACATGCCCAGGAAGCGTTCGCAATGCCCAATGTAGTGAGCCCCCTGGCAGGTGGAGCACGAAGTAGCCACTGCCCTGGTGGCGAGGCTGCGGAAATTGCGGCTGGAAGATGGACCGCTGCCGTGAGCACCGAGGGATCGCCCTGGGGCGGAACGGGAACACCCTGAGCTCTCCACTGAGCTCATCATGTGGCACCTGCGCTGGAGAAACTCGGCTAGAGTGGAGAAAGTGGCCAGGGTATCATCCGCCTGAGTGGATTCGGCTGCCGGACGTGTCACATCGAATGGACTAGGGCTCATCTTCTCCAAGTCATTCTCCCAGGCTCGGAGGGTCAAGGGGTCCATGCATGAAGCGGCGATGGAAATGAACCAATCATCCCACTGGTTGACTGGGCGATTGAGGGCCTGCAGCTGATCACGGTGTCGGTTGAGTGTGTCATGGAGATTCTGAAGGCCGGTTGACGTCTCATCTCGCAAGGGTCGAATACTGCGAAGGGCCGTCAGGTGATCTTGGACAAGCAGCCGGCTCGTAGCGAGACTCAAGGAGGCGCCAAGCCGAAGCATAATTGCTGCTGGTGAGTTTCAGAGTCGCCAAAGCTGCCCTTGCCTCTCCATGGACGTGGGTCTTCAAGTAAAAGAACCTAGCGACGTCACTGAGGCGCGGATCCTCATGAACGAGAGCTTGAAACAAGTCTCGAAAGGACTCCCAATCCTCCCGACGTCCAGAGAAGGTGGGCAGATCGATCTGAGGCAGCCGAGAGAGCCCAGTTCCAGGAGCCAAGCGGGCTTGCCCTAACTGTTCGCCTTGATTGGTGATCGCATTGACAGCTGGTGCCGGATCTAAACGCCGTTGGGTATCGAGGAGCGTTGATCGCCCGGAAATGTATGCCTGCTCAATTTCCGCATAGACACCTCCGCGGTCATATTCGGCTGCTGGGACAGCGGTAGAAATCATCTCAAGATGGTTGCTTTAGAAATCAGCCCAGTACCCTTGCAGTACGTCCATTCGGGCCTGCACCAGGCCTACCGTCCAGTCGTCAGGGAGAGTGGCCTGTAGCGTTGTTACGAAGTTCTTGATGACTACCACGAGGGCATGTTGGGTGGCCACCAGCTCAGCCATTGCACCTGTAAACAATAACTTGCTTAGCTCGACGCTCTTCATGAGCGGAGGCTCGACTTCGCGAGGTAGCGTTATGGCCAGCGAGAGGCGTGACAACCGAGCGGCCATCGAGCTCTGTCCCGACGACATTGTAATAGAGCGAGGGTTAAAAGGAATCAAGCACCAAGGTCGTGAGGATGCAATAATCTACGCGGACAAACTAAATCAACCTCAAGCCTCCACTGACGCAGCAGCGCGGCAAGATGCGCACCGACTGGGTGGCTGATGCGAGAGGCGAGTATGCGCGTCCTCGAGCCTCCCCTGATGCCGCAGCGGGCCGAGACATTAGTTCAATGGCAAACTGCGTGTATGCGGCGCGCGAGTGCCGTCCTCGAGCCCCACTGGCGCCGCATTGGGGCGAGATGCCAGTTAAAAGGCAACCGACGAGTGACAGGCGAGCGAGCGCCATCCTCGAGCCCCCGGTGGCAGCATTGGGGCGAGGAACAGATAGCAAGGCAGCTTACGTGGTTGCACCGACCTCGAGCCAATGCCACGCACGGCGCAGTGGAGCGCTTGCGACAGCACTAATGGCGAGAAGAATCTTCATCAAGGTACGCCTCCCCTCCCGAGCGCAACATATGATGCGTATGAGTCGGCGAGCGACGCCGCTGTGTGCCACGTCGGTAGACCGAGATCAACTTCGAAATGCTGTAGTTGTAACTTTCAAACGCGTGGTTAGTATAGGATAAAACCTCGTCACATGCGCGTCGGACTTGAGCGGTCGGCAACAGAGCGAAGTGCAGCAACATAAGGTTGACTGCGATTACGCGTCTATCTCGAGCAACTCCACCCGATCGATAATGTTGCGTGAATCTGCCGTATCAAACGGCAGCGTGCCGAAACCAACCCGAGAGATTACCGACCGGTCACTCGACGAAACTATATCTTTCATCCAACGGACACGGGCGCGCTACGTTACAAAGCCACCACGAACTATCGAATACCTTGCGAGCCTGGGGCGAAAACGTCGGTACATGCGCGATGGATAGGAGCGGCCACCGACTTAACTGCCACTGCGACGACGCGCCACGCCAAAATCGATATGGACGCGAGTGCACTTCCGCCGCGAACCGCATGGTTTCGTGAGGATATGACGAGCACTGTTCGATGCGAGATAACAGCACGCCGCGCTAGATCCGAGCGGCCACCCGACGACGCGCCACAGCACACAAGATGGACGCTGGCGCACTTCCGTCGCGACCCGTCACGTGACGACGCACGATAGGGCAATGAATGGCTGCCGCGCGTGTTAGAAATGTTCACTTCGCGAAATTTCATTACACTGCACTATGCACACTGGACTAACCTGTGTTCAGCGTTCTTCGTAGATTAGCAGGCACCGTGATGAATCCGGCTCCGCAAGGACCAAATGTTTTAAATTGTTGCAATCGCAAGTTTCTCCAATCAATGGTATGCTCGTTCCGAAGGAGGTGGAGAGGATTGTCGGTGTAGCCACTCTCGATCACGTCCTCACACCATGAAGTCCGGAGCTACTCTGCCCGAAGCTGCCGTTCTCTCCGGTGGCGCCGGCGAAGCGCGGAGCTACTGGCGCCATCTGTCGGCTTCTCTCGCAAACCAGCGCGCGCATTTCAAACCAACAATAATTATATTAATAGATCATTTTAATATAACTATTAAAATTATTAATTCTCTTAATAAATTTAAAGAAATTGGAGAAGATATATTACATATATAAAATATAAATCATCATATCATTAAAGTCGGTATTATTCTTATTATACGAGTACCTTAATTTAAATAAATATTTCGTCTTTTAGATCGTTCATATAATAAATTTACTAATATAAATAAAGTTGATGAGCATAAACCATGACCTACCATTATAATTAATCCTACTAAAACTCCTGATTTAGTTAAAGTTAAAACTCCTATTAATATTATAGCTATATGAACAACTGAAGAATAAGCAACTAAAAGCTTCAAATCAATTTGACGTAAGCAAACTAATCTTAATATAATAATTCTTAATAATCTTACAGAAATAATTAAATAATTATATTTTATTCTTAAATTTATTATTATTAAAGTTCTACTAATTATACCATATCCTCCTAATTTTAATATAACTCCAGCTAAAATTATAGATCCTGAAACAGGGGCTTCTACATGAGCTTTAGGGAGTCATATATGAAATATTATTAAGGGCAATTTAATTAAAAAGGCTAAAATTATATATAAATATATAATTAATATATAATCTAAATTTAAAAAATAGGGGCCTGCGGCGGCTCAGTCGGTAGAGTGTCGGATTCCCACGCCGGTGACCCGGGTTCGAATCCTAGTCTCTGCCGATTGATACAAGCACCTCCGTAAAAATTACATGTGCTTTGTTTACAAACACACCGCAGACCCCCGTCGCCGATTAGCACCACATGGAAGCACAAACATGGCGACGTTAAATAATATAAAAAAAAAAAAAAAAAAATTTAAAATATCTATTTAATAAAATTAAAAATCTTAATGAATTAAATCAATTAAATAAATAATATATAATTATTAATAATGGTAGTGAAGCAAATAAAGTATAAAGTAATATAAATATTCTAGCATTTAAACGTTCTGGTTGATACCCTCATCCAATAATTAATATAAAAGTAGGAATTAATCTAATTTCAAAAAATAAATAAAATATAAAGCAATTTATAGATGTAAATCTTATAATTAATCTAATTAAAAGTATGAATAAAATAAATCTATATAATTTTTTATTTTTAACTTTTATTCTAATCATAAATATTATAGAAATAATTCATAAAGATAATACAATTAAAATAAATCTAATTAAATCAACTCTTAATCAACTATATATTATTATTCAATTAAAATTATAACTAATTATAAACATATAAATAAATATAATTATAATTAACATAATTCTTAATATATAAATTAATATATTATATCTAAATAATATAATATTTAAATTTAATATAATAATATAAAATATTAATTTTATCATAAAATTAAATTTATTATATATATATATATATATATATATATATATATATATATATATATATATTATCATTTCCATAAGAACGAATTAATAAAATTAATAAAGTTAATCCTAATACTCTTTCACAAACAACAAATACTAAAAAATATAAAATTATAATTAAACTTTGATTTAAAGCTAAAGTATATCTAAAAATTATTAATACTCTAAGTATTATAAATTCTAATCTAATTAAAGTTAATAAAATTTGTGAATATTTATATCTAAATATAAATATTGATATAATAAATATTAATAAGAATAAATAATAATTTAAATATATAGTTATTAATTTAAATAAAATATTAATTTTGTAAATTAAAAATAAATAATTATTTATAACTAACTCAAAAAAATAGAGTAACTATATCCTTAATCTCCAAAATTAAAATTTTTTTTAAACTATTTTTTGAGTATAATTAATTTTATTTTTTCAATTCAAATTATAATTTTAATAAGATTAACAATTATTAATATTTTATTAAATTCTTTATCATTATACCATAAATCCATTCATCCTCTTTTTTTAATAATAATTTTATTTTTTATAACTATTTTTTGTACGTTAAATTTAAGTACATATAGAAACTCTCATTGATTATCTTTTTTAATATTCTTAATTATAATTGTAGGAATAATAATTTTTTTTTTTATTTTACTAGATTTATTAGTAATATTAAAATAAGAATAAAATGAACTAAAATTTTACTATTACCTATAAAATTTATTTTAATGTTTATTATAATTATTATTATATTAATTAATATTAAATTAAATTATTCTTGATTTAATTCTTTTAATGAAATATATACATTTAATAAATTAATAAATACAAACTTACTATTTAATAATATTCAATATATATATATAGATATATATATAATAAAAATATTACTATTATTATCTCAATAATTTATTTATTATATGTTTAACATTAATTGTTAAAATTGTTATTAATAAAAAATTTTCTTTACGAAAAATTAATTATGAAAAAATCAATTTAAAAAAAAAATATTTTATTAAATATTATATACAACTCTTTAATTAGTCTTCCAACACCTTTAAATATTTCTATTTGATGAAATTTTGGATCTCTATTAGGACTTTGTTTAATTAGTCAAATTATTACAGGATTTTTTTTATCTATACATTATTCTCCAACAACTTTATTAGCTTTCGATAGAATTATTCATATTATTCAAGATGTAAATTATGGATGAATATTTCGACTATTACATTTAAATGGGGATTCTATTTTTTTTATTTGTATATTTATTCATATTGGTCGAGGGTTATATTATAATTCTTTTATTTTAAAAATAACATGAATTATCGGAGTTTTAATTATACTAATTATAATAGGAACTGCTTTTTTAGGATATGTTTTACCTTGAGGTCAAATATCATTTTGAGGAGCTACAGTTATTACTAATTTAGTGTCAGCTATTCCTTATATAGGAGAATCTATTGTTATATGATTATGAGGAGGATTTTCTGTTAGTAATGCTACTTTAAACCGATTTTATTCTCTTCATTTTATTTTACCTTTTATTATTTTAATAATAGTTATTATTCATTTAATATTCCTTCATGAAACTGGATCTACAAATCCTATAGGATTAAATAGTAATTTATACAAAATTCCATTTAATCCTTATTATTCAATTAAAGATATTTTAGGATTTATTATATTAATTTTTTTTTTAATTTTAATTTGTACTTTACATCCATATGTTCTTTCAGATCCTGGAAACTTTAATTTAGCAAATTCATTAACTACTCCTATTCATATTCAACCTGAATGATATTTTTTATTTGCATATGCAATCCTACGTTCAATTCCTAATAAATTAGGAGGAGTAATGGCTTTATTATTATCAATTCTTATTTTAATAATTCTTCCTTTTAATATAATATATAAAATAAAAGGATTTAAATTTTATATAATTAATCAAATTTTATTTTGAAACTTTATTGCTTTATTTATTATTTTAACTTAAATTGGAGCTCGTCCAGTTGAAGATCCTTATATTATTATAGGTCAAATTACTTCAATTATATATTTCAGATACTTTTTAATATCTCCTTATATTGCTAAAATTTATGATATAATAATATTTAAATAAATTATTAAGCTAATTAAGCATATGATTTGAAATCATTTAAAAGAAGTAAAATCTTCTAATAATTTATATTTTTTTTTATACTTTATATTCTAATATTTATTTTAATATTTATTTTAATATTTATTTTAATATTATTTATTTATTTATTTATTGAAAACCAGAAAGAGATACAGTTTATATACAAACTGCAAAACCCTGCAGAGGTAAACTTAGTTACCTATACGCAGGTCTGGTATTAAGACATAAAAAACAAAAAAAAATTATATAAAATATTAAATAAAAAAAAAATATATATATACTTAATACTAACTTAATACTAAAAGTGACTTAAAAACTAAGCATATAAAATTTTCGTTTCTTAACAATTTTCTTATTTTTATATAAAGCGATAAATTATATACAAAACAGTAATTTTGTATCACTGCGCTTCTTAATTAGATCTTATCCAATCTTTTAGCAACTTTTTATGAGAATTTTTAGTTATATTTAAAGTTTTAAACTCATTTTGTAAATTGTTAAAAGTTGTAATTGCTTTTTTAAAACTATTTTTGTCGCTAACCCTTTTGCTATTTTTAGGTATAGTTAAGTTTTTTCTCCTAGTTATACTAGTTGATGCAAGATATTGGCTTTTTAGGTCTGTATAATGATATTTTAACGCCTCAAAAGTAAATAGTTGTTCCAAGTTCATAGGATTATCTTCAACAAAATTGTTCTTATTAATAACTTTCAAAATTTTATTCTGTAATTTTTGCCATAAATCTCTATTATTTCTATAAGCTCCACCCCAAGCTAATATTCCATAACTTATTATACTATGAAAAAATGCATAATACATCATTCTTAATATTTCTGTTGGCATTGATTTGGCAATTTTATAGAAAATATAGACTAGATATTTCGTTTTTTGTATTATATATTGAACGTGTTTATCCCACTTCAGATTGTAGTCAAATACTATTCCCAAATATTTGCACTTTTCTACTCTAGTTATATTTCTATCCTTAATCTTAATATCTATTTGAGTTGGAACACTATCAATGTAGTTACCATAGGTCATAACAACAGTCTTCTCAACATTTAAAGATAATTTGTTTACTGCTAACCACTTATCAATTTTTATTAAATACTTATTCATAGTTGTTTGCGCTTCACTCCAAGTATTACCATTTGCTATTATTGCAGTGTCATCAGCATATGACAATATTGTCTCTAGCGGGATCACTTTCAGGATATCATTAATGTATAGTATAAAAAGTAGAGGTCCTAATATTGTGCCTTGTGGAACACCCGTATTTATTAACATGCTATCACTTTCATTAACATTTATTTTAACTACTTGATATCTATCATTAAGATAACTTGAAAGTAGATCCAACGCCTTTCCTCTTATTCCTAAACAATAAAGTTTATCTAATAATATTTTATGATCTACAGTATCAAAAGCTTTTGCTAAGTCTAAAAACGTTATAAGTATCGGTTTACTTTGATCCAAGTTATTGTATAGTGTATTTGTTATGTAATTGAGAGCATTCTTTGTACCTATTTTTTTCATAAAACCAAATTAGTGTTCAGATTTTATATTACTTTTTTTAATAAAATCATAAATTCTGTTATATAAAATTCTTTCAAGAATTTTAGCTACATTTGATATTAATGAAATAGGTCTATAATTTGATATATTATGCTTCTCTCCAGACTTGTATATAGGAACAATTTCCGCTTTTTTTAGTGCATCAGGCCATACAGCGTTTTCAATACAAGAATTAATTAAATGCGCTAGAGGTTCAGCAATATTGTTGCAAAGTATTTTTAAAGTTTTGGCATTTATTTTGTCAACTCCTCCATTTTTTAATTTCAAATTATTAATAATACTTGCAACCTCATGCGCACTAGTTGGTTTTAAGAAGATGGAGCTTGCATTCATATCTGGTAATTTTAAATCAGCATCCGAATATTTATCAATTTTCTCACTCAATTTTTTACCTATTTCACAAAAATACTTGTTCATATTATTAGCTATTAAACGTTTATCTGTTATTTTCTCACTATCAACTTTAATATAATTAATAGTATCATTAGATTTAATTTTTTTCCCTATTTTTGTGTTTATAATTTCCCACAGTTTTTTGGGATTATTTGTATTATTTTGGATCAGACTTTTATCGTATTTGACTTTTGCATCTGTAATTACCTTATCTAATATTTTGGCATATCTTTTGTACTGTACTTTAAGTTGATCATTCTCACGATCCATCTGCCATAAATTATACAAAAATTCTTTAGTATCACACGATTTTATTATAGCATCTGTAATCCAGTTCTTCCTTTGTTTCTTATTATCTTTCCTCAATTTTATTTTTGCTAATTCAATGCCTTTTTTTATTTCGCTTAACAGTGTATCAGTAGCAATATTAGGATCATGTATTGACATAGTTCCATTCCAATTTATTGTCTTGGCAACGTTTCTTAATTTTTTATAGTCTATTATTTTAGTGGGTGCTTTACTTTTAGTCTTCATCTTGTTTATAGCAATAAAAATAGGGTAATGGTCTGTTAAAGAATGTTTTAATTTATATGTAACTGTACTTAGGCTATTAGTTTTAATGAAGATATTATCAATACAAGATCCTTTACAGTTTCCTATAGGTGGTCGTAATTTACTTGTACAAAAGTTTCAGTGCATATAACAATACATGGTCTACTAGTTAGACTTTGTAATAGAATTTTTAACTTATCAAAATTTGCAGACATACTTCTTATATCTACATGCATTATAATATCATTTTTATTGTTAATGATTTTATTTAGACAATTGATATTGTCACATATTTTTTCCTTTTGAATAGAGTCTTTTTGTATTTTATCAAGAAATTCAAAATCCATATTTAATTATTTAAAACTTAAGTCTTTGTATTTTTTCTTGTGCTATTTCTTGTTACTATTTGTTGTTTTTGCTGCTGTTAAACATTTTGTTGTTGTTCTTGTTGCTGTTCTTGCTGCTGTTGTTGCTGCCGTTGTTGGTTTTGTTGCTGTTCTCGCTGTTGTTCTTGCTGCTGTTGTTGAGAAAAATTTTCACTTTGCATATTGTTTGCATTCTCTTTTTGTTGGTTAGTTATCTTCAGTTGATAATGCTTCGGTATTGTATACACTGTTGGTAATGTAGGTATCACAGGATAATCAGTGTTTCCAATTAATTTTTTAATCTTGTTTTTTATTATTTCGCATAAATTTATATCTGCTGCATTATGACACGTATTAAAAACTGTATTAAATTTATTATTGCTGTAACTGCAGTTTATACATACTAATACTTCATTATCACATTCAATAGTTTTGTGATTTTTTGCACACTTTAGGCATGTTATTTTATTATTGCACTTTGTAGCATTGTGTCCCAACCTACCACAGTTGAAACATGGTTTTATATTTATCAGGTCAAAAACTCTACAGCTTTGACATCCAATAAAGATTCTGTTCTTGTTATCTCTGATGCTTTTATAAATTTCATCTGTCACTTCCACTAAAACGCTACTGAGTTTTGTCGTCTTGTTTGTATACAAGTGTAACACCTGAGCCTTAGTATTAAAATTTGCGAAATTCCTTATGTTTATATCTTCTTCAATTTCATTCTCATCCATGTTCATATTGTTATCAATTCCAACTATTTTAATTTTTGGATTATTTAATTGTTCTATTTTCACTTCACAATCTCCATCTAGGCAGTTCTTTAATAAACTTTCAGCATTTTCAACACAGTCATTATTCATACATTTAATAACAATCTCATCTTTATTTTTGCTGTATATTTCTTTTGTTTGAATGCTTTTCTCATCTATTAAACATTTTACTATACTTTTTTTGACATCTGTTTGTCTTGCATTATTTAAGGTTTTAACTATAAGTTTTGGAACTCGTTTTTGTAGAGGTTTCACAGCACTTGTTATTTCAGCAAAAGATTTATTGCTTCTTTGGTAACTTTTTTGTTTTCCTATAATTTCTTTCAGTAGATCATTTTTTTCAAAAAGTTCTCTGTTAAGTTGTTTTAATAGTTCATTTTCTTTTTGCATGATTTCAAGATCAGCTGCACTATCCCTCACTGTTGAGTTCAGTAGGTCTTGAGCTTTACATTCTAATTCCTTCAGTATTTCCTTCCTTATTTCTTTTGATTGCCTCGATTTTATTTGTGCAATCATTGCCTTTGTTGATTCACTCAAAACCTCTTCATCAACTTTTGAGGTTATGTTTTTATGTTCATGGCATATTATTAGCCTTTCACTAATAAAAATTAGACTTTTTTGTTTTGCACAACTTTGGTGGTACGCATTATCACATATAATACAAATAACTGTTGTTACTTCATTCTGTGAGTGACATTTCAGAAACTTTTTACTGGTCTTATCCGGAGGATCTTTCCCTCCCGCCGCCATGTTGGCCAACCATTATGAAAGTATTTATTATGAAATTATTTATTTTAATATTTTATTTTTATATCAATAATTATATTATAAAATAATATTTTATTTTAATATTAATATTAATATTAATAATTTATATTATAAAATAATATAATCTTACTTTAATACTAATAATATAAATTAATCAGTTTAATCTAATAGGAAGATATCTTTTTCAAGTTAAATATATAAGATTATCATATCGTATTCGAGGATATGAGCCTCGAATTCAAATTATTAAAAATATTATTGATATATATATTAAATAAAAAAATATTCTGTAAATTATTCCTCCTAAAAAAATAAAGTGAATAAAAATATTATCAATATAATTATCCCATATTCAGTAATAAAAATTATTGCAAATCTACCTCTTATATACTCAGTATTAAATCCAGAAACTAATTCAGATTCTCCTTCAGCTAAATCAAAAGGGGTACGATTTAATTCAGCCAATAATCTTGTGTATAAAATTAAACAAAGACTTAAATTAAAAAAAAAGAATCATATAAATTTTTGAAATATATAAAAATTTAGTATATAAATCTTTCAATTAAAAATAATAATCTTAAGGTTAATAAAATTATTCTAACTTCATAAGAGATAGTTTGAGCTACACCTCGTATTCTTCCAATTAAAGTATATACAGAATTTGAAGATCATCCTGCTATTATTATTATTTTCTTTTTTTTTTTTTAACTCTCAAAAATCATCATGGACACCATCCCCTGAGCTCCTGCACTCTGGGGGGGTAGTGTGGGACTCCACTGGCGCGCTGTCCATCCTCAACTGATATCCGTGCTCAATGCCGGATTACAGCCGAGGCGGGCTCGCCGCCGTGTCCTACCCACTAAAAACGAGTGTGCCGCGAACGCCCCCCACCCGGTACCGCTTTCGCATTACTTCGAGTGGGGGGCCGCCTGTCTTTTTCTTCTTTCGTCCTCAGTCAGTCCTGCCAAGTTTCGTTTGTCTTGTCTTTTCGTCAGCCTGGCCCGTCGGCCAAGCATCCGTCTTCCCGTTTCGCGCGGAGGACCTTTTCGATATATAATGCTACCGCGTCCCACTTGTCTTTGCTCTCCAACACCGTTGCAACAATGTTGGCTGGCACTCACGAAAAACGTGTGTTCCGCGTCGTCTTTGTTGTGCCCGCAGTAAGTACACGCCGGCGTTCTAACCTTCTCCATTCTGTGTAAGTATTGTCTGAAGTATCCGTGCCCAGACAAGAACTGGGTGAGGTAAAATTTCACCTCCCCGAATTGCCTGCCCAGCCACGGAGCCAGTTCCGGTATTAGTTAGTAGGTCCATCGTGCCTGTTGCTGTCGACGTGGTTGTGGTCGTTGCCTCTCACCCAGCCATTCGTCCTGCCAAGCCGTCATTGTCCGTTCCCGTTCTTCTGTCGCTGCGCGGGCCCTCCCGAACTCGTGGCTCCGCTCGTATATCCGCTTTCGCTCTTGCGCAAGCAGATATACGGGGATAACTCCGGCGATAACGAATATCGCTGCCCTTGAAACCGTTCTGTACGCGCTTGCTATTCGAAGTGCTCCCTTGCGCTGCACCGCCGCTATGCACTTTCTATACTTTTCCTTGCTCGTGGCATCGGCTCAGACCTCCGCTCCGTAGAGGAGAATGGAGTTCGTTGTTGACATGAGCAGTCTGCGCGTTGCAGGTCGTGGCCCGCGCACGTTGGCCATGAGCCTGCTTAATTCGGCTACCCGTTTCGCCGCCCTATTCGCCGTGATTCGGAGGTGAAGAGCGAAGGTCAGCTTATTGTCTAGGGTCACCCCCAGATACTTAGCCGCCGGACGCGTCCTCACCACCGCGTCACCTACCGTTATGTCCATCGCTGTCTGGATTCGTTTCCTAGTCAGCAATACTACTTCCGTCTTATCTAAAGCTAGCCGTAGTCCGTGCTCACGCATCCAGCGAAGTATGCGCCGCATGGCCACGGTCAGCTGGAACTGGGCAGTATCTACGTCGCGCGCAACTATTACCACCGCTACATCGCCCGCGCATCCTATCAGCGACACCCCGATCGGCATCTGGAGTCTCAGCATTGCGTCATATAATACTAACCAGAAATCCGAACCCAAAATCGACCCCTGCGCCACGCCGGCCGTGACAGGTCTGACTTTGAGTTCTTCGTCCGTTTCGTACAAAAGCTTTCTGTCACTCAGATAGTCCTCAATCCATCGCAAGGCATAGTCTGGCACCCCAAAGGCTCGAAGAGCCGCCAGGATGTCGACCCATCTCGCGGAATTGAAGGCGTTCTTAACATCAAGCGTTGCCAGCACGACTATCGGTCTAGCCGCATGATACGCCTCATCTGTTCTAGCGACCGAAGCTGTTACTTCGCGCACCGCGCCTATCACCGATCGACCCTTCCTGAAACCGTGCTGGTTATCGGAAAGATCGCCTGCTTCCCGAATCGCTCCCTGGATCCTTGGCCTAAGAAGCAGCTCAGCTGTTTTCCCCATCGTATCGAGCAGACTAAGAGGTCTATAAGCGGATGGAGAATTTGGGTCCCCTTTATTTTTATCGATGAGAACCAATCGCGCCCTCTTCCAGCGGTAGCTGAATACCCCCTCTACCAAACATGTATTGTACATTTCAAGCAGTATCTGTGACCTACACTTCGTGATTATCTTTATTGCTTCTACTGGTATTCTGTCCGGTCCTGGTGCCTTTCCGCCCTTCAGGGAGGAGGTAGCTGCCAAAAGCTCCCCCTCCGTGAACAGCGGGATATCGTCCGCGCGTATGTCGGTGTATTCCGCGTGGTCCCTAAGTGGATGGATTGGAAAGAGCCCGCCAATTACCGTTTCGATTTTTCGCGTGCTCATCACCGAATTGGCCGCTCGTGCTTTCAGTTTTTGGGTTACTATCTTATAGCCCATCCCCCAAGGGTCGCCGTCGAAGTCCTCGCAAAGTTGTCTCCAGCAACGAAGCTTGCTGTGCTTGATCGCGTAGCGAAGCTGCTTCCGTGCCACCCTATACTGCTGCATGAGATCGTCGCTTCCTTCCCGGAGTCGCGCACGATGTGCCGCCCGTCTGCGCGCATGGCACTCTTTCCTGAGTGTCGCGATATCGTCGGTCCACCAGTATACCGGTTGTCGTCTATTTCTCGTGCACGTCCGTGGCATAGCGGCGTTGCACGCTTTCGCTATCACTCTCGTCGTTCTTTCTACGAGCACTTCCGCTCTTTCACGGCCTACTGGTACACGCGGAATTCTCGCAGAGGGAGGTTCCGCATCCATTACGACCTCTACCAATTTCTCGCGGTCCATACGTCTGACGTTCCATCGCGGAAAGTGCTCGCTTCGTCTTGACGTGTTTGTCCTTTCGTCCGCGCCCCCTATCTCGAATCGGATGTACTGATGGTCACTACCGTTCTTGTCGTCAGTTACGTGCCAGTTCCGAATATTCCTAGCCAGCCCTTCGCTTGAAAACGTTACGTCTGGTATGGATCGGCCAAATCCAGGCCTAACATACGTTGGTGTCGAGCCTACATTTAGCGTCGTCAGTCCAAGCCTTGCCGTTGCGTCGAGTATGAGCTGTCCCCGTCCGTTCGTCATGGGCATCCCCCATTCAATCGCTCTGGCGTTGAAATCCCCGCCAACCACGATACTGCCAGTTATTCCTCGTAGCGCGTCTTCTAACGTGTCAAGTTTGCGCGTAAATTCGTCAGCTGTCAAACTGGGTGAGAGGTATACGCTCACGAACGTAACGGTCCCAATTCTTGCCCCCGCGAAGTCCTCTCCGGCCCCCCTGTCCGAGGTCACATGGTCCGCGCGTACCCAGATCGCGGCTGTACCACTGTCGCTTGGCACCCACGACAGGGTATTCTCGTGTTTGTACAATTCCGACAAAAGCATGACGTCCACATCCCACTTCGCGATGAACTGCGGGAGGAGGTCGTGGGCGAGTCTGCTTCTGTGCATATTCCCTTGGAGTACGCAGATCATCTCGAAGGATGTAACTTGCATGCCTTAAGGGCTTCTCTGAATACTGTACAGGCACCTGTTCCTGGAAAATGGTTTGGAGCTGCGATGTCGATACCCTTCTCCACGCACAGGAAACAGGTGAGCCTGTTATCTGGTTTGGCTGAGCATGCTGCTGCCTTGTGGCCTTCTTTGCCACATTTCCAGCAACATTTGCTCCTGTCTATTCCTTTGCATAGTTTTTTCAGGTGCCCGTACCCGAGGCATTTGTGGCATCGAGTTACTGTCACCCTTTGTCTAATTCGGCAGTTGTTGATCCAGCCGACTCTCATTTTACCTTTCTTTAGCATAATGGCGGCCGCGCTGCGATCTAGTTCAGCTAGAGCCATTTTCTGCCCTCTGCCATTCGGATCAAACATGGTTATTTTGATCTCTGTCTCACAATCAGTTTCTCGCTTGATTGCATCCCTCACTTCGACTTCTGTTGCCATACAGTCAAGGTCTAGGATTTCAACTGTCGGTCTGTCTGTCATGTCTTTGACACTTCTCATTCCCTTGACGGCCTCCTTGATGGCATCACGGAATGGCTGTGTATCGGTCGTCCCGTGCTCCAAGATAAGGAGGACGCCACCCTTTTCCGTCGCACGCATCTTGCGTATTTTTGTACCTGTCGCGTCTGGGTCCACACCTTTCTTTAAGGTGCTTACAATATCGGCGTACGTCTTGCCCTCCGTCGGCTGTACCAGTATTGCGTCGCGTGTCGTTCTGAGAGCGGGGAGGCCACCCCGGGGTCCGGATGGCGGGCCGAACCTCTGGGTAGCCTCACTCCCGCGCTGTTTTGTCTTTGGCGCCGTCAGTCTTGCCGTGTCCCCGCTACTAGTACCGGGTCCGGCGGAGGCCTTAGGGACGTCCAAATTTTTACTCTTAACGTGCCTATTCCGTACCTGTTGCCATGCGCCGGCGACAGATTTCGTCTTTTTATTTGG